>OX333071.1:743831-1067080 GCA_946863875.1 Alloplasta piceator
TTGATAGAGAGGAAAAAGTAATAAATAAGACGAGTGGGAAGGGGAGAATGAGAGAACCGGCAAGGTAAAAAACTACGTTTCGCCCAATTCGAGCGTCCCTCCATTGAATTTCAATACTCGAAGTATCTGTGTTACACGTACATCGAAAGCTCGCGCGCGAATTCATCCCTTTACGGGCATTTGTCTCTTTCCCGTAGACCAGACTAAACTTTCCCTTAATAGGAATTGCATCGCGCAATTCCTATCAAGATCTCTACTATCTTTGGATCTTTGAACCCCCTCTCGCAAAGTCGGTATGAGTTTAAGGGTAGTAAAATCATACTTTTCTCTAAAAAAATAGTCGTCGCTTTGGCAGAAGGGTGGTATTTTTATTGACCGAAGTTTTTGTGCATTTTTGGCCATAATTTTTGCTTCGAACAAACGCGCCCTGATGAAGGCGTCATAATCTGTCGATAATCGCCAATTCCAAGGGTGCATAACGTAGCTTTTTCTCGGACCAGAGATCGTCCAAAGGGGTTAACGCTTGATTCAACCCCCTCAAATCTCGCTCCTCGCTAGAATCTCTACAATTCGTGGCAAAAGTGCCTCGAGACTGCTTTCGATTTGCAACAAATCATTCAAGCATTTACGCCCGGCTGCCCGCCCAGTTGAATTAAACTTTCCAAGAAGTTTCGTGCTCTCTATTCTCAAATACACACATACACACACATGTATAAGCAGTGCGAGCTTTCGGTATACATCGCATAAGAAAAGTGAGATGGAAGATGGCGTGGCATGCGTATATTCCTCCGGAGGCAACCGAAATTCAACCCCTCCGCGAGTTAAATTCGTACGAACTGTACGGCCAACCCCCTTCATCCCTGCGCTCGCTTAGATCTCTCCTTTCGGCGAAAGTTGCTTTCTCACCCGTGCATTCATATACCCATACACTGTGCTTTCGTGCGAAGCCAGTTAACTATTTGACGCAGTCCACGATCCACTAACGCCTGCTTTTCAACCCCCTTCCTTCTCTTCGACTCTAAACTGTACACATTTCTACGTTTCTCCGTGCAATTCGGGAACCCACCCCGATATTCCACGCGACCCGGGGCCAGGTTCCTCGTACGGAGAGCCAGATTAACATACCAACACGTGACTGTCGCGAGAATCCTCGAAGAGTGTGTACGTGTGCAAAAAGCCACCCCCTAACCTCGTCATACAAACACAAGCGAGATGGGACTTTTCGGCCGCACGTTTTCCAGCCTCGAAAACGTATAATTTTCTATGTGTGCGTTATCGGTTAGCTGGTAGAAATTTGTCTTTATTCCATTCGATATATATTTATGTACATATATATATAAGGGCACCTCCCGTGAGAAATATTTCTAAGGGATGGATAAATTTGTCGCGGCAAAGTCCTAAAGCACGATTTAACTTAATCTCGACTTATACACCGTGTCGCCTCATGGTTTGTTTTCTTTTTTCATCCCCATCGCCGAAATCCGTGTGTACTTTGCAAGGGGTTGTTTTCGGGATTATTCTTTTTTGCCTCTCTCGGCTGGACACTTTCGCACGAACGGAACTCCATTCGAGGCTATTTCCCGCGTGACTAACCCACCTCCTTTTGATCAGGGGTTACGACTCGCGCTTCGGGGAATTGTGAGCCTGCGGTCAGCATGCCGGAATTCCGAGCTTTTTTTCTCTTCTGTCTAGAATGCGACGACTCGGCAACAAATACGAATCTCCTGGTGTATTTTTTTCCTTCTGTAGTTCTGAAACTTGGCGCCGATACTCTGCGACGTAACTTGAGAACCAGAATCGTATTTCAGCTTATGAGAAAATTAATTTGAATGAATTTTTAAGCATATGATATTTTTGTATCGAAAGCTCGACGATTCTTAGTGGAATTATGAGCGTTTGGGCATGGATTTTGGCTCTCAAGAAGGGGTTGGTGCCTTAAAAAATAAGGAAGCATTTTTTCCAATTTTTTACAGTTTTGCAAAATTGGACCATACATTTTTGAGAAATATTCCATGCTTTTTGATTTCGCATCCCTTTGCATTTTTATCGTCGATTTTCGTTGGTTACTTGCAACTCTGTAGTAAAGTTTGAGAAAGGGGCTAATTTTTATTCTCGCTGGTTCCTACCACGATTTTTTCTTCTTTTTTCTTCGCACGCGCGTTTCCTCGGCTTGTCGGCCTGAATTTAAACGTCAGTCGCGCCGAGACCGCGGGTTTCCGCTTCTGTGAATATCTTTTTACTTTTTTCCCTTTATTTCTTTCACTCGCTTCTCTTTACTCTTTTGAGGGAGTTGGAGAAAGAGAGAGAGAAATTTGCGGTTCACCGCACAAGAGGGAGAGAGAGAGAGAGAGAGAGAGAGAGAGAAGGAGCAAGGGATAGAGGGGTTGTACGAAGAAGAATAAAAGTAGAGAAAAGTGTATGCTCGACCGCACGCCATTTTGCCGTAGAGGCGTTCTCACCCTTAACCCCCTTTAGCCTCCTCGTTCTCTCATTCTCATAAAGGGACCACCTTAATAAAAATCCCAATCTAAACAAGCTTAATTTACGTCCGCCACATAATTACCTACGCCCCTGAGGCACGGCTCACTCCATCTCAACCACCTTCTCCTCCCTTATTCCTCGCGCGCCACTTCTGACTCTTGAGGGCCGTGACCGACGACTAAAGGAGTGCAGAATTCACGCGAGAGAAAAAAGGATGCAACATAGAGAAACGAGGAAAAAAGAAAGAGGGTGTTCAGCCACCGGAAGAAGGTACAAGAAGGGGAAGAAGTAGAAGAAGGAGAAGAAGAGGGTTAAGAACCACGAGGGTGTAGTCTGAAAAATCTAAGAGGCGCAAAGCATTAAAAGGGTTATATAACATTCATTACGTGAGCGGGGTCAACCTTTGTGAAATTTGCCTCAAAAGAGCGCGGCCGAAATATCGAGGGATGGAAAAACCACCCTCTCTCCAAGGCTTCCCACAGCGGCCATTCTACTCTCGCACTATTTTACTACCCTTAAAATCAAAAGGACGCGAATCCCACGATCCAACGAGCAAAATGACGTCCGTTAGAGCTTGGTTTTGCTTCGCAAGCAGAGCCAATTCGTACTCACGAGACGGAACGAGCAACCCTCTCGGAGAGGGGGTTGGCGAAGAATCACGTGACTGTTTTCCGCGTAGAACGAGCGAAGGAACGGTCATCCCCGAACAGGGTCGACCGAGACAGCCTCTTGGCCTGATGAAGATGTTGCACACGCCGGGGACCTGCCCGGAGATTATACTACCCCCTTTCACCCCCCTCACTTGGACCGTTGAATCACACCCCCGCCGTTTCTGGCTCCCAGAAGCAACCACCATCCCTCTATGGTCGCAGGTCGCACATGCTAATTGCTTTATTTGACATCAAGAAATAATGTACCCCTGCTATACTCTCTCTCTACCTCTTCCTTCATATATATTTGTTTGAATGTGTATGTATGGAGTACAATATGTCCGAGAGTTCAACACCTTGGTCAGCGCGACACTGGGAAAACTCTCTGTGGCCACAAATTTTCTGTTTCCCATTTCTCGTAATATTCCACGGTGTACGACGGAAATTCGTGACAATATCCCCGCACGATCTGCACCCTTAACTCAGCTGAAGCTTTTAGCAAGATTTTTCATCCCCCTTGACACTTATCGTCGCCTTCTAGTAATTTGTTCGTATTGGAAATTTGCGTCAATAAATATTAATATTTTAAACGAATTTGCAATAAATTATTCATGAATTTGGCCTCATCAAATAATGGAATAAAAAAATAATAATAGTAGAATAACATAAAGCAATAGAATTTTTCATCCCCCCTGACACTTCTCGTCGCCATCGAGGAATTTTTTCTCATCGAAAATTTGCACAAGGGTGTATTATTTTTTAATGCAAATTTAGAAAAAATTACTTATGAATTTGGATTTATCAAATAATAGAACAGAAAATGGAGGCTGTGGAAATTCATAAAATACGAACACGAGCATTTGCGCATTGATTTTTTATCGGAGAATGAATATTGGCATAATGATCCTTCGATTGCATGAAAGTTTCGTAAAACTACGAAACGAGTCTCTCGTATGAGAGAATATTTTCCCAGAGATATTGGAAAAAAAAATTCGTTTTCCCTGGACTCGTTCGTATAAGTTTGTAGAAACAAAATGTCGAGGCGGAGGAATCGAGTCTTTCTCTCTTTCTCCTTCTGGCCGGGAGGAGGGTTGAGAACACCCTTCGGGCGATGGGTTATTTGCGAAAAAAGTTTTTTTTTATCCACGAGCTCGAAGCTTTCCTGTGGGATAAAATACACGGTGTATAGGAAAAGGACAGAGTGAGGTAGATGGAGCAATTTATATCGATGGCTTATTTTCCCTCTTCGCGTATTCCGACGCCTCATTTTTTTTCTCCTTCGATATCATATCAAAAGCGAGAGAGAAGAAAGTACAAAATGCGACAACGGTTGAATATATTTTGAGACCTATTTTCCAGTCATTCGGATGAATTTTCTAGCTCGTGGAATCCTGCTCTCATGCTCGAGACATTTCGAGCACCCATTTTTGAAATTCCCCACAGAACATTTCCCGTATTGGAGGCCACGATTCATCGAGAAAAAATGAAAGTGTAGCAAGAAATTTTTCAATTTAATTTTGACTAGAGAGAAAAGTAAATCGCATGAGAAATGTTCTGCTCAATTTACCTCTTCTTTCTAAAAGAAGCTTGTTTTTACATTTTGTTTTGTAAATCCTCACCACATATTTCAACAAAAATTTGGTATTTCAAAGAGTAATATCTGAAGAACCCTCTGTCATTTTTTCGTGTAAAAATATAAAATTTGAACACAGTTATAGCCCATTTTGTATTCCATTTTATATTGCATTTTCGAAATTCCCAGGTATTTCTATTTATTTACTATTGTTTTGTAAATAAAAAGTTGTTGAAAACTTCGATTTATCAGAATATTCGAGGTAAATATATATGTATGTGCAACGGTTAAGGTGGCGAAATACCGTTGAGTTATTGAAGAGAAGTCTCCAACCGCACAGCCGACCACCATCGCTTCACTTCTCTCTTTTGGGACTTTATATATTTCCCCCCGTTCTTCCAGCCAGACACGCGAAATTCCATCCTCGCGATCGCGAGGAGAAAGCTCGGTCAGCGATGTGCATCTTGGCGGAAAGATATTGCAGCTCTAAACACTCGGTGGCGTTTGACGGTGGGGATCGTAGTTCTTTGATGCCGTTCCAACGAGCCCTCTGGCTCTTCCGCTCTTGCTTTTTGCCCTCCGCGTATAATTCGCCTCTCGCTCGTCCACATTCACCGCTCTCGGCATAACCAAAAGCGTGAGAGATAATTAACGCTAAAGGTTAATTCCCGGTAGCCCGAGGGATCATCTTTCATGGCTGCCTTGAACCCGAAAAAACTCTTAAATCCTCGTCAAAAATCAATGGGTCATTTCGTCGGTTTCCCATAAAGAGAGCAATTTTTGTTTTGCAATTTTTTTCAAATATTTTTTGCTTAAAATCAGACTCAAATCATTTTTGGCCCCCTTGAGTCAAAAGGTTAGGATTTAAATTTATATTATCTGAAAAAGAGCTTTCAATAGACTAGATGGAAATTGGTAATGTTTAAAAATTATCCTTATAATGATAAATTTCAAAATTTTATTTCATTTTGGTTTGGTTTATTGAGAAAGGGTGACGCGTGAATCGCGTGACAACGGTCGAAAAAGGGTGAATTCTCCTCTGACTCTCGAAGGGAATTTTCACTCCGGGAAACACGTAGAAACAGAGAGGGGGGAGGAGGAAAGTGTGAATAACGAAAGTGAGATGTGTGAAAAACGTTTAAATTGCGCGTAAATAATTATATTTGCATATTCATTGAAAGGTAAATATTTAATAGCAAGAGCACGACGAAGGTGTATAAAAGAGAGAAAGAGTATGGAAAGGAGGGAGAGGGCAAAGTGTGTATGACGAGACGAGGGAGAAAAGAGACTTCGTAGCGTGAAGGGGTTTAGGAGTTTGCCGGACCCTTGTAATACCTACCCCATGAAGCGAGAGAGCGAGAGAGGGGTGGTTGTCCGGTTTCTGGCCAGCAAGGAAAAGGGTTTCGCTCCCTTTCGCGCAAATTTTACCTTAATTTTACTTAAACTTCCGGACTGGCACCGGTTAACTCGCATGTACGACGAAGACGGAAGTATCCCAAGCGCGAGGGTGCAGGAGGAGAAGGACAAGTGTTATTTTTGTAATTTCAAGAGCGAGGCTAATGGCGAGGGCTCGAGTTACTTTGCACACACACACACACACACAGACACATAGTCCCGCGATAAATGTGAAAAGTGAGGTTTGCCGGAAGATCAACAGGGTTAAAGAGATACGGTAAAATAAAATGGAAATTGAAAAAAAAATCTCTGGCCATCCATCGGTTACCACGAACACCAGTATATTTTCTTTTTCTATGAAATAAATAATATAACAAGTAATAATAATATAATAACAATAATAATAAATAAATAATTTTTGGGGAATTATTTCTTTTAGATAAATTATAATATTTATTAATAAATATAATTTTGTGTCCATGAAAGATAAAAATTAAGAAAAGAATCATCTGCCTTTTATATCGACGTCGCGAAGAATTTTTTTTTCATCCAAGAAATAAATATTTTATCGAAATCATTTCAGTATTGATTCGGAAATATTTAATCTCTGTTTAAACTTTTGGATAATTTATTTATTGAAAAGCAATTTTCTGTGCATTAAAAGTATCGTGAAATTTGAAATATCTGAACGATGCTTCTGAAAAACTTTTCAAAAAATTCTATACCGTCTCACCCCCGCGAAAAATTTTCACGAGACAATATTAAATTTATTTATACTCTAAATGATGGGTGTAAAAAAATTTTAGTTGAACATTTTCGAATAGCCTATTCCACCTAATATAAATTGCAAATTTACATTATCGCGGTATAGTGAAAAAAATCGCCACATAAACAGCTATGCACAAATGATACTGCTTGTAGGGGGTGTTGAAAAAAAAGAAAAAGTATCTATATCGTGTGCGTAAGCGACATTACATCGATCAGAGTTTTTGACGAGGGGTGTTCGAGAGAGATAGAAAGAGAGAGAGAGAGACGAGAAAATATCAAAGGGAAGGGCAAGAGGGGTTGATGATGCCCGCCTATTACCAGCCAGGACACCTGAGCCTCGTAGAGGACTTTCGCCCCTGTGTGATATGTATATAGATATATATATATAGCGGTCGCCGTGTATCAACCATTAGAAAGCACCCTCAACCACCCCTTGACTACCCCACTGCCCCCACTATCGGCGTCATGAGCTTCCTTGGGTGGACTAAGTGTATGGAAACGAGCACGCACTTTTTCGCCCCATATTGCCATTCGCGAACATCCCGAATGGAGGGGTGAGCAGGGAGATGTGTATTCTCCCTTGGTCGAGCGAAACTACCCTGCGGTTTACTGCACTCACCCTTGAATTATTAGCAATCGCAACAGCGCATAAAACCGCAAAAATATATACAACGATCGTAGAAATATATTTTGCGTTTGTTTCATTGTGTCTGAGGGGGCATTTTTTTCTCTTCGTTTTCTCGAATCGCACATTTTTCAACCTATCCGACCATAGTTGAAAGCTCTCTCGTTTTCTTTTCTCCCGACGGTATTATTACGGAAATAAGGCTCGATACCTAAACGCTCGCGGCTGACCTCTCACTCTCTCCCTCATTCTGCAGTTTTCAGCACTTTGCGCTCGTGGAATATCGTATTGGTCAGAAGAGTGCGGAGTGTTATTGAAAAGTTGCGGAAGGTCGAAGCCCAATGCGTGCTTGAGCCTCAGAACGAGGGGAGGAATCGTATTAGGGTACGTATTTGCGCGATTCTCCTCGATAAAAGATGGATGATTCATCCGTGGACTCGTACGCACGTACATTGAGCATATACTCACTCAGAGAGGGATGGAAGTGCCTAGTCCGCGTGTCCATTGGCCGATCGGTCACGCGGCTGTCTTTGCCGAAGATGAAATACACCTCCGACGCGATCGCAAGAAAATCCGACATTCGATGACTCGCTTTTCATGGGTCGAAGATGCTATTTTGTTGTTTTTAATTCATTCCTAAATTTCTTGTTAAGATTCTATACTTGCAACCCTGTAAATTCTACCTCGCGGGACTTTTTTTTCAATACATACCTCTAACATCTGGCATACTTGGCGCATGAAAAAGCACCACGAATTTCTCAACTTGGCTCATTCCGGATATTCGCGAGAGCTCGTCTGTGTTCCCGGAGTCGGAGATCGGGGCAAGGAGGGTAGCGAAGAGAGAAGGGTTTTAGGGGATGAAAAGCCAACGATGTTGAGAAAAAGAGAGAGCGAGAGAGTATAAGGGCAGCGAAAATGTATTCGAGAGGAGTTTCCAATTTGCGGTTGCGGTTGGACGTTGAGAATGTGATGGTGAACATATTATACCCATACCTAGACAGGGGAAGGAGGGGTAAAATGGACACTGGAGGCAAAATTGACACCATCCAAAATCATGGAACAAAAATGAAAATTTTTTAAATTAGAAAATGAAGAAATCATCGGTATAATTGGAGTTAATATACGTAAATAAACTCACCCACTGAAAATCTGATCTAGATTTAATATTTTTATGACAAATTCCTATGGAGAGTTTGAATTTTTTTTTTTAAATTTGCATTCTCACCGCATTAACAAAAGATACCCTTGGTCCAAAAATCTTGGACATTAAGCGGATGAGAAAAGCGAAGGAAATCGTTATTTCAAGGTTTTTCTTCGTTTACTTGAATTTTTTTTAAATACAAAATTTTGGGGTGGTGTTTATTTTGCCCAAGAGAATTACTTTTTTTTCCACGCGTAATCTAATCGATAAAAACTGGAGTTTTTAGATAAAAAGTAACGAGTTAAGACTATGCGCAGGGTCTCGGCTGGGTTATTTTCTTATGGTGTCCATTTTGCACCCTCTACCCCTATACAAATATATATAATATATGCACAAAAAGACAAGCGGGGGATGCAGGTGGTGGTCGATCCCGCTGATGGCATCACAGCGGTATCTCCGCGAGAGTTTCGTTCTCTCTTCATTTTCGGCAAAGGGGTGGCGGGAAGGGAGAGGAAGCGAACGGAGAAACTCTCCGGTTTTCGAGCTCTATTATGGTAATTATATGATAAATACAACAAGGCCTTAGGCGCTGTCTTCTTCTCCCATCACCAGCATGACGTTACTACTCCCCGTTCTCTCCGTATCTTCCTTCAAAAAGCAGACCCTCGGATATATCAAGGAGAGCTATATTCAGGCTTTCGCAAGCTTTCACAAGGTACCTTGAGATTCAGATCCGTCGCGGTGCGCTTACGGGAATTTCCTTTTCTTTTTGACACAATTTTCACGAAAGGAAAAAAAAATATTCGTGCTGCCTGCGCGCTTTTTTTTAAATCCTGTCGAGTCATTTTTGAGAATAACGCATCGGGAATTTGAGCTTCGTCCCTCTCGCACACGCGAACGTGAAAAGGGTGGGTGGAAGTGGCTCAAACAACCCCTTAAATATTTCTAATTTCTCTCTTTCTCATCGTCTTGGCTCTTGATGGTTTGCCTTTAAAGACACCCTCATTCATCTCACTCTCTTCCTCTCACTGTCAACGGAATGCAATTAATCTTACTCCCCCCGGCCCTTTTCATCCCTTAAACTCTCACTCGTCTCACCAAACATCGTGACTGAAAGTGAGAAAGCTCGCGCGAATAGACCGCCCCGCCAATTTTCCATCTGGCATTTGCTCTTGCACGAAAGGCACGATATCCAAAAGTGAGAAGATGTTGCCGACTTAATGAAGTACGAATCGTGGATGCGTGACACATCGACCGAGAGGGTGGAGATTCACTCCCGTGTGCGAGAGACGCGAATGAGATGTCTGAAAGGAACATTTTACAAATCCATGAATCACAAACAAAACTGAGCTTTTCCAATTCTGATAAGTACATGAGCATAAATTAATTAAAATATTTGTACAAAAAAAGATATTAAATATTTCATTGTTAAAGATAATTATTTATATATTTGATGATAATATATTTTATTGAAATTTCGTAACAAAAAAAATATTTTCAAAAAATAATTAACGCAATTAAACTTTCTAAATTGGATTCGAGATGCATTCAAACTGAAAATCAGGAGTTTAGAGAGATAGATAAAACTGGAGAACACGTTTTCGCTCGATTTTTTTTTCTAATTATTTGAATTAGATGGGGAGGATCCTCGCTGTCCCATCACGTTGTCTAATATTTCCCTGTTATGAAGAAGCTTTGTCCAGGCTTCTCGCCTCGTCGAAGAGCTAATTATATTAGCCACGAGCTCGCTACACACAACTTGTCTATGCATAAGCATAATACTCTCGTCCTGCAGAACTCCACCCCCGATCCTCCGAAGGGTTGGGGCGGGAAGGGATGAGAGCTTGGAGAAGAGTGAAAAGCAAGGGTGCACGAAGATGGGCAAGTGTATTCTCCGTGGCTGGTCCTGGTGATATCCTAACCAGGGATCGTCCATGCTTGGGGATATATATATATTAGATTTTCCCTCCCTCTATCCAAAACGCTACTCCCTTAGTCCTATGGAAACTCGAACGCAAACCCCACGTTTCCTCTATGCTCTAGTGCTTTTCCTAGCCCGTTCACTCTATAATATATATCTATATACGAACACATTCGTATGTATGTATATCGACTTAATGTAGTGTATATATATTCAGAGATATATATATATACCTATACTAGACGACTCTCTCGACTTTGCGCCTCGCTATACACGCTCGAGGGAAGGTGCAACGTACAACGTTAATCAGCGTAATTGAATTAGCCGCGCTCGCTCGACTGTTGTAATTATGACTATTTATAATGATTCCGTGCCAGTTCTCTCTCTTTCTTGCTCGCACTCTCCCTCTGTGCAAATCGTATGTATGTATATGTGTGTAATTTTGGCTGTTCAGCTTCCCATCATGCCTCCAGCACTGCGGATAACATGCAGAATCTTATAAAGAAGTTAGATCGATTGTATGTGGATGGATTTTACATGAAAACCTCGAGGATATTGGCCGTCAAATTGTGAGCTCACTTGTCTCACATGACAGCGGGAAAAAGGGAACTCGGACTTGAAGGCGTTGGTTATGAGCCAACTTCACTGTGGCGGTCGAAAAAAGGGCACAACTTGGCCAATTTATTTTGGGAGTATGGAAAAGGAAATAAGATTTCTTTTCGGAGGGCTTATTCAACACATACTGGAGTGTGAAAAGAAATTTGCCATCATTTTGTTACAAAATGGCGACGAATCTTTGGAGTCGCTTTTTTTTAAAGCTCCTCGACGAGAGGGAGGATTTCCAGTAAAGTATAAGATCTGGAACAAAAACCGAAATTTTTTATAATCTGTATACTATTGGCTGTAGAAGAACTTGAGGGTTTTTTTAAATCGAATTTTGCGGAAATGGCGCAGTTTGAAAAAATGTATCTATTTTGGGCTCAAAAAGAAGCATTAAATTGTTTATAAATGAAAAAGTTAACATTGAATCAAAAAACGGCTCTGTACTTCCATAGAGAATGTGATTCTAAAGCAACTGTCAAAATTTTCAATAGATCCATGAGTTGAACCGTTCAAAAATTTTGTTTTACTATTGGACGACCTGGGTATTGTTTTTAAGACCCTGAAGTATTTTTTAAGCTCAAGAAAAATTGATTTTTCATCAGTATTAAAATTTTTTGAGTTATATTAAAGAATATGAGGAAATATTTAAAATTTTGTACCGAAATAAATTTTTTCAGAGTAATCTTCAAACTATTAAAACAAAACTAAAAATTTTGCAGTCCATTTGGAATTGTGGGAGTAAAATTAAAAGTTACAATCATTTAATTAAAAAAATTATACTATATGGTTTGGAATTTTTTGTCCTTTTTTACAATCGATCCCCAAAAAATTGTAATCGTAAAAATTCAGGAATCCTTTTTTTCAGATACATTTATAAAATTTGAACGCCCCTTCTTCAGCCGTATGTTTGCTCACTTCTCGAGAGACGAGTCTTCGGGATTATATCCAAAAGTTTCACGAAAATTAAGGCACAGGGAAAATAAGATTTGGTAAAAAAAAAATTGCGAGCGAGAGAGAAGGAGGACATTATTAATGGCGTAAGTGGCAAGCCGAAATCCTCGAGTGAGATTCGTTGAGGATTTGTCGCGGCAGATCGAAGCCGAATAAATTAGCCTCGGAAACAGCGCTCTCCATATACATTACGCATATATCTATATATATATATACACACATACAAATCTCTCGAGTCTCACCCATCGTCTCATCCAGAGCTTTCCGTGCTTTCACTCGTTCGTGTGCGCGAGCTACGCTTGAGATATAAAATTTTGAATATGAATGGCCAGTTTTGCATTCGTAATGAGCTCTTATTCGTGAAACAAAGCGCAGCCTGACGAGAACATATGTAGATGAAGGGAAAGCTTCTCCCTCATCTCGCTCGCGTTACCCTCGGGATTCGAGATTTTCCGCGGACTCGGGATGAAGAAAGTATATATGCGATTTATTTTTTTTCTTTTTTTTTATTCAAACGAATGAAGAAATGAAAATTGCCGTCTTCGACGCGCCCCACGCGACATATTCTCGATGCTAAATTATTATTAGCCCTCGAATTTAGCCCTCGCCCATTCCGATGCTCAAGCATCTCCCGAGAAATCTGCAATTTTAATCAATTTAATCTACGTACCGAAAATCTTTAAAATTCCGCTAAATATTTTTTTGCACATTCTAAAACATCTTGGATTTGTCACATTTTAATTATTTTCCTTAATTCAAAGCAGCCAATTATATTTTTTTATCGCAAAATCAAAATTAAAGAAAAAATCCACCCCCAAAATCAATGGTACCTTCATGAGGAGGGGAAACATCGTTATTACCTGAGTTAAAAAATGAATTCAAGGAATATTATGTTTGGTCAAAGGGATTCAGAGGGAAGCTTTCTCTTTCGTAAGCTTTCCATCCCTCTCAGGATGGTTTTTTTCTTCCTTCACTTCAACACTTTAATTAGACTCTTCTTGGGGTGGGAAGGAGTGGGGGGTGGGTTCTGAGGTATCGAGATAATTTGAAATGATCGAATAAACGTCGGTAGCTGTCGTCTCCTTCGTCCTCGTCGTCAATGTCGAGGGAGAAACGAGGATGGGAAAGCATCGATTCTCTAACTCTCTTCCTCCATCATTTTATCACAGTCTGCGTCTCTGTCAAAGTCTCCCACATCTATATAGGCTCATGTAGAGAGGCTTATACCCCACGGCCTGGTTTTCCCAACTAAAGGTCCCGTTCTACAGGGGTGAGAAGGCGAAGACAGTGTGAGAGAGAGAGGCTGCTAGCTTGGAAGCTCCCTCGATGGATGGCGAAGGGTAGATTTTCCGCGGGGTTATAGAGGAGCTTGCAGGCGGAGGTAGGGGGTAGGTGGTACAGAACCTCTCATCTCGTCTATCCCTTCCGCTAAACTCATTACCCGTCGGTAATTCCATCGATGCTTTAAGCTCGTCGCGAGACCCTCCGAACCACCGGAGCATCGACCAATGGTCCTTCTTTCATCCCCCGCCTACCCCTACGACAGCTTTTCAAGGGATGTATTCCCTGTGTGTGTTTCCTCTTTGTATGCCCCCTTCATTTGAAAATCTCCGACTCGACGACGTTCACATTAATAGTTGGGTAAAAAATTAAGAGGATGAAAGGTATTCTACCCATTTTTAATTATTAAAAAAAAAAATTACAATTTTCATGGAAACGATTTTTTTAATTTTCAGTGAAACATTCCCTTGGCTCGTGGAAAATTTTTTTAGGTAATCGAGGTGGATACTATTTTCCAGAAAGTAAAAAAAACGCTTAATTTCAGAAAATAAAAATGAACAAGAGTAAATTTGTGGCTCGTAGCTAGAGTGAGGATTTTCCGGGGGAGAGATGTGTTTGCGGAACGGCAAAATCGCAGATTCGACAGAGTGGAAAAGGGCCGGTAGGCATTTAATACAAAATCGTTGAATATTCCCGACGAATGGTCCTCGATATTGAATTGGCTCCCGCCTAATTGTAACCTCCACCATGAGGTTTTCCATTGCTCTCGAGCACTCCTCGTTGCTTCAATCGGTTCAACTCTTCTCTCTCATTCCCTCATTTCTTCTCCATCCCCTGACCCACGATTCACTTGTAAACGACATTTGCATAATTTTTACATCGCCTTTTGTGTAATCGATTCGAATGCGATGTCTCTCTCCATCTTCATCCCTTCATTGATTTAATGGACACTGAATTTTCCTTCAATCAAAATATTTCTCGACGATTTCCATCGACCTTTTGAGGAATAAATAACCATCGAGAATTCGTGAAGATGTTATTTTTGAGGTGGTGAATTATTATTTCAATTAATTAATTTTGCAACCCCTCAACTGCTTAAATATTTTCAATTATAATTTTTTTAAATAATTATAAATATCGATGCCAAATAATTGAACCTTATTATCTTTGATTAATAATTATCATTAATTTAAAAATTTCAAATCAAATTTATTTTTAGTCTCAATTCAATAAAAATTAAAAATTAATTTTTATTATTTTCTCAAAATTTATGTCGACATATTAAATTTGTAGGAACAATATTTTCTCATATTTTTGCCACAGCTGTGCAATTACAAGCAACTTGAGGAAGATTCGAGCTCATTACTAATCCAAGAACGTGGAGACACATTCCGATTTCGAGATACAACCATCCTCCCTTCTCTTCCATATTCAAGGAAAAGCCCCATCCCTCGAGCTCCTGTGATCTTTGAATCATTCGAGGTGCATAACTGCTAATCCTTCTTCCTTTTCCTACGTTAAATATTTCACGAACACACGTAGATCCCTCGACTCATTCTCGCGCGTCGTAAACATTTTGTCCCGCTGTCCCTTTCGTCACGTAAGATCGAGGATTAATTCTCATCTCATATTCCCCATTTTTCCCATCTCCTCGATAACTCGCTCGAGATTTCTTCGTGCCCGACTAACCACGAGAAGAATAAAAGCGTCCGACGAAGATTATCCTTAATTCCAAGAGACGAGACGGGAATATATGTCGGGGTAAAATGAGAAAAAGTCAAACAAAAATGTCCAACTAGCCGAGTATCGACTGAGAAAACTTTCGAAACTCGTGTGTACAAAAACAAACGAAAAAAATCGACTGCAGTAGTCAGTGGGGTAGTTTTTCTGGCAAGGGATGAAAGAGTAAGAACTTTGTGTGTGTGTGTTTATGTGTGTGTGTGGATTGGTCCCGCTAATGATAGCCTCGTGCCAGTTAGTTAAGGCTCGTTCTTCGACCCTTAAAACCAGAAAAGAGCGAGGAGGGAGAAAGAGCGAGAATTTCCACTTGAACAGGAAAACGAGCAGCGACGAGAAAACGAAAATCAACGACCGATAAACTCGAGAGTGAGGGCCTGCATCTGATGGCAACTTGAATTCGTTAATTAGCCCCAAAACTTTATTCCATATTGATAATTTTTTTTTGTTTTTCAACCTTATTTCTACGTCGTATAATTTCATTTATTTATTGAAAAAAATAATGCCAAAAAATTTCTTCCAAAGCAGGAGGCTACCTGACCCTCCGTCCTCTCTGTACCTTTTTTCGACCCTTTTTGCCTCGTTCCATCGTTCTCTCGCCTCGAAGAACTCGCGAGAGCTGTTTTACGGTCCCTGATCGCCAGGGCTCGTTCGACGAAGGGATGAAAGAGGCAGGGGGTTAATTTTTCTCTCCCTCTTTCTCTGGTGCTATAGCCATCCCTTTTATAGGAGAGCAACCCTTGCGGAAAGCTCTCGCGCGGTCATTTTGCCGGCCACACAAATGACCTGTATAAATATAAAACATTAAGAGTAATCGAGATTCGGTCATCCGAGCTCTGATGACGTACTTTTTCAACGAGAATTACGAGGCACTTTGAAAACCGCAAATGAGGAGAAAAGAGAGCCCTCGATTCTCATAATGAAGCTCCTTTCTCTTTTTCCATACCTCACTCGCTCACCCCCTTAAAACTAACATCTTCACGATTCGAAGCGCAGTTTTATATCGTTATCGAAAAAAAAATCAACCCCAAAATTCAACCACTCCGTAATTATACACATTCACATAAAATCTTTTTTTCCAATTTTTCAATCCCTACCATCCTCAAAAAAACAGATAATAATTATTATTCATCGGATTTCGGATAATGCTCGATAAACCGGAATCAACCGCTTCTGTTATCAACCCCTGAATGGGACGTTTTATCACCAGGCTGATACCGATCGGTGATAGATCGAGGGGGTAGAGAGATGAAAAAAATGGGTAAAATAAAAGCGAGTGTCCCGAAAGGGAGATCGTTGGCTCTGGCGTATGTACAGGTGCGTGAACGAAGGGACAGGGTTCAACAGGTGGTCACTCGCGGGCAGAGTCAAACGGGGGTGGTAAAACGCAAAAGGGGCGCCGGGAGGGGGTCGTGGAACGTTCACTGATGGTCTATGGCGCGAGCTCTTCTCTCGTCCGCAACCCCGGTGGCTACCCATCCATCAAGGGCTTTGTGCTTTCTCCGCTGATTTCACCGATTTTCCCACGCGTGTGTCTGCGCGTCCACCCTGTTCAAGTCGCTTCGAGAGAGCCTATCGCGGCCCATTCACGTTTACATCGCCCTATCGCTCGCACGATCTGTTAACCGCATATCCGCCGAACGATAAGAGAACAATTCCATAAGCTATGTCAACTTATTAGTATTTTTTTTGTTCGGGAAAATGCAAGAAAAAAAATCTTTTCTCTTGATCAGAACAAATTGGGAACTTGTTATCTATTTTTAAAAATTCGAAACATGCTTTTTTAAGATCAAGAACCTATCAACCATCATTTTCAAAAAAACTACAAATTTTATCCCTTCTCTTACATAAAAAAAAGTTTCAACTGCTGAGAAAATTTCTCCCAGAAACCCAAAACCTGAAAAACGGTAAAAGTTGGACCAGCAACTATAAAAATTGTAGTTTCAACATGGAAACTACCCTGGCTATGAAATTCAATCCTTCTCAAATCATTAAAAAAAATTTCGCGGGAATCAAAATATTTTGACAGTAAAAAAAATTAAAAGCTTTCTGATCTCATTTAATTCGTGATTCTCGAATTATCTATGCTTCGTCCTATTCCAATGTAACTCGTAGATGCCAGGGGGTTGATAAAGGGGGTAGGTAATATTTTGCCTTGGTCCCAGTCGAAGGGCGCGACGAATATCCGGATTTAAGGCGTTTTGCTCGGTGAAAAGCCCTCTGGAGGCAACGAAACCAATGTTCAATTCTCTCTCTTTCTCTCTATCTCGTCTGTGTCCTCCGTTATTTCGAGGATACTGCTGGTAGTTTAAGAGAAAGAGAAAATGGCCGTCTGTCATGTTCGTTGGATGATGTTCACCGAGAAGAAAGAGCGGGGGTTGTCTGTGTGAGAAGAAGAAAGCGTCGGGGATTGTCGGAAGAACGAGGATGCGAAAGAAGAGGAAGCTTTCGTGTCGGAGAACGAGAAACGAGTGAGAGAGATAAAATTTAGCGTGTTGGAGTGTAAGTGCTAAGATCTCGGAGTGCATTAACATGCCCCGGAGGCAAGCTGAATACAACCCTTCTTACATCCTTGAGAAAGAGAGAGGGGCGGGAAGGGGGTGAAAGCTCGAGTGGGAAAGAGGAGAAAGGAGACATCCGGACGTTGAGGAAAAGGGAAAACGATGAAGAATACATATACTTATATATGTATAAGAAGGGTGCTTTTCGCAGGGATATATAGAGAGGTAGGTACGATGAATGAGAGAGCTCTCAGGGGGTTGATCCTCGACGATGCTTGCCATGTTACGCCTTGAGCCACCGCAGAGATTCTTCACTTAATTATATTTAAAAAAAAAAAAATCCTTCATCCCCCGCGACAAGAACCAAGTTCTCGTCCTTTCTTGCACTTGGGCACATTGTCTGTCCCGACTGAATCCTTTCACTCAGAAATATTCCACATCGCGTCACAAGAAATTCCCAAGAAAAAAACTCTCCCACGATAATCAGGATCCTTAAAAAAAAATTGATCCGATGATCGGAAAGAAATAGCTAAGGGAGACTGAAAAATCGTCGATCCTGGAAATGTTCTCATAGCGATTTAGTCAGCAGGCCAAATCAGGGAACTCGAGGATTCGAGTTGGGCGATGCTGCACGAAAATTGAGGTTGACGCTGAGTTCGAGTTGAACATACCGCGTTTAGGTTTGGGTTCGTTGATATTGCGGTTTCAAGGATGTGGAAGGAGGGGAGGGGGATGCATCTTGGGGGTGGTTTCTTCCTCGAGTGTGTGTATCCGTGTGTTTTTGCTCCTGGAAATCCTTAGCAAGGATGACAGGATGAGTAGATAGTCTGCGGCGAGCCACGTCTTACATTATTTAGATGAATCTCAACCAGGATGCGTATCCTTGGTCCTTCCTTCTTGAAGAGGAGGACGTGAAAGAGGAGGTAAAAGAGGAAGAGAGGGTAAAACGAAGCCAGCGACGGTCGCATGCTAATCACTCGACCCAGATTGAATAATGAATCAGTATTCTTTGCCTCTTCTTCGCCACCATCAGAGAGTCACCCCTGTGGGGCCGTACCAAGTCCTCACCATCCCTTCGCGTCTTTGGTCTTTTCCAGCCTCTCTTTTTCCGCATTCCCACACCATCCCCGTTACGTGACAGGTTTTTTACAACCTACCCCTCCTGTAGCCACAACTTTCAGGCACCTCGTGCTTAGCCGAGGGGTGGGTTTTGGTTTTACCGCCGGATCGTTAACACCCCCGGAAATAAAGTATATGCGACTTACATAAAAATATATTAAATATTAAAAATATTTCAGATATATCAAAATATGTTTTACCTATTTTTTAATATTATCATTATTTAATTTATTTCATTAAATATATTATACTTGATTTAGTATTTAATATATTTCAGGAGGCTTAAAATACTCAGTTGAGAGCCTTTTTTCTTCTTATCGATGAGAACGATAAATTCACGATCGAAGGACTCTAAGAGTGGAAACAGGACTAAATAACGAGAGGATCGTTTTCTCATGTAGGTGAACCTTTTGTCTTGTCTTCTCAGGGTAACCCTCGCTTGTCATCGCGTCTGTTTCGAATTATCTCGACGCTGTGTGCAGCACGTTGAAAGACAGTGAACACCTGCCCCGAGTTCCCGAAGCCAAGATGCTCCTTTTTTCTCTTCTTCTTCTTCTTACCAAGACCCAAAGTAGTATTTAATGGCACGAGCTTTGGCTAATAAAATACACGTTGCTGCACAGAGTTTGGCCCGCTTGTTCATGAAAAATCCCCTCGGGAGGAGCAGGTGCTGCCATTTTATTTCTCTTTCGTTCTCCGCGAACCCTTGTTTCGGTAATTTCAATTGATTTTTCATCCCTCGTGAAGCTGTATTTTCGCACGATGACGACTATTTGACGACTCAAATTATTGTAGAAAATTATCGATATTTTCCTCGCAAAATAAAGATATTTGTAGATATTAATGAAAATAGATGAAATATAAATTAAGAAAATTTTTATATCTCACACGTATCTCTCATATATCTGAATAAATATATCGTGAATATATTTAAAAAATATGAAATATAATTTGAGGGGAATTTCGTTCGAAAAATTTGGCAAACACACTTTTCTGCTCTCGCGTTTCCCAATCAATTTCCACTTCGAGTTCCTCTAAAAAAATTACGTATAATATACGATATATCTATTATATATTTCATATGATAGATATATAATATATCCACTATACGAACACATCTCTGCGTAATACAAAGTGCGTATACATATATTTTACGTAAATATATAAGAGAGGAAAAGCATCCCCGTGGCTTTGCCTCCATTCTCGTTTCGCCTGTATCCACTATTCCCTGCATCCTGTCTCGCGGTACTTTGTGTGCAAATTACCCCACGAGACGAGACACAGAGGCTTCGAAAAGCAATGTTTGTACGTACAGTCACCGTTTGTGTATGTATATCGCGGCTAGAAGCCTCGAAGGAAAATCGAGGATTCTAATAAAGCGCGAAGCTCTCTCGAGTATCATTATTTCGAGAAAATTCTCGCGAAAAAAGCTACCCCCAACGATGAATATTCATAGACAGCCAAATCGATCTCCAATCTATGCAGAAGAATATTTTTTTCCTTAGCCAGTTTCTTTTTCCCATTTGTCGATGATTTTCACGCCTCGCAATATCATTCGAGGACTTTCTTCATTCCACAAGGGCTGCAAAGCTCCTCATCCCTGCCTATATCGCCATTTTAGTCTCGGATTCGGAGAGATCTAACCCCGGGAAAGGATTCTTATTATTGCTCTTAAGGGATTACGCCCTCTAGTTTGTGGCGAGACTCGAGAGAACCAAAGGCTGTGTGTGTACGTAAAAGGAACAGAGAACGGCGGAAAAGGGACCTGGGAGGCGTAACGTTGCGTTCTTGACTGTAATAACAGGGACCTTTCTCTGTACTTCACGTTTTCGTGTACGTCTATGTACGGACGTTGATGGCGCTACGCGTGGTTTCAACTTTGTCGAGCCTTCTATTGCCAACCCTTGTTTCCTAGTTTCGAGAACGAGAAGAGCACGTAGGGCATCCGCGAAAGTACGATGGGGGTTGTGATGAGTATGCAGGTACACAAAACTCGCGTTTCGTCCTTTGAATCTCATCTCAGATCTGAACATTATACGCAGGACATCTTTTAGAAAATTTCACGTTTTTACAATTTTATAATTATATTGTATTATTAATCCATTAATATATCAATATATTTATGTATCAATATATTGATGTATTAATATAATAACAAATTAATGAACAGGTATTTAATCATATTTTTCAAATCGTATTTGAAAAAATCTTAATAGCGCAATTCAGAGTTACATTCTTGAGCATTGTTATCAAACTTTTTCTTTAACTAACATTTCACTAAATACCAAAAATCCAGCTTGTAGGATTGAATGAATTATATATTCATTTAATACTGATTGGCGTTTCAATCCATCTGTCTCGAATATGCTGAGCGCAGAGTTTGTTTGGAATCGAATTTTTTTGCAAATTTAATCCAAACTCTGTAATTCCCAGTTTACTACAAGTACCTTCCTGATCTTCTCTCGTGGTTACAACCAAGCCTATATACATATATATTTATGGTGAAAGCTCGGTTGAGTTTCTCCCCGTGCCGTTAGACACTCGAGAGTCGAGAGACTCTCGTGTTGTCGACGCAGAGAGAAGAGAGCTCTCTCGCGCCATTCTCCCGGAAAACAAGACATTTATAAACACCCACCGCGAGATTAGATTTGTTAAGATAATGGCCGTTGGCTGAGTAAGAGAGTGAGAGAAGGCGAGAATGGTTGTGGCGTAGCTTGGTTAAGGCAGTGTCACTATCACCGAGCTTGCAGCATCCACTAACACACCCCTTTAATCCTAAATATGACCTCGGGGCTTTCGCGTCTATATCATATATACATATAAAGGATTTGGGTATTTGGGCCACTTGTATAATATACTGGTTATCGTACAAAGACGCGAGACTCGTTTTTATCCACTGTTCAGCCTCGATTATGGAAACGTCCAGGACTATGTCACTTGATCCTTCTTTATGATTCTCTTCGGGAACCAGGAACATTCAAAAGTGCGATCAACTCTTCGAGAAATGCTTTTAAAGTTCAAAAGTTCAGTCGAAAAAAATTGTGAATCATTGAAATTAATTTTTCACGAAAATAAAACTTTATTGAGGAGGCAAAATTAAAATGAAATTGATTTTATTCTCTATGCTTGTATATTTTTATACATAAAGTAATATAATTGCATATTTTGTTTCAAAATTAAATTATTTCTTATATTTTGCGAAATATACGTTTAATACATTATGTTCATCTACTTATTTCCAAATAAGAGGCTTTGAAAAGTTCTTTCAATGATCGATTAATATATTTCTACGGAGATATATCGCTTGCAAAAAAAATAGTAGCTCTCCCATCGAACGATCTCCAATACCAATTAAGAGGAGACGGGAAAGAGAAGGATTCTGAAGCCGGTCGGTGGTGGTTATGGCCACCGAGGTAGAACTAAGGGTTGGCCCAACGTCGGTGAGTTCAACCCCGTGAATATCTTCTTGCCACGATGATGTATGTGGTGGAAAATACCGGGGGCAATCTGTCACGCTATCGACGCCTCCGCAGTGCCTTCTTTTTCCACTCTTTGCGCAACCCCCTCTATTTTTCATCCCCCTCATCATCCCCCTCCTTTCTGACGGTGCTCAGCAATTTTTTCATCATTTTGTTTTTTCGTAAAACCAAAAAATTTCTTTTCATCATTCGAGCTCATAAAAAAACTACCCCTATTAATTTCTTCATTCCAATCGAACATTATTTTTCCGGTGGGGTTGGATTTTCACTGCAACAGAGTCTCGCATGCGGGTGCGCTTTCGCGAGGGATAAAAATGCCACGAATCGCGAAGGGAAGGTTCTCTGATAGGAGTCAATCTCGCTTTGGACCTCCCACTATGAATTACAGAGATGGATACATACATACATGAATGTACGTGTATAAATCGAGAGTCCGAGACTCTATATCTAACGGGCAATAAACCGAGAGACTTCTCTTTGCCGTGTGCAAAGGCACGAGCTTTCTGTGTGCCTCCTGGTCTGTGCTCTTCACCCTCCTCTTTGCCTCCTCTTGCCGTTTACTCGGCCGAGTATCCTTTAGCTTTTCAACCTCTGCCTCTCCAACCTCCCAAACTCCCAGAATCGGAAAACCAGCCAGAGCTTCACTTTCCGTCATATATACGTATACATGTATATTTGTACATGTATACGTGCATAAATATGCGCAAGTACAGGGGAGAGATAGCCTCCTTTTTCCACCCTCAAACGAGGAGGATCTCGTTCCACCTCCTTCCGGGTACACGGCTGATTAAACGCGCAACTACGTAACGTAACGCAAATATACTGCTTGCCCCATCACTGTATATACCTAACTCGCTTTTCTCGAGTCTTCTCCAACCCTCTCTCGTTCTCTCTCTCTCTCTCTTCAACCCTCTATTTTCCTCCCTCTCTCGTACACAGCTCCTTTGCTATTCTCCTATTTACTCCTCAATGGTGAATCCTGGAGAAGGAAGTCGAGAAATTTTCTCTCGATTTTACCTTTCTCTTTGAATTCACGAATCTGGCCACCCCCGCCCCCCTTTTCTCTCAACCCCTACTTCTAAAACTCTGGGTCATTCGACGGAAATATTTATCGAGGGTCTCTCTGCTTACCTCGACGTCGTCATCCTCTCAAATTGTCGTATAGTCCTCCCCTTTGATGCGAATAGTCACATCTTCTTCCATGTTTTTTTTTTCATATATCTGAGCCGTTTTTTTATCCCTCTAATGATGAAAAAACTAGCGGATTATTGAATGTTTCCTTTTTAAGTTTTTTTAGACTCTTACAATTAGGGTTGTTTTTGGGAGGGTTAAATATTCAGACTAGCCTCGGTTCTCCAGTTTCATGTTCCCACTGAGCGATTTTACTGCGTCAATTTCAATGGAACGGATTATTTGCACCCTTGAGTATATTTTAATTCATCCCTGCATGTTTTTTTCGCGAAGAATTTTCAATAGTCGATTAAAATGTACTGAAAAATAATTACAATGTCACAGAATTTTTTTTTCTTCCAAAAAGAAAATATCAGAAATAAATTTATACATCAACTGCTTTCAAGTCCATGGTTAAGCCCGGGACTACTTTTATTTAAATCGATTTAAAAATTACTTTCACTATTTTAACGATAACGCAATATTTTTACCGAAATAGTCCAAGAGCGTCGCAATGAAAAAGAAAACGATGCGGACAATAACGCCACGAAACTATCGAGAAAACAGCGGCGAGAGTAACAACTTTCTCACCGATAAATTCTCTCGAGCTACGAAAGAAAAAATGCGCGAGGGGGTTGGAAAAAAATGAGAGCAACGGGGTTTTAATCTTCCTGCGAGTCTCGTACGGAGAATCCTGCTGAGGGTCGAGAGAGAGAGAGAGAGACTTTGGCTCTTCGTGGTGACCACTCGTCCCTCGATTTATAGCCCCCGCGAGTAGAAGGGGGTTGATGGGAGAGAGAAAAAAGTTCCGCGAAAAAAGCTCTTGATACCGTGGAAAATCGGTGTAAAAAAAAAGTTGCAAAAAAAGAAATGGAATGAAAAATCGTGATTCCTCTCGCAGAGCGAGCGATGTATTTATCTAGCGGGGTCACATGTGCACTCGAGAGCTTTTCACCCCGCGGATATAAAAACCTACACAGAGAAAAGGCTCTTCCTTCGTTTTTTTTTCCATGCGTAAAAAATGAAAAAAACCGAGAGAGGGTGAACCACGAAGCATATAGACAGGTAGAGAGATTCGCCTACCTGTTGCACACGCGTTTCTCTCTCTTTCTCACTCCCAGGTTAGCGAGAGAGGCATTCGCGGAGGCCTCTCCATTGCAGGGGTGCGTCGGAGTGTGTGCTCCATGGAAAAAAATGCCAAGAGCCAGGGATGAGAATAAAAAAATTGAAAAAAATCCAACTCTCGATGTGCAATCTCTCCGGCATGGGGGAGCTCTCGAAAAGCATCGATAAATCAACGAAGCACGCGATTAGTGCTCTTAAAAAAAAAAAAAAGAGAATACCCCGAACCCTCCCCCTTTCGATATTTAATTGACCCATAACGTGACTCGCCAATATACCGTGATTTCTCAATTAAATCATTTTCCATCATAAATATCAACTCCCGATCACGAGTAAAATTTGCTCACGATCTTTTACTTGACCATTCAATTCATTTCCATTTTTTGTTTTTAATCGAGGAAGTAATGGAGAAAATGAATCCTACTTGGGGGATGCAGAATATTGTGATTCTAAACACCAACTAATATTTCCTTTCAAATATTCTACTTCATACTCTTCTCAACTTTGATATAAGTCTGATAATTTAAATTTAAATTTAATTTAATTTAATTTAAATGTAGAGGAAGTCTGTTATTCTTTTTTTCTCTTTGTGGAGTTCATATTTTGTCTTGCGAATAATCAAAAAGCAGGCAGAAAGTTTCCAATCATTAGTAATTATTTTTTTACATGTTTTAAATTTAAGATGTCAATATTTTTTAATTTTTTTTTTTTATCATTGATAAAATTTCTCAAATTTGGTCCCTTTCGCCCTCAATTCTCTTATATTTTTTTCTTCTTTTTTCTTCTTCTGATCTTATATGTACGTAATATGAAAATGATCATTGACGATGTACTTGTTATATTTTGACGAAGGATGAAATTGTTTTTTTAGATTGACGATCGAGGCAGATTGCCAAGTACATCGATGCGTCCAACGACGAGCTCGATATCAGCAATTTCACCTTCGAGTCCCGAAGAGCCAATAACGCTGTGAGTATATAAATATATCGTTGAATAATCATTTCAATCGTCGGTTCTTCTTCAAAAGCTCGACACGAAATAGCTCGATACATTGTTACATCGTCGCTTTCGTAACGACAATATCTTTGGGGTATTTTAACCACGAGTGCTATTTCTCTGTTTCTGTACAGTGTAAGACCACCCTGAAAAAGCCACTCAGACAAATTAGTCAGAAAGGCAACCCTTAGACAGCAGCAACGAAGAACGTACATATAATATGTTTGTGTGTGTGTGTATTATAGGGGTGGAAAGCTCATTCGTTCGCACTCTGTCGTGTCACCACTCTGTGTTTTGTGTGCAAGATATTTCCTTTCTCGTTTTCCCTTGGCAGCGAGCCTTTTCGTCGTAGTTGTCGGCGCGTTGAGCCTTATTCTCTCGCCTTTAATTCTCCCCGTCACCCTTCTTTGAGCCCAACTCCCCCATCTTCACCCCTGCACAACGATGTACAGGACATTCTCTGCAAAATTAATCGCGTTGTGTTAGTAAAATGAAATAATACATCAATAATATAAAGAAAGCAAAAATTCAATTGCTCAAAAATATATTGGAATACTTCCTTGAAAGTCGATCCAAAAATACACGAATTACTATCTAGAGAATGTATCAAATTGAATTTATCAAATTTATCAGCATCAAATATAAAGATTTGAATTATAATTTTACATTTTTTTTTTAGAATAAAAAATTAATTAATAAAAAGACAAAAATTGAATTGACTCTTAAAAATATACTGCAAAAATACTCCCTCGAGATTAAAAATAAAAATTTAGGAATTACTCCTTGGAAAACTTGTTCTAGCCAAAAAATTCTAAAAAGATAAATTCTTCGTAGACTGAGTTTCTGATGGAGGAAAAAAGACCAAAATATGAAAATTTAATTGCTCGATAAACAATTGTGTAAAGTTGGTAAAAATTGATTTAACTTAGAATTCTCCGTATACGAATGTTTAATAGTGTACAGTTTGTGAAACTGGATATATATATGACATTTTGGGCATTGTTCTTACCCGTAGATCGTGGCGTTTGCTCGGGGAGCGAGAGTGCCGCAAAGGGGGCGCAATAGAAACGCCGTGACGATATTTATGCCCGCGTTTTTTTTTCCTTTCATTTATTATTGCGCCTCAGCCCGAGAGCAGAATGGAAACAATATGTCACAGGTTTTTTGGTACAGTGAGGGGGTTGCAGGGAGAGTTGTAAGTACGAGGTTTTCGCCCATCCGGGGAGAGTAACGAGGAAGGGTAAGAATCGCGACCTCGGTTCTTGCATACGTTACTAACCCCGCGCGACAAACTCCCCAACATTGATAATTTCCGTGCCCTTGAGAATCTGAGCGTGAAGAAACGTGCAAATCATGTCGACCGTATTGTTGGCCAAAATATATGTATTAATCAGGGTGAATTGGTGATTCAAAGGTTTTAAAATCAAGAAATAAAATAAAATCCTATAAAATAATTAAATAATTAAATGATAATATATAAAAAAGTAAAAAAATATTATTGTATTGAAATCCAAATTAAAAAAGCATCGTTTTTCAAACAGCAATTCTTAATTTTTTTCTTTAATTCAAGATCAGTTATTGAAAAATCTTAAGGCGGTATTCTGGTCTAGAGACATATATTTTGTGCGTTTTCTTGAGCTTCATAAAAAAATCTATATTTTATCAAGCTCAATACCATTCGATTTTTTACAACATATTATTAATTTTGACAATAAACAAAAACATGAAAAAAAAAAATTAGCAAAATGGCTGCTGTCTGAACAAAAAACGGCGTTTTCCGACTCCGCTTTTTCATAGGCTTTAATTTTTTCCAATAGTAAAAAAAATAATTAGTGGTGGATGGGCGATAGAAAGTTATACATTGAAGACTGGTACAAAATTTGAAGTAAATTGATTGAGTACAATTTGGGATATAATTCCAGCCGTGTTGAGAAAAGTAGTTTTGAGAAAAACCTCTATAATTTGCTCCGACGTGTATATATTCTTCAAGGTCTAAGCTTTGAGAATATGAGAAAAAAATCGATTTTTTTTTAAATGCTAACCCAGGATACTCCTTTGATTCGCCATAGTCTTCTTTCGAATGATGTTAAAAAGGACTTGATTCTAGTATTAAACACAATGCGATTAATTTCATCTCGTAATCTCAATGTGTATTCATATCGTGAATGAAAAGAGGGGGATGAAGAGAAAGGGAGTAAGAGTGAATGAGTTTGAAAGCAGAGGGATAAGTGCATATCGATTTCGTTGGCCCGGGTTGTCGAGAGAGGGTCGAAGATCCTCGAAAAGGGACGACGACGACGACGAGGACGACAACGAGGACGAGGAATCGTATATATTGTATATATATATGAAAGAAAAGGACTCGAAGCGGGGCCTCTGGGCTGGTAAAAGGGCAAAGGCTATAAGTAACGGACCGTCTGGTGGAAAGCGCCTCGAGGGTGAGGCAGTGATTTAGAGAAATTAAAACTTTAATTCATGTTCGGCGTCTTTCTTTCTCTCTCTCTCGCTCTTCATCCCCTGTTTTTATCCAGGGGTGTTCTCAGAGAAATTCTCTTGCTCCTTCGGGGCTTTCTCTCGATCCGCTTCCCCTCTGCAAATCCTTCCCCCGTTCCCAAAGAATCGAGGAAAGATCGAGCCCAAGTGGAGAAACAGGGACGGAGGCGAAAATTCCAAGTCCCAAAAACCGCGATTCAAAGGGGTGCAAGAGAGAAAAAATGGAGAGAGGGAGTAAGGGTGAGGCAGAAAAAAAACCCACGGGTAAATAGTCAGGAATGAGAAAAATCGAGGGCGGGTGCGTTGTTCTTTTTTCTTTTCGTTGTACGGTACCAACCCCCGCGTGGCTTTCCCTTTTTTTTCTGGCCTCCACTGTGCGTTGGAGGGCCACTAATAAAGCATCCACAAGCGAAAGCCAGTCCGGCTCTATGATCTATCGACGAAAATATATCATTCTTGAAACGAGACCCGCAACCACCCCTCTCCCAGCAGCGGGACAAAGTTTTCCAGAGAATGCGAAAAAAATATGATTTCTGCGAGAGCAGAAAAAACATAAAAACGAAAGAAAAGCATTAGAGTAACTTGCGAAGAGATAAAAAAATTCCCGCGAATGTCTTTTCATTCAACAATTTTTCTTGATGATTTCTCCGAAGTTCTTTGTACTTCCTGAATGATTTGTGGCGATAAAATAATTTCTATGTTTTCGGAGCTTTATTATAAAAAGGTAAAATAAATATTTCCATCCATACGTACTCTCAGGGTGATCATAAAAAATATTCAACCCCGTCGCTAATTGACACCTGTCAATTATTTCCATTGGACGACGTCCCTCGCTTCTGTGCGACGAAAAATTATATTATTATTGCAAAAATATATATTTATATTATATATTAAAAAGTACACACGAAAATATATTATCTTAAAATCCATAATAATAATATATTCAATTTAAATGGAAAAATATTGTTGTTATTTGGCAAACCATATTTACTCGTTGAATTCAATACGGTTTCACTTAAGTAAATGATTTATGTGCTATATAATGCGAAAAAAGAGGTGGTGTACCTGAGAGAAATGATGGAAATTTATTGGTCTCGGACGTCGCCCTAAAAGCGTAAAGACCAAGGGAAAAGGAAGCCTCGGAGATTCGCAATATGTGAGGTAAAAAAAACGTGTGCCTACCAACAAATCCTTCGAGATCTTGCATAATGTTTATGCATCGCCCAAAAACTGACTACAGCGCGAAACCTTTTTTTTCTACAATTTTCTTCTCCTCGTCTCTCTCGCGCTTTCTCTCTGACAACGGACTGGAATACAGATTTATCGCGAAACGCTTCTCCGCCACGAGGAAAATTCCGAGCGAAATTTTTCGCTACCCTTTCTCCCTCGTGTATATATCGATATATCCCGTCCATACGTATATCGCGCTATCCCAGAGACATACAAATGGATACATATGTTTCCAAAAAAAAAAAGGAAAAAGTATAATAATAAGCATTGGCATCGCGTTTTCTATTGCCTTTTTCGAGGGAATATTCGAGATAAAAAGAGCACAGAGAGAGAGAGAGCGTTATTGAATCAGGGGTGGAATATGGTACTGAATTTTTATCTGTCCTCTGTGCAAATAGGGTCATATAGGAGAACGAGTCCAGTCTCGCTGTCCGTTTCTACTGCTCGGACAATCCATAAATGCGCCCCTCTGTGTGTTTCGCCTTTAAAATGCATGTCGATCTGTAAATCATCCCCCGAGGGCCAGATCCGTGGATATACCCTCTGCTCCGAGTCTGGCGATTTCCAAATATCAGACTCGTACAGGAAAAAAAAGCAAGAGAAGAGGGAGAGAGAAAACTTGGTATTATTATGGCCGGGGTTATAGTTTGCACGTGAGAACGGCAAAGTAACTCGAGCCAGACTGTTCTCCCGCGTTATTCATCACAATGAGACGATCCGGAAAGCAAATATCGTAAAAATATGAAAATCACGTTTTTTTGTCATGTTCTCATGCTAATTCAATTTTTCTAAGTGCATATTTCTGATCAACGGACGATTCCTGATAGACGTAGTACTTGATACTTGGATAAATTCGAATAAGAATTTTTTTTTAATTCCAAATTCACAAAATTGTATTTATTCATACTCAGCCTTCGTGGAATAAGCTCCAGTCTCAATTCCACTCGTAGAACTTGCTCTCGAATTTGCATATGTCTCAGAACCGTGAGAAATTTTCATGGCGCAGGCTCAGGGAGGAAAAAACCGAGGGATTTGCGCGGATAATGTTTCGAAAAGCGTCGTATTTTTCGGCGTTCTAACGCGTTTTCTCGTATTTTTTTTTCTTTACATGATCCTTTTCTTCGTGCTTTACGCATCGTTATTACCTTTTTGCCCCTTTTCATCTCTCGCTCACCCCGTTCATCCCCTTTGCACCGTACAACCCCTCTGACGCCACGTATGAGCTCTCGGATGCCTCTGCGCGTCCGTGTATCCGGGTCCTCTTTCTATCCTCACAGCGCGCGGAGACTCGTTCGAGAACTCGTCTCGGAGGCGCTCATGTATTTATGCATTTTGTCGCCGGGACCGACGATCCGTAACCCCTACGACCTCCTATTCACCTTTGTATATCCATGTATATATTGAGAGAGAAAGAGAGAGAGAGAGAGAGAGAGAGAGAGAGAGAGAGAGAGAGAGAGACAGAGAGAGAGAGAGAGAGAGAGAGAAGGCTCTCTCATGTATACGCTAGGATAACGCGGTAAAAGGCGCCTCTACGAGCGTCGAATAATCGTTATCGTGTAAGGAGGGTCTATGTCGTTCATGCATTTCCGATTCTCCGAAAGCTCTTGATTCTCATCTCTCTTTCCATCTTCGTACACTCGAGCCTCTGTGAGAGCCTATCGGGGAATTTAATTAAAAAAATTCTCCGCTTTTCAATTGATCTTGATCGGTAGATTTTAGATTCAATCAACGTTCGCTAAACCTTTTTTTTACCAAACAAAAATTTGCGTGATCCGTGAAGAATTTATTCGTCGCAAATGAGATATTAGTATTCTCCGGAAAATGTCCGATTCAAAACACACCCGATGAACCTCTAAATGACGAAAAATAGTTGTGACCGTCTGCCAGGGTCATGGATCAGCCAAGGTCGATTGGCAAACGGTCAGGCCTCGGAGGGTAAAAAAAATATTTTTTGTTCTCGGCTTTATAAACATCTCAAGGGCTATATCGATGAAAAATCGACGGTGGATCCCGATTTTGCAATTAAAAAAATGGAATTCCCACGAGAAACAGGCGAAAAGACTGTTTTTACGCAATTTTAGGCTTACATTTTTCATTCTGCACCGACGAAAATTATCGAATTTGGAATGCGTTTGAAAAATTGGAATATCATGGAAATAATGCCGACTTCTCTCCATTGCTCTCGCGTAATTTCTCGAAATATTAAATCCATTCCGTAACATGCGATGAGGCAATTGCAATCGTGAACATGTCAAGTTTAGTTTCGCGAATGAAAGCGAGACTCACATTTCCGGTATCCAAGATTTTCGCGTGTCACGAGGGAGAAGAGTAGCGACGTGGGGCATTCCAGCCGGCATTACTGTCACGCGAGTAATTACGCGCGTTTCTATATCGTGCGGCGCGTTTCTCCTAGACGTGAGCGCGTGGAAAGCTCTCGCGCGATGCTTCTCCCAGCGGGAAAGGGCTTTCGTTATCATCCCCCTCTCTTGCTCTCACTCGGAATAACAGCAAAAGCATGAAATGCCTCTTCACCGAATTCGCTGCGTTGCTCAGCTTCTGTTCTCGCTTCCTTCATCCCTTATACACAATATAATATATATATATATATTCCTATCTCTCGCTTTCTCAGGATTCTGGGCTGGCAAACCAGAGCTAATAAAAGCCCACAATTACCTCCGGTTTGGGCACCATTTGTCTTGACGCCACGAACCACCATCACCACCCAAAAACCCAAACCATCGTCTCATGCCCGATATAATTCACCGCGATTCAACGCAACAACACATTGTTGCCTAATGAGGTGTAAAACATTCCAGAATATCTGACAGTCTGCCAGAGTTTCCCGTCTTTCGAGCTTTCGCTGGATTGTATGGGCTGTTCGGGATTATTTTCGCGAGAATCTGACCTTCGAATCCTCCAATTTTGGATTTTAATTGCACAAAACCTTCCCTATTTGCTAACAATAGCATGCAATGTTCCTCAATTTTTAAGGCTGGAAAAAAAGATTTCAGATTCATTCGACGCATTTACGAAATACCTTTCATTAAATAAAAGTGAAAAAATTAATGAAGATTTCTAAGCTCGAACATTGTCTCTGAAAACAAAAGTTTATTTATCAGTCTTGCATTTCGATTTTATTAGATATAAAAATGATTCTGGGCGATCGAAAACCCAGAGATCTCCGGATAATGCTACCATGATTCCCTTACCAAAACTTTCAGCAGACAAGACAATTCCATCCCCGAAATAAAATCCTCGAAACCACCCCTTGATACTCCCTTCACGCGTACACGTTTGTACGTGGATATACATGAAGTCGCAGTGATTTGCGACGATAAAGTCGCATCGACACCCGACGCACGTGTTTCCCTCGGCATACAAAAAAAATGCGCGCGCACACACACACACACAAACAAGGGCTGCGCGTACGTTGAGAGGAGAATGAGGGTGCGATAAAGCGCGTGAGGGCAATGCTTCTCGACAAATGTTCGCGGAAAAAATGGAAAGAGGACGTTATGATATATTTGTAATCATGTTACCTCGTACGTGACCTTCCGTTACAACTGCCTCCTCGATAACAAATCGTTACAGAGGCCGCGGAGGAATCGAGAGAGACCTTTTCAACTTTCTTATTTCACTTTATGGGCTTTTCGCAACCCTTATAAGGCTTTCTCATTCTTTTTTTCTCTCACACGTAAGATTTCGACACCTTTTATAAATTTCACTCACCACGCTGTTAATCTTTCAACCAAATTGCCATAATTTTCACGTCTATGAATAAAGAAACGGGGAAATTTTGAGATTTTTACCTACGATAAATTATTATCAATATTATTATTATTATTATTATTATTATTATTATTATTATTACTATTATTATTATTATTATTTTATGGTGTTATATATTTACATAAGGAGGCGAAGGGCAGTTTATATTCCACGCTCATTTGACAATTTAGTGCCGGCGCGAGTTTCCCTTCCTCCCTCGAAAGCTGCATTTGCCATCTCTCTCGAACCACCCCCTTTGGAGGGTTCGCAAAGGGCGCAAGCCCCGCGACACGTTTTCACGGTAAGAACTCGACCGTGACTCTCGTAGTCGGTATATATATCTTATGTTTTACGTATAACGCTGTCTCTATACTTGCAAAGCTCCGATATTTACTCATATATGTGTGTGTGAAAACACGAAGCACCGACCTTAAATCAGACTAGATTTGTTTGCGCCATGATACTGCGGCAGATGCTACCTTTCTCTTGCCCAGAACGTACTCTCGATCTTTACACGGAGATTTAAACGTAAAACACGATCGCTAAAATCTATTTAGGGGTTGATTATGTCAAGGGCATTTCGAGTAAAATCGATCTGAATTTATAAAATTTCCATTTTTTCTGATTGAAAAGTTCCCTTAATATAATCCAACAATTTTACGCTTATAAATTTTTTCATTTGATCCGAAAACCTCAACATTTTTTAGAATAATCATTAAGAAATAATTTGGATTTCTTTATGAATAAACAACTGTAAAAAATATACGTAAATTATTTATTTACCAAATCTATGCTATCCATTTTTTATATTAACCACGGAATCGTTATCTGGCTATAATAAATTTGGATATTTCGGATCTCGTTCTCGCCGTAATTAAAGATGGCCCGAGGGTGAAAGCAGGATGACGCCTCGAGAAAAGAGACCAGAAACTACGCCGAAGAGTATTATATATTTAAAGAGAGAGCGAGGTAAATTTTAGAATATATATGTATCCTCAGTGAACAAGGGGTGCGCGACGAGGTATAAGGGATGTATTTTACCGAGAGGGATACTTACACCCCCTCCGCCCTCCGTATCCCATCCGCAACATCCCTACGCCGTGTGTAGCGTGTTCTCTAGCGCAACGGGCACATATTTTCATATAACAAAACCATCTGCGTGCCGGGCATAACAAATTTCCACTGATTTATAGAGCCACACGAGATTGAGAGAGTGAGATGGGGCAAGAGAAAGCGTACCAGTAAAATTTTCTTGCCTCGAGAAGACGCGTAAAAAGGTATCTTCCATGAGGGTTGTTTGCGAAAAATTCAAGTTAAAAGAAAAAGAGTGAACCTTCATCTGTGGCTTTCTCGCCTATTGGATAGGAATCATGAAAACCGTTTGACTATTTCGAGGATAATTCAAAATAATGCGCAACTAGAACGGGGTGAGTTAGGGTTTGAATTCATCGGTATGGGGATGAAGGAGCTTGCGAGAAAATGTATACACATATCTATGTGTATGTGTGTGCATATTGTCACGAAAGGGGTAGTTTAAGAAGGGCTGGGTCCTCGGACCAACCGACGAGACGCCAGAAGCCGAAAACTCACGAGACGGATCGATAGCGTCATAGTGACAAGAACAAGAGGCAGAAAGCAAACGTTTATCGTCGTAAGTGAAGCTCTCGGGTAACCTTCCTTTGCACTCTAAATTCCTCGAAATTATGTGGCAAGCTCGAGCGTATCTTAACTTTTTTTGAATAATTGATAATGAATTAACGCAGTATTAGGAGGGTGCATTAAGCTCAGCTTAAATCTGTGGGGAAATCTGTGATGCAATGAACTTGGAAGATCCAAATATTCGCAAAGACGGTTTAAAAACAATTTTTCTCAGTATGAGAATAATTTCTGAACCACAATCTCAACTTGAGAATCGATTGCTTTATCTTTGATTATTTTTCCGACCCAAATGTCGGCCAATAGAATTGCACCATTCGACGTCACGTGGTACAACCTACATGGTATTATACTGATAATTTTTTGATTATTTTCTCTGGTAGTTGCTATATATAAAAAACAAAACATGATCCAGTCAAATTAACCACACGTCAAACTGACAGGTTGAATTCAATTGTGAAAATTGGAGATTTTGCATGAAAATGAGTCGATTTGGAGTTTGTTCTCTGTCCACCATTGATAAAAAAGTCAAAGGAAATGTTCCCATTAATACGGAGAAGGCAAAAAAAACAGTTTGGAACCAATTTACTACTGTTAACTGTTCATTTCATCTCATGGTGCAATTCTATTGGCCGACATTTGGGACGGAAAAATAATCCCCCGAATACCACACGAGCTTCAAAATTATCTGGCATTTCCCTCAAGGTTCCCTGCAAACAAATAAAGTCGTCAAGTTTTTCAGGAAAAATCACTCGCGCTTCGCGCTCGTGATTTTTTAACCTGAAAAACTTGACTCCTTCATTTGTTTGCAACGAACCTATCGGGAAATACCCGATAATTTTGAAGCTCTTGTGGTATTATAAGTGAGAATTCAGGTGAATTTTTTCGCATCATGCTCGTGAAAATTCTTATTCGGCAAAGCTCGAAGACTTATGAGCACACTTGGACGAGATACACGAGACTTAGAGAGCTCCGAGATAAAAAAAAAAAAGAAAACCCTTAAATATGTGATTGCGACACAAGAAGCTTCTTTGGTGTACGGGAGGGGGTGAAAAAGAAAGATACGTCCAGAGTGTCCGGCTGTGCTCCTCCCGAGAACGTTATATTTCTCACACTGCCACGGATGTACGGATCCATGAGATGAATTCTCGTGTGCGAGGGTCTTCTCGATAGTGAAGGACCACTTGAAGAAGAGGTCCGGAGGTCCCAGCAGCGTTAAATATTTGATGCGAGGATACGATTGAAGACTTTTTTTGGCCCGTTGAAGGAAAAAGTATATTACAGCTCGATGTACTGGCGTGTTTTTCTTTTTTCTGTACGAGGATGGTCAGTGTCAGAATGAAACAGAACGAAGAAGAGAGAGGATGGAAGGGTGAGTTGAACGAAGAAATTCGTGAAAGAAGAGGATGGTGGACCTGTTAAGAGATAGTTAACGAAGGAAACGAGGGGTGGCTTTGAAATACATATATATAAGAATTCCCTGGAGTCCCCGATCGTCCAGCTGTCCCAGTCACAGTGCTTTTCTTCATCAATCCGTCGGTCTGTCCACTTCTGCCTACTTTCTCGGACAACAGGGACCTTAAAACGACCTCAACACACACACACACACACACGGTTTTTCAAATCATCAAGGACTCTCATGTGCTTTTTTCTCAAAGAAGTTAAAAAAAAACCACCCCCTATTCCTTCGAGGGGTTTTTGTCAGCTTCCCCCTCCCGTAAATCAGGCCAATTTTTGTGTACGTCGTTAGAGCTTGATATTCCATCGAACCCTATGTCAAGATGATTTCACCCTCCAGTGAAAAAAGCACGAGAGGTCGTTTGACCAGAATCTTCGACAATGCGATGTCAATCTATCCGAATCGTCGGATTTCGTTCTATTTTTTTTCCAATTTTGTTTGCTAAAATTAGCGATTTTTCGACTTGAATCCGCATTTGCAGAAATGTATTAATTTAAAGAATCCAATTTTTCAGGAATAAGAAACAAGGAGTCGAACAGAAATGATTTTTGGACCAGAAACTTAACTATATGTCGTTCCCACCCTGCCTGTTGCAGAAAAAAAACCAATGAGAACAAAAAAATTATGTTGGGGTTGAAAAAATTGTTGATTAAAAAAGAATATGGCCAGAAAAAGAGAGCTTTATTCGGAAAAGTGTCGCGAAGGGATGTGAATGCCGGGGTAAAAGAGTACGCCAGAGCGCGCACACACATGTAAACCACCCCCAGGACGGTTTACAACGCAACGAAGAAGAGTTTTCTCTGCGTAAAAGAGAGGGACGGAAAAGCTGGCATATATATATATATACAGGAACATGCTGGTGCCAAGTGGGGTGCATTAGCCAAAGTTCCCATTATCCACGCGTGAGAGACCCCTAAATTATCCGGCGCTCCCTTGCTCTCTTTTGCCACCTTCTCTTTCGCGCCCAGCGACACACGAGCGTGTGCTTGCACGGACAGCGCTAGCGGGAGAAAACCCCCTCCGCGCTCGGAACGTCGGCGAGAAAAAGACGTACGAGCGGCGTTTCCACACATACACACAAATATATAATACACGAAGAGGCAAAAAGCTCACACCACCGGAGATCCTTAAGGGCATACTATTTCGTAATGTGTGTAGAAAACGTCGAGGCGACGAGTGAGGGCGCGTGATTCTGGAAATTACAACCCTCCGACAGCTGAACCGTCCCCCAACAACCCCTTTTCCGCGTTAAATTAATCGACCTCCCTGTGTCGTATATCTTCGATAAATCTGTAACAAAAACACACTATGCGCGTCCTGCAAAAAAAATAAACATTATTTCACCACGTTCCATCGAGGCTTTTCCTCTTAAGGGATGAAAATTAAAGTTTTCATTTATCTCGGACTCGAGGACAAAAAAAAATTCCTCGTGACCCTTTTTTGGTAATTATCATTTTTTATTTAAAAAATGGTAGACTTAAGGGGGATGAAGAAATGCTTGTCCAACTAACGGTAAATTTTACAATCCGTTTTTAGAAGTATTTTTGGACCTTACAATCGGAGCTTAAAATATTTAAAACATACTTGCGATTTCTTATCCACAGGATTATCATTAAAAAATTTAGACGTATCTGTCTGTATAGGGACTGTGTCTGGGTGGATATAATTTTCCCCGATAAACGGAAGTTCCGTGGCTGACCCGATCGGCTATTCGGGTCTCGCGGTACCCTCGATTTCCTCGGAACTTCGTGACAAACTGCGGTACGGTGATCGACGGGTTGGAAAAGAGGAGGGTTCGAAAGATAACTGTGAAACGAGGACGAACGACGATAACCGCAAGAAAACCGGATGGATCGCGTTTGGTATCCGGCCGATTTGCCGATAGGTCGAGCTTCAACTTTATAGCAACGTGAACCGCTGAGCTTTCACCGCAGGACGTTGACACCCCCAACCCTTCTCGGGAACGTTCGGCATCGAGATATTTCGTGAAACGAGCATTCAGCCATACGAAGTGATTTAACCATGTAAAATAAGATCAGAAATGAGATCGAGGGAGAAAAGGAGGCAGAGAGAGAGGAGAGAGAAATTGTGCAATGGACAAGATTCGAATTGTGAATCTAGGAGGAGGCTAACCAAGCCTTCTCAAACCGCTAAGAGCTGTGATCCGGTGGTGGTTTATCTAATTGGAATTGTCGAGAGGGTGCGATGGAACGTTGAGAAGCTCGAGCTCTCTCTCTTTTTCTCTCATTCTATTACCGCTCTCTTGCCTTTGCCCTTGAGAGAAAGAGAAACGGCTCGAAGAGACGTCCTGACAAGCCGAGGAGCAGGAACTTTTGGGCTATCTCGAGGAACACACAGCTCCAAGGAGGCTCTTTCGAGTCCCGGAAGAGAGAAGTACAGAAATGTTACATCGCCTAATACCCTAAGCCCTTTTCTTGATGCAAGCCCTCGTATCTTGTTTCTCACTTGGTTCTAAAGTATCTCAGCAAGCTCGTAATAATTTTAACCTCTCGAAACCTTTAATCCATGTGATTATACGTCAAACTATGAGAAAATGAGTAACAACCCACGAATGAAAAAAAAATGAAGAGATCTTAATTTTTATTATTGCACTCAGAAGTATCAATTGCCTACCAAAAGACTGAATAATGAATTAATAAATAAACAAATGTCGCCTGATTACTCGGCGCTTCCTCAAGATGCCTCAAACTCCTCAAATTTCATATATTCGAAAAAAAATCTCTACTCACTTTTTGAACCATGACGAGTATTTTAGGATCTAACACCCTATTGTTTAGAATTTTTCAATAAAAATAAGTAAGAAATCGGCGGCAAAGTCTGAAGTGGTTGGGGTTGAATGTTAACCGATTTCGCCAACGATACCTCGTGCAAATCTAAGCCGGGAGCTTTTCTAAAAAGCGGCTTTGATTCTATCGAGAAAACGTGTGCGAGTGAGATGAAACCGAGGAGAGAGTTTCGCCACTCTAAACTCTCAGAGCTTCGCGGTCGCGGCAAGGATGAGACTCTATCGTTGAGGTTTAAGGTTGAAGGGAAACTCCCTGTTTTGCTCGCACCCTCTCGCCGTTACAAGAACAACAGAGACAGAGGGTATACTATGAGGCGCTTGTTGGGAAGCTGATCCGTCTCTGACTCACTCTCGGCAGCGCGAAAGCTTCGATCTCGGTTTATCTAATTCGAGTTGTCGGTTGCTCTCTTCGCGGTATCGCTCTGGGAGTCAGTGAAACTGCTGAGATTATATATATATATATATATATATATATATATATATATACATTGACGAGTGTACACTTGCCGATATCGCGCTTTCGAAAGCTCGGTTAAAAGTGACTCTCATGTATATACGATTGTTCGGTTCGCTCTGGAAGAAAATCTGCCTTCAAGCTGGTAAAGTTTTTTCCCATTCTCTCATAGAGTTAACTCGAGAAAAACTATATCCCTCTGAGCTTGCAGAGTCGTAAAAAACGATAAGAAAAAAAACGCGATGTCTGACCAAAGCGGCATTTTTCTACTGGGAGCAGGAAAATCTTGCCGGAGATCGATTAGGAAAGAATTATGGTAACTATGCCACTGTTACGAGTATATAATTAATGGATGACGAGCCTTTTTGACGTGATCATGAGCACCGAGCGAAGAAAGTCCTTTCTCAGAGCACGAAGCGAAAAAATTCCCCCCGAGCGCTAACGAATCATTAATTTCAACACCGAGAGTGCTATTGCTCTCACTGTCATAATCATCGATCTCTGTCAATAATTATCCACACGAATAACGTGCGAGGGGAACGTTCATAAATGTTTCGAGAACTATTGCATCAACGAGAAATTACTGCGCTGCGTTATCAAGCCGCAAGCAACCCCAATCACAACTTTAGTTAAACCCAGGAAAACCACGTTTAAATCTCTGTATAAAAATTTGTTTAACACAATCAATTATTGTTCCTTTAACTTGTCAAATTTATTGAGTTCATTATCAAAATTATTTCATTAAGCATCGGGTCTCATGATTCTCGCCCGCTTACCCCTACCCATTTATTTTTCCAAGGAAACGCATCTAAAAAGTCTCACAAATTTATCTGGCTCGAAATTACATCTCACCGATAATATGGCGTGGAAAATAAACGAGACGCGAATCTCTGTTTACCGCTAGTCAACGGCGTACTCGGTTAATCTCACCGTAACTGCAAGATTCTTTGCAAATACTAGAATGAAGAAGCATCCCCATTGAAATGAAACAGGTAGAACGTTCTGTGAAGTAACGGGAAGATGAGAAAGCGCCCGGAAGAAGATGAGGTTGACAAAATGGAGGAAGAAAAAGTGCAGGGGAAAGGGTGAGGAGAAGGACGAAGAAAACTGCAGCTGCAAGGTAGAGAGGATATAAAGGGGTGGTACCGTTGGTAAGCACGGACACACACGGAGTTTGAATGGGTATACACACAGCAGGGGGATGACGAAGGAAGAACAACTTGGAGAGAGGGGAATGAGTGAAAAGGAGAAAAGGAGCGTCGAGGGAGGCGCTCGGTTTTGTGAAAATCGTGCGCGTATCCCAACGAGGGGGTTGCGCACCTGCTGTAGGTTATAGACATACGCAAGAAAAAACTACCCCCTTTGGAGCTTTGAGACGGAGAACGGTATCGGGCAGCCAGGGAAATGTGGAGGTTGTCACCTCGAGAATATCCCAGTGGATGCTAGAGGCTGCATCTCGTAACTCGAGTTACAGGACCACCCAGTATTTTTATTTTTTTATTTTTCCGCTGAACCACCCTTTTCCTTCAGAGCTTGCGGGTAAGCAATATAGCACACTATAACGCACTGTATATCGCCGGTATATCCACCGTTTTTCCCACACTTTTTGCTTCGTTGTATCCTCGAGATAGCCCGCGCGGGCTTGAGGGGAGTTTTCGAGCGGCTAAGGGATGAAGTAAAGGAGAGATCCGCACCAAGGGGATGGATAACGGGGTACGGAGATGCGCGGGTGGAGAACTCTTTGCGATGAGAAAATTAGGCAGGACGACGTGCGCCAACACTGAATCTATCTCGTTTTCTCTCTCTCTCTCTCTCTCCCTCCTTATTTCCCTCTCCTACCCTCTCACTGTTCGAGGGATGGACAGTGCGCAGAACCCGCCCCCACCTTTGGAGTCGAACTCGAGCACGACGGTAACGCGTTTCTCCGGCGCGCAGACGTGCAATTCTCCCACCAATGTTCCCTCGTACGAGTCCAGGCTACAGACTCTTACCCCAAAAACCACCCCCTAACCGACCACGACGCACGAGAATCGCGTATTCTGCCAACCCCTGTGCATAACCACCACTATCAAACTGCCTCTACTACCACGACGATCCTCAATGCTTTCCACTCTGCCCTCTGGCTTAACCACCACCACCACCCACTATATACCATCGTCATCCCCCTCGTCGCTGTCGTTTCAATTCTACATAGCACACCACAGTAGCTCGCGAGCACCCTCACCGGCAAGGGCTCTTCGCGCGCATTCTACAGAAAACATACCCCATTTTCGTGAAAACTTTTTTTTACCTCTTTTCCACCCTCGCGGTCTCGCGTTCAGCTCGTTGTTTCACCTGTACTACACACACACGCGCGCGCGCACGCATACCCGAAACTCGACGCGCAGGTCACGCAATTTTGTTTTTTCTCAGTTAACTCAACAAGCCAACGGGGTTACATCGTCAAGATCTTTGGCATGAACGATTATGAAAAAAAATTAATTCTTTTCCTATAAAAATTCAATCTCTGCACGATCGTCATTCTCACAACGTTCTCATCGAGGGTAGGTTCGAATAAAAATCATACTCACTAAAATCGTACAAAAAAAATATACAGATTCTGTAAGAACTGTTTGTTTTGCAATGCAATGTCCTGTATAGATTTAATAGAGTGTTTAATCGTCGAGGAGAAGAACCGAGAGTGCGACGGGGCGAGGTGGATGAATTCGCGAGGAAGAAAATTCAAACGCACGTAGTAAAGATAAAAAGAGAGTAAGAGAGAGAACGAAATATGTAAAAAGGATTCGGAATGTCAGAGTGAAAGAGAGCGAGAGAGAGAGAGAAAGGGTCGTCCCGGACCACGTGTGGATTAAAAAACAAAAACAGAAAAATTGTCGACGGAAAATTGATACTCTGGAATTTTTGTGTTCCAGGGTGGAACTGACCAGCGTGCCGGGCGGCCAGAATGCAATGGCTCATCTCAAAAAGAGGAAACTGGAAGCCGAGACAGGTCTGTCAACAACGCTGAGTTGCAAGACCAAAGGACAGCTCGGCGTGTCCCAGACTGGCGGTACAAGTGTCGGTGTTGTTAGTGCCGGTTTGAATGTCGTTAGTGTCAATGCGTGTGGCGTTTTGTCCCAAGAAATGGACAGCTCCGATGCGGCTGCGAAGAGAAGAAGAAAAAGTGTTCGCGACGATGACATTAGAAAACCAATGGAGATAATCGAAACTGTCGGATTGTCCAAGAGTAGCATATCCCTGCCGCAGAAAAAACGTGCTTTCGCGACCGGTAATACGTCGAGTCCGGCGAGAAAAACGATTAAAAACTCCGAGGAACCGGAGGACGATGAGACACTGATAAGAGAAACTGAAGCGGCGCTCAAGAGTCTATCGGGAAGTTGGCCCGGTCCGAGTGGGTCGCTCTACCAACGTGGCAATTCGGACGAGGAGAGATACGAGTCCAATTTCGAAAATTTATTCGAGGAGAAGAAGGACAACCCAAAGATGTCACCGTCCTCGGTGTCTACGTCATCGACAGCGAGCAACGAGGCCGGTTGTCCATTGAAGGACGTCATAACGTTTCGAGGACAGCAAGATCGTGGCGGTCGATCGTTTCAAACGAGCGCGAGAACGCAGGATCACGGGAAGATCCAACAGCAGCATCAATCACAACAACAGCAACAACAACCAAATGCGTCCAGTATGATTCACGATTCCTCAAAAATTGGCAGGTCAATGACGAGCAATCGAGCAATGACGATCAAGGAGAGAAACGAGCGTGGAGACAGCGCACAATTGAGACAGAGCGATAAATATTCGCGCTACGATCCACCGGATTTCAATGAACTCGTGGATGATTCGTCCAACGAGTTGGAGATCGACATGTCCGATCCTCTGGCCGACAAGGACGATTCAGATCGGGAAAAGGATAGAAGCAGTAGCAAGAACAGTGCCTCGTCGCCTCACGGTACAAGCAGGCATCATCATCACCATCATCATCATCATCACAATCATCATCAGTCACATCATCAACAATCGCAACAGCAACAAACCCATCATCCGCAACAGCCTCATCATCTGTCCTATTCGAATTATCATCGACAGTACGCTGACAGTGGTCTGAGCAAACAATCACCCAGTATCTCAGGCTCGGCGAGTTCATCGCCAAATTCAACGGGTGGCTCGACGTTCTCCGGTAATTCGGCATTCAGGCCGCCGAATACGGAACATGGAAAAGCATCGTGTCGCGTTAATCCAACGTCAGTGGCAACGTCGAGTCCTCCGATCGGTCCTTATCCAGCATCAGCGACATTCGTTGGTTTTCCAACGACCGTTGTGCCGGGACCAGTCGCAATGCCGGTGGCACAGCCCATTGTTGGCTTGTCCACCGGTACCGATGACAAACACGCCTCGGGTATGTCGTTGTTGCAGTTGAAATCATCGAAGGACAACGGTATGCAGAGTGTTCAGGGATCATTGAATTCACGCGGTTCTGGAACGAACGTTATCGCGCCTACGGTCACGAATACCTCGGTCAGTGTTAACAAACAACAGAGTAACGCAATTAATCCCGATGGTCTAACACCGGTTGCAAGTCCTGACACAAATTCCTCAAAGCAGTACACGATATTACAACCGGCCGGTGTCGGTTCGAGGGCAGCCAGTGCCATACAGGACATCACCAGAGAGGGTGTCCTGAGTGTAGCGGCGGTCAGCAGCAGTAACGCCAACACCACGACATCGAGCAGCGTTAACAATGCCAACACGACGATTTACAGCGGCCCTGGTAATGGTCTCTCGTCGTCCTCCAAAGCCCCGATTACTGGTAACAATCACGACGGTGAAAATACGACAATTGGAAATAACAACAACGAAAGTACGAATAATAATTCTTCAGTTACCGTTCCTTCGGCCGCTGATGTTACGACGAATGTAGGCAATAGTAGCAGCGCCAATACGATGACGACAATAGCGACATCGACGACGTCGACCGCGTGTGTTTCAACAGCTGGCGATGTTTCGACGACAACGGGCGTCGCGATTCAGCAGGAAAACACTATGAAAGTTTCGGACAATCGAGGAATCGCCTTCGATCCAACGAGACCCGGAATGTCAATGTCGCCGTCTAGTCTCAGCAGAGGTGAGACACTTATCCCGATCACTGCGCGAGTCTCCGTTTAAATAAGCCACTATTTTTCAACCCCCAAAACTCTGAACTGATCTCACAACGTTTGTTAACTTTCGGTAACAAATTTTCAGAATTTATGACACTTCTATACCATCAAACTCTCGTCTTACAGGCTCTGCGGCTTCTTTTTCCTCCCATCGGTTGTTTCTTGCAAATTCGAACAAGTCTTTGTACGTTCCACAGCCGATGTATGCTGTTTTACCAGCACTCGTCTACACGTATACACGAGCCCCTTTCTAGGGTTGGACAAGAAATTTGCTGAAACATTGATGAGGGTAGTACGAGGCCGGTTATAGTTTTAGTACAAGCAGGGTGAGATCAGCGCTCAGAGGGGATGGGTTTGTCGTTGATGCCGTTATATGCGTTTACCAAAGGGGTAGATTCGTAAGGGGGATTCAGGTCCCTCCACAAAAGGCAATCTTCCAGCTGTGACTGTGTGTGTGGGTGTGTTGGTAACGTATCTGTGTCTTCGTCACATCGCGACCGACATTTGCCTCGAAGCTAAACTCGGTCCTGCACTTGCTCTTTCGCCACTCGTTCACCATTCAATCGCTATCTCTCTCGCTCTCTGTGCACGTACACGAAACTAAAAGGGAAACTCGAACGAGCGAGGCGACTCAGTGGAAAATCAATAATTACAAAACGCCAGGGAAGCGATGATGACTTGAATGGTGAAATCAAGGTCCACGCTGCTTGACGAGTCTCTCGAGTCCTTTGGCCTTAATTTGCGAGGGTCTCGATGCATCCTAATCATTTATTGAACATAATTTGACAAAAGTCATTACCTCCGTTCCAATAACCGTGCCTTCGGACTATTCGAAACGAATAATGTGACTTGGTGACTCCAAATTGGGGATGACGAGCGACACCTTGCAATCGTCGCCTTTTAACAGATAACAAAGTAGCAATTGTGTTGTCTCCGGATGCTTCTTTTCTTCGTGACTCTCCTCCTCGACGTAACACCGTCGAAAAGGGGCTCTGTTTTTTCTTTCATTCTTCCTCCGTTGTTTTCATTCACGACGGAGGGTTAAGAGAATGGGATTTAATTCGTAAAACGTGGTAGAGAGAAGTCTTTGGTGTGGTATCTTCGAAGGGATGAAAAAAGATTCATCCCCTTGGTGTGTACATCTCGCTCTGCAGTCAGAAGAGGGATGACGTCAGAAAGATAGAGAGGGTAAATCCGTTTCGGTAGACGCGCCGAGATACAAAGTCGCGAGGGGATGAAGGGGTGTTCTTGACGGGGGTGTTCTTGACGGGCGGTGAGTTTGAGTGCATTCCACGGTCTTAGGAGTGCGGCGACACGGGACGACTCGACTCAACCCCCGCCCTGAACATCTCCTCTTTCTCTTTCTCCCTCGGTCTTTCTCCGAATTCTCTCTCAGTCTTCTCACGACCGGTCGAGGGGGGGATGAAATTTGGGGTTGATACCGGCGTCATACGTATAAGCCGCAGCTGTCAGCGGGTTGAAACGTGACTAGCGTGCCTCTGGGCTGCTTCCTCGAACCTTCCACGAGCCACCTTATTACCACCCCACGTTTTCCCTCTTTCTACCTCTCTCTCGCTCTCCTCATTATCCCCTTAGCGTTTTCTCCCCGCAGAACACCGTAGAGTCAGACGAGAATAAGCAGTGAAGAGTACGGGTGCCACTGTAGATAGAACGGTTTTCACCATAGGCCCAGAGACCCAGGACCATTTCCCAAAATTCAATCTCCGCCGTCCTCTTTCCTCCCTTCAACAAACGCCCTCTCCCGCTCTCTTACTCGCCCTCACTTCTGCGGAGCTTTTCTCTGTCGCAAAAGCTCCATCATGTCGATTCGTGAACGACGGGGGATGATTAAAAGCATCTGCCTCCATTGGAATCAAACCTTTAGTATTTAATGGCTTCTCGTGAGCCACGAGGGATGTTGGATATATATATAACGTTGTACTACTGAAATTCTTAGATCTTGAAAACTGTACAGTGAAAAGATCAGAAACTATTTTTTGCACATACTTTATTGTTAACATTGCGTTTCTTTCGATTATAATTTTCAGAGATTATCGACGATTTTCCTATGATTACCGAAATATTATTCAAAAATCTGACAGCAATTTATTCATGTCTGTGCAAGTTTCGTTTCCAAAGTCGAGATTTTACCTCACGTGCTGGATGAAAATGGTCGTGCTCCAATGTGGTCCCCCAGTCGAACAACGACGACGTTAAATATAGGTTTCATTATTAGCGTGCGACCTGCTAAAGCCCCGTGAAGCTATAACGTACGTGTTTTCCGTTTTTTTTTCTTCTTCCTTCTCCTTTTGTTTTCCTTTTTGCACGTCAAAAATCACGCGAGCTCTGATCCGGATTGTTGTTAGGTAAGGATTGGAAGCGAGGGTCGAACCGTGTCGGTGTTCGTTGTATCGTTTGATTCTGCGACGCGATTGCGTGTGACGCGTTTTTCCCCGTATGCTTTTCTCCAACCCTCGCTGTACAAGCGACAATCTCGCCGGCCTCACCCTCTCTCATCGTTGCTTCCAGCGTTACGAAAAAATCGTGTTGACACGCTAGAAAATAATAATAATAATAATCACAATAATAATACGAGCTATCGGAAAAAATCCGTCAACCGCAAAAGTGCCATACTGGCCCGTTTCAGCCCTTTTTCCGAAAGTACTTGCAACCACCGCGGATGCGTTTATGCTTTCCTGTTTGCCACTTATTACCACTTGCTTTTATAGCTCAGCGACTTCTGCACTATCGTTCGTTGCTATTTAAAAAAACTACCCTTTTATACAATTTAACGACAAATGAATTTTACTGCCTGAAAAAACTACCCCCAACGTCGTAGAAGCTTCCGGATAACTAAAAGCTCATCTTTGAAATCTTTAAAGTATTTTATTCTCAATCAAGCGGTAAGATACTTATGGTGAGAATCGACTCTCCGATGTCCTAAGAATTATGAATAAAATCAGCTTTCTCAGTATAGGGAAACTTTATCTTCGTAAAATAATTTTTTCGAAATTTGGATGAATGAATAGAATTGTAATGAATTTAGAATATTTCTAAATTTCTAGACAATATTTATTTAGAATCAAGTGTCATTAAAAAGGCTTGGGATTATTTCAAAATTGTGGTATGAATTTTAAAGCACGCACTTTATTCCACTCAACTAAACGCCAAAGTATCACCGAATGAGAAACGTGTGAGAATATTGTAGAGAAAGAAAGAGAGAAAAAAAGCTGGAGTATGCTCGACGTCTTGGACGATAATTCATCACGAAGAGTAGGGTAGAGGATAAAGATGCTCTTATTCCGGGTGAATATATGTTTGTATAAAGAGATTTTCTCGTATGAGGGTTGCACGCGTCGGACGTGAAAGCCACCCGGATGAATAAAACAATCGGGGTGTTTAGGTACACCTTGGATATATCCTCTCACTTTTACCAACGTTTCTGAAGTTGACCCTCATATGAAATGGCTACAAAATAACACAATTACACACTCGGCCTCTCTGATGACGGATATGTATTTAACACACGAGACCTCTTCCCACCCCCTCGATCGCCTTTCGACTCTGCCCTTTCTCACTCGTTTTCACCCTATATTGCTGCCAACTGCGAATCTTCTCTTTCTCTCATCATACCATACATATATATATATTTTACCCCAGGTGGTCGTTTTACCCCGCTTTTTCCGATATATATATACATACATATGAGTGTGTTGCTACCCTCGAGGTCTGCCCTCGTTTTTCCACCCTCTCTCTTCTATCGCAACGTCCCGGGTACGGAAAAAAGGGAAGCCGCCCGGCTCGTTACAAGTCTATTCAGACGTCTGGAAAGAACAGCCAGAGCAACGCGTGCCAGTATTCATTTTGTTGACCGGAACCATTAGCCCCATCTTTCTTCCTCTCTGTCTTTAACCCTGGTCTGATGTTTTTTTTTTCATCCACTTTCTCTCTTCTTTTCATGAAGTAATCTCCGGGTATTTTTTTAAAACCTCAAGACTAATTTATTTCACCTCCAGCGGCACTTCCGGTCGGTTGTCGCGCTACTTCTGCTTTTTCGGATCATCCCTTATTTTCGCAAGCTTGAATCAAACGAACAAGTTGCCCCTTGAACCCTATGATTCAACCAACACTATGCCATCGATAAAAATGGTCGAGGCTATCAAAATTCTCGAAAGAGACTCGTCCCTCTTTGATTTCGCGAAGGGATGAAAAGAATTTGATAGAAACCACGTATAAGGGATGAAACGAGGCTGTGGGTGTAAATAAAGCATCTTGCTAATGACGTCACGTATCGTAATCCAATTTACCGATGAGAAGGTGAGCGAGGGTGTTAAGAAAGAGCACGATGAATCGAGGGTGGAGGGGAGGGGTTGGAAAAGCTCGGCAAAAGGAGTCGGGAAAATGGTTGGAGAGAAACCTAAGCAGGGATCTCGACGCAACGGCTACGAGAAATGACGGCCTGATGAAGTTTCTCAGACCTCCATGCTGGCCCAGCCAAGCGATTCCCGTGGCATATAGAACAACGTTCTCCTTCTCTATCTTACACACGAGAAAACACGCGTACAACCCTCGCCGTCGACGGCTTCAGGGAGGATCAGAACCGTGCGGGATTAGTAACACGACAAAGTTTATAAAAGTGTGCTCTGCTTGCCCCGGGGATCTCGGCGCTACCATCCCCCGCAAAAACGAACTCCAGGATCGTACACATTCCACCCCGCTGTACGGATTTTGCTCTCTCGCATTTTTATTTTCATCCCCTATACTTCAACCGGCTTGTTCGATCCTCTCGCGCAAAGTCCTTGGTAAAAGCGCTTCGTTTTTTTTCTTCAGCCAAAGACATGACTGTTATTAACAATCATTTATTTTGCAGAACGTTTATCAGCAATGTCTTATCCAAATTTATCAAATTCCCTCGATTATCAATTCCAACTTATCATCAAAAGTTAAGTAAATTTTGTTAACGTCTCCGAGAGGCCATTTTTAATTTTATTGGAGATAGAAGAAAGGGTACATAATGTAGGGGGTGACTGCAAGGATTAGTGACAATAATCCTTTTTGGTATAACAAAAACCACAAAATCCCAGGGGTCATTTCGACGAGAAATTCTCCAGGAGCACAGTATATCCAGCACTATCTGTGAATCTCGTCACACGAATTCCTCAGATATACATATATATAGCCAAGAATACCCTTTTTCACCCTTTCTGTAAGGCGTTGCGATTAACTCGACCGAATCCGCCCCTGCGTCTCCCTACTGACGTGGTCGAAGGGATGATTAATCGTCGTGAATTTGATATACCATAAAGGCCCCGCAGATCGTCAGATTTTAGCGAAAACGTGATAAGAAATTTCGATGTCCGACCATACACTGATTCGCGCTACTTGGACACGGTATATTTAACATTGGGAAACGCTTTTCTCGTGATAAAATAACATTATTCGCCTCGACGATCAATGGAGAATGAAAACCCGGGGGTGTGTGTATCGAGCTTTGCGGGGCATTGAATAAACCGTGAATGTCGCGATGCCCGGACACGTCGCTCACGTCAAAACGTTTTACAATGCCGGAACGTCGCGTTTACTCTTCTCCTCGCGCCATTGACAAAAGCATTCACAACATCGAGCTTCCTTCAACCCCTCACGGTATCGTTTCTACCCTCGTTTCTCTCGTATCTTTTTTTAAATATGATTATATACATATATATATATATATACATATGTATATATGTATACGAAGTAAGTGAAACGACTCTTGACGAATGACAACTGAGTATCAATCTACGCGAATATCTCGTGTCGAGCATGAGGAATAATTTTTCAAGAAAATTTGGTCTTAAAATCTAAAATCAGTTTCACATATCGTTCTCGATCTTTTTTAAAGGGTGCAAGATTATTATTATTTTATACACTCAGAAAAATGCTTAAATTGTTAATTTTTATATGATTTTTATTTTTTTCCATTGTTAAAATCGCGTTTTTTGTGAAAAAAAATTAATTTTAAAAAAACATTTTTATCTTAGTATTGATTGATTATTCTGGCTAATGGGGCTGCTTGTGCGTGTGGCGTTTGATTTGTGTGTTGCAGAGGGCAACAAGTGCCCGACTCCCGGTTGTACGGGACAGGGTCATATTACCGGACTGTATTCGCACCATCGCAGGTGAGTAATCGTCGATATTTAACTACCCTTATAATTGACCTCTTCTCCCCCAACTTTTGGAGCAATGGGCGAGTAAAGATGTCACGGGGCAGCTCTAAGCGAAGTGCTCTTCGACATCGTGGGGATTGCGCTACAAATTTGCATAGGCTATTTCGAGTCAACCCAACCAAAATTAATCCTTCAACCTCCCTGATTTATTTTACAATTTTTCTTTGTACCAAGCTCAACGAACACTGAATTCTTTCAAGATCTTTTCAATCAGCCCTAATTTTTTTCACCAATAAAAACCAAAACTATATCCGAAAGGAAACAAGTCCGTCGTCGAATAAATTGACCCGAAATACCCCATACGTTTGTAAATATTTTGTGTATTTGTATGGTCAGTGATGTTGATTAACTTCGCGCGGTGTATGAGCATTAATCCAAAACGCCGAGGGCGAAACCAGCATATATATTCACCCTTCTATAGCCCTCTCGATCTTCAACCCTTGATTATGGAAGGTGATTCGAGAATAGTAGAAATAAAATAAATTAATCTGTCTATCAGTCTATTTCAAAAATTAATATTAATTATGATTATTTGTACTGCGAAATGGAAAATGTAGTCCTAAATTTTGCAATTTTGCAATTATTTTTTGTTACAAAAATCATTTGGTTTATTACAAAAGTAAATATTAATTACTATACTGTATTAATAAGAGAAAAGGCAATCTCAACCCCTTTAGTTTTAAAATCATTTATCAACAATCAAGTAAATGAATCATTTAAAAAAATTCTTTTATAAACTAACGATTTTTTTTTTCATTTATAAAACCCCCATTTTTCATCCCCTGAAAATAAATAATTAAAACGACTAATGACCGTTTTTTTCTTCACTCTTTTTTGCTGTTCACAGTTTATCGGGATGTCCAAGAAAAGACAAACTAACGCCCGAGAGTGAGTATTCATCATCAAGCAATTTAATTCTTAATAACCATCGACACTTTCATTACTTGGGCCGTAGTTTAACGTAGATGCATATGGGTCATTCCATGTCAAATCGACGAATAGTTGGAATCGGCCCCTTTCAATTTCGATGAAATTTGGTTAAAAGTTTTTTTTATCATAGAACAAAGTTCTACCAAAGAAAAAAAATTGAAATTTTTTTTTTTGAAAGTTACGCAAAATTCAAAATTCTACCATTCCTTCAATTTTTCAAGTTTATTTTTTAAATATCTCGAAAACTATTATAGTTACGAAAAAATCGATCTGGGTTCATTTCAAAGAGTACACTTTGGGCTACGTATCTATAATAGTTTTCGAGATATTGAAAAAATGAACTTGAAAAATTGGTGAAATTTTGAATTTTCCATAACTTTCGAAAAAATTTCTCTAATTTTCTTCTTACTTCATTTTATGATAATTCGCCATACAGGGGAAGCAAATTTTAGTTTGACGAAGAGCCCCTTCTCCCCAGTTTTCAACCATATGAGAACGCGAAGTGAGGAGAGATTGAGATGGGAGAGACGAAATTCCCAAAGAAAATGTGGGACAATGTCGCATTCGACCTATTTTTTTCACGGCTAATCACGGCGCCTAGCAAAGACGCCGTGCCATCCTTACTCGCGTGTATGGCGTGTAGCGTTCGATTCGGCGCCTAGCAAAGACGCCGCGCCATCCTTACTCGCGTGTATGGCGTGTAGCGTTCAATTCCGCGTCTCGTAAAGATGCCGCACCATTCTTACTCGCGTGTATGGCGTGTAGCGTTTGATCCCGCGCCTAACAAAGACGCCGTGCCATCCTTACTCGCGTGTATGGCGTGTAGCGTTCGATTCGGCGCCTAGCAAAGACGCCGCGCCATCCTTACTCGCGTGTATGGCGTGTAGCGTTCAATTCCGCGTCTCGTAAAGATGCCGCACCATTCTTACTCGCGTGTATGGCGTGTAGCGTTTGATTCCGCGCCTAACAAAGACGCCGTGCCATCCTTACTCGCGTGTATGGCGTGTAGCGTTCGATTCGGCGCCTAGCAAAGACGCCGCGCCATCCTTACTCGCGTGTATGGCGTGTAGCGTTCAATTCCGCGTCTCGTAAAGATGCCGCACCATTCTTACTCGCGTGTATGGCGTGTAGCGTTTGATTCCGCGCCTAACAAAGACGCCGTGCCATCCTTACTCGCGTGTATGGCGTGTAGCGTTCGATTCCGCGCCTAACAAAAACGCTAATTTTACTGCTCAAAATTAGCTCGGTTCCAACTATTGGTCGATTTGACATGGAATGGACCCATTGACATAAATATAAATTTGATTTTACGCACAAATTATCGAGTGAAGGGAGAGCGAAAAAAAATTGTGATTCTACGAGCGGACATCGCGAGTCACATTATATTTTATCACGGCACCATGACACTCGATTGATGAAAAACATTTTCTCAATATACCCGTTCCTCAAATATCGATAAAACTCGCACTTTAGAATGCGTGCAGAGTGTTTGTCCGAAAATTCGTTCGTGGAAGATCGGGAAGAAAATAGTTTCTCATATACTCGACACGAATATATATTAATATATCTGTATCTGTGACACGTCTGTATACATGTATCTCTTGAGTTCTTTATGTGCCTTTGATATATATTTTTATTTGCGGGGTAGAGAGCTTAATCGAAATTTATCATTTAATGCTGAATTTTTTTTAACGGAGTGGATTAGCCAAATTAAAAAAAAACCAAAAAAAATCACGTAAAATTTTACCGTAAATAATTTGTGATTTTTCTTGGCCATCGTAGTGCGTTGGTCGCCATATACTTGCGCACAAAATAAACACACACACACAAACATACGATTTGCAATTTTGTTTTTCAAATTTACTTTCGTTGCCAACGTCACGATTGTCTTTATATCCGGAAAGATTTTTTTTTTAACTTTGGTCGAACTCGAGATCCCGAGACACTGGGTTCTGTGAGACCCGGCATGAGCACGCGCCAGAATCAAAGGGAGGTTTTTTTTCTATTGAGTATAATTTCACAATAAAAATCTATTCGAATAAAATCATAACGCAATCGTGAAATTTAATTTCGTGATGATACAACGATGAGAAAATTATCATCTTCCAGTCGCGTCGAGCTACAAATTTGTGGAAAATACAACCACATTTTCCACCACCGTCAACCACCACCAACCCCATCGCCCCCTGCCTTTTTTATCGGAGCTGAAAATGCCAATTTTCCACCCTTCGTTCTCTCGCACAAAATTCTCGCACGCTTTCCTTACAATCTCGGTAATTAGCTCTCGCGGGCAGCCAAAGTCCAATTAGAAGAAAAGCCGTCCGTCGGCAAAGAGAAAAAGGGAGAGAGAGGAAGAGAACGTCATCCAGCTGTATATACGACAGGATATTACTGTCGAGGGCGTTAAAAGACGGTAGGAAAGGAGGCGACGAAGTAAAATGAAAAAGGACACTTTGAAATGGTCCGAAAATTCTACTATTATCTCGACTAATTTCGCGTTCAATTTTTTTCCTTTGTTTTCATTAAAAATTACCGTACAATTCAAAAATCCGTATAACATGAAAGAAGAAAAAAACACACGTCTCTCAGTATTAATTTTTCTCAATTTTCTTTTTTTTCGTTTCTCAACATTCTTCATTTGTCGCTCCGTCAAAAATAATTCTTCGGATCTCTCTACCCGCTCGGTAAAAATTAATTTTTGTGACATTTGTGTTCCAAATTCCCTCATAATTGTCTCTGAACAAAAATGTAAACTTTTTTTTCTCCTCTTCCAATATGTTCGCTGTACCCTTGTGCGTTTTTTTCTCTCATTTTCCTTATTTGTTTTGTTAAACATTGATTGTTCGTCCCCCTTGCCCCCGCGCCTCGGGTAATACGACTAATTTTTTCAATGAGATCAAAGACGAGAAAAAATTATACTCAATATATCGTCGATCGGTCGACGAGTGAAATAAATTGAAATTTTACAAAGAGTGGCTCGGCCCGATTCTGTCGCGTGTGTCACGTCGACGTGTCTATAATTCTCGGACGTCTATGGGTTCTCGCAGTTCTGGCGTTGCATGAGACTATTTTGAAATGCCCAACGCCCGGCTGCAACGGTCGCGGTCATGTCAGCACCAATCGGAACACGCACAGAAGCCTCTCGGGATGTCCCATCGCAGCTTCGAACAAGCAGTCCGCACGCGACGCACGTCATAAGGTCCAAGGTAAAGGGTTGTTGCTGTTACTGTTGTTGTTTCTTTTTTTGTACTTTTCCTTCCCAACCAGCCACTTCAAAAAGAGAAAAAAGAACGGCATCGAGAAAAGAGTAAAGAGAAAAAATTTATTCAACGATGCGAGGGATCGTCGATGTCGACGGTACTTCAATAAAGAACCGGAAGACGCGGAAAATGGGTAGCGTCGTTTTTTGTTTTTTTTCTTGGCAAGGCGAAAGCTCCCTGAGCTTGATTTTCTTTCCGCAACACAGACCATCCTTAGCTGTAGTAGTATTTTTCTTTTCGTTTCGAATCATGCATACAGAATTATCAGAAACACGAAAAGGCACCTTCGATCACTTCGACGATGCGTCTTCACCAAATGCGCCAAATGTTTTCAATTACGTCCGATTGTTGAGCTTGAGGTCGAAGTTTGAGGATAAAGATCTGAAATAAAGATCTGAATAAAACATATTCATAAAATCGGCAGTTAACCAGGAATACTGACCCACTTGGTGATGAGACGCTTTGTTTCGCACAAAATATTAATGATAATTTATCTTCAGTCGACTCTTGTATCGAGCACGAGGAATCCTCGTTGTGATTGTTGATTGCGCAGTGTCGGGAATACCGCCGGAGTTCATAAGTACGAATTTGCTGCCCGGTTCGATGGACATCAAGGGTTATCCTCTGTACGGCCCATCGGCGCAGGATACTAAGTCAATCGTTGGTTCACCGTCGTACGATTATTACGCAGCGACGAAGGCCGCTGGTATAAACGTGAAGCCGCCCAAAACCCCGGAAGAAAGTGCAACGAGAACGAGCAAAGTTATCGGCAAATCCGACAGTTCGAGTGGTAACTGTTGCAGCGGTAATATAACAGGGAGAAGTCAATCGGGCGGTGATTTGTTGATACCGAAAACCGAGGATGCGACGACGAGCAACAATTGCCGGGTGAATTCACCGGCTCCGCCGCCACCGCCGACGATCAGACAGGCGTACGATCCTTATCTGAATCAGGACTCAAATTCATCGTCGATGTCGTCGATGGAGGCGATGGGCTCGAGAACGATAGGCCCGACGATTCATCATCCGGGTCAGCACACGAGTCACCATGTTTTGCCGATGCAGCCAACGGTAACCTATCCAATGACGATGGTCGATGATACGAGAATGACTCATCAGATGTCACAGAGGTCACCGTACGAGTCATCGGCGATGATGGTAGCTGCCGCGGCTGCCGCAGCAGCTGCATCGGTCACAACGACGGAGGACATCTATCATCATCGTACGGCCGAACATGCGAGGGCCTACATGCATCCAAGTGCCGCGAACATCGCCAGACCCGTTGTCACGTATTCCAATGACGTTGTGGCCTCGAGAGGCTATGAGAACGCTGTCAGCGCTGCCAATCATCGACCTTACGATCCTGGCACTGCGTCAGCCTACGACAGATACGACACCCAAAATTGCACTTCCTTTCAACCTCAGCAACAGCAACAACAGCAGCAACAACAGCAACAACAGCAGCAACAGCAACAATTGCACGCTCGTGCAAATATGTACTATCTCGGACAGACCGGAATGACTCCCGACGAACAGGAGAGAGCTTATCATCAGGAAGCTGCCGCAGCTGCCCAACAACAGCATCACATGGCGATGGCGGCGGTCGCAACGGGTGGCGTTATGATCAAGTCCGAGGATGTCAAGTGCGTGAGCAGTGGGCAGGTGCAACAGATGCAAAAAATTGGCGGTCCCCAAACGTCACCCGGTGGTTCGGTTATGGATCTGTCGACGTCGAGCGTCACTTCCACCAGTCCGCAGGTGAGTTGATTCCAAGTATTTTAAAAAAAGTTTATGTCGAGCATATTGATGTAGATGGAGATGGATGCATTTAAATCAATGGTGGTTATTTTTTAATGACCCTTGATCATTCTTGAATGATTGGTGATTATTAATGAACGACCGGTGATTTGTGAGTCGAAGTAGTCCTTGGAAAAAATGATTGCTACACACGAATAACTGTGCCAGGCACCGCCGTACGGGTCAAACAGCCTGAGCCCTCAATATGGTGGTGGACAGACAGTAGGCGGAAGTCCTCAAGCTGCAGCAAGTCCACATCTAACGGCTAGTCCACAGGTGCCAAGTCCACAGGGTCAAACGCTGGATCTCAGCGTGAACAGGCTTCACAGGTGAGTGATTCCGTTGATTTGTGATAGTCTGTGAATTTATATAAATACAAAAAACCAAATTAAAGGCTTTGCAGATTTTTCTGACGATGATCTGGTTTTTTTATTTCATACTTACACCAATTTAACGTGTTGGGAGAATGATACGAAATTTTTTCGTTCGAATCCGGTCGATAGAATTCATATTCATGTGACCGAAGCTGCAAGAATGATTTTGGAATGGGCTTTAAATTTTTTTCCTTCTAATGTTCGAGATGAAATCTTCGAAACAGTCTTGATGATGCATCTCGGATGCTACAAAATTTATAAGTGATTGCGCACGATTAGTTGATTGCATTTCGTATTTTAGCAATTTTTTTGAGCTACTGACTAACTGATCGTGGCTTATTGAATGATCACAGCGGAGCACCAAGTCCGCAGTACTCGACGGCACACGGTGAGGCTGTGCCGGTACCAGTTGGACCACCATTTCCAGCGCCCCGACCAATCGAGGAACAGACCGAGCCGGTCGATTTCTCGACGGCAAACGAGCCCGTTAATTTTAGCGGTGGTCCGGGTATAAGGCCAGTTGGTTTTCCACCACCGGGTGTTCACGCGGCGGCTTACAGTCGTGAAAGTACGCCCGACAGTGGTGTATCACATTATATGGACGCGTATCGTGATCCCAGCGGTAAGAATCTTTATTAACGATTAAACAATTTACATTTGCAAAAAATTCATCAAATAAATATAATAAACAAATTGAGCAGAAAAAACAAAATAAATGATTATTAAACATAATTTATTAAATTATATTATACTAACATATTAATTAATATAATTGAATATAATACTAGATATTAAAAATAAAATAGTAGGATATTCGTAAAAAAAATTTTTTTTCATTCAATTGAGTGTAAGAAAATGTGGGAAAAATAGAGCAGTTAAGGAATTTGAAAGAATTCGATTATTATTTGTGAACTAAAAAATAAATAAATAAAATCAACTGATTAAATTCATGATAAATTGATGAATTATAATAAGTATCAAATATATTATCAATCTATTAAATCATGGAATTAAATATAATAAAATTCTTAAATAATTATCCCGATCCACCCTGCTAATGGAGACACATTTCTTCATAAAGTTAATAAAGAAATTTTTTTTCTCCCAAACGGATAGTGAAAAACAGAAAACTCATTGGGTGTAGGTTCGTTGAAAATTTTACGTAACTCCCACGAGAGCAACCGGAGTACAAGCTCGCCAGAGCACACAATCCTCCCTCCGCAACCTCCAGGGGGGTTGATTCAAACCCCGTCGTTTGTTGGACGCGGTCGCTGGTTGGAACTGCGCTTCACGCGTGTGCAAAACCTCGTACAGTCACGAAGAGGGGGTTGAGACTCGCGAATATCGTGAAATAGAACAAAGAGCTCGACGCCCCCGTGCAAGCTTACCTCGCGACCGTTGGGAGCAGAGAGAAACATGAAAACCCGGGTGTGGGGGGAAGGGTGGTAGAACGAGGTTTTTGCAAGTGCGTTACAACGACGAAATTTCAACCCTTCTAGAATCTGTACAGTTTTTTTTACGTCTATACACTCACCAAGCCCTTACTCTCTGACTATTTCGTTCCATCGCCTTCCCCCCCCCCCCCAAACCTCCCCAACCCCCTCAATGCTGACGTATATTTCTTCTCTCTCTTCTACTTCATTTTTACCCTTCTCTCTTCCGTTCTCCCTCTCTCTCTCTCTCTCTCTCTCTCTCTCTTTGTGTTGACTTGGCACATGCATTTACCCGCAAAATTCGCATATGTCACGTTTTCAACAATGTGTGGACTGTGCTCTACTCTCGCGAGAACAGGCCACACGTATCTCATTCCACTGGTCGGCAACACGGCCATTGTTAATTATCAATATTTCGCGTACACGTTCAGGGCGCATAGAATGTCCTATATATATGTATTCATATAAAGAGAAGGAGGGAGAGAGCGCGAAGGATAAAGAAGAGATGGGGAGATGTTTGAGGGTGAATGAAAAGCGAGAGATGGGAGAGAACGAGCTGGCAATATTGTCCGGTCTCGACGAGGACGCGGGGGAGTAGTTATTGAAATTGAAACATTCGAAATACAACGAGAACGTCCGACGTTTTGCATCTCTCACACAACTGACGGGACGATTCTGCTCTACATATATTCTCACCCCTCGGTCTCTCCCTCTCTCGGACCTTTTCTCTACTAGCCTATGTGGCCACCTTTTTGTTTTTTCTCCCTCGCCCATAATACGCGATCGTGCGCCTATAACGATTCCAAAACGTCCGGACAGGCTAGTTCAGGAAACGGGGAAGGGTAATAAAATCCGAAAAAACGCAGTGCTTCACCGAAACAAGCTGGAAAGAGCGAGAGGGATGAGAGGCGAGGGTTGATTAATCAAATGGACGAGATATACGAGGTCGAATAAATCGTCGTGCACTTGAAATAAAAGTTTTTCACATTCTCTCGATACGGAGATCGAAAAAAATTGTTGCGAATAAATTCACGATGCCTCGGGCTTCAACCACCCTTTTTTAATATTTTTATTCACGGTCCTACGCCACGCATTGTAAAATAAAGAAAAAAATTGCTCGAAATTTTTCGAACGGACGAAAAGACAAATCTGAAGTGTTCATTATCGATTATCTATTATTTATGATTATTTTTCCGACCCAAATGTCGGCCAATAGAATTGCACCATTCGACGTCACGTGGTACAACCTACATGGTATTATACTGATAATTTTTTGATTATTTTCTCTGGTAGTTGCTATATATAAAAAACAAAACATGATCCAGTCAAATTAACCACACGTCAAACTGACAGGTTGAATTCAATTGTGAAAATTGGAGATTTTGCATGAAAATGAGTCGATTTGGAGTTTGTTCTCTGTCCACCATTGATAAAAAAAGTCAAAGGAAATGTTCCCATTAATACGGAGAAGGCAAAAAAAACAGTTTGGAACCAATTTACTACTGTTAACTGTTCATTTCATCTCATGGTGCAATTCTATTGGCCGACATTTGGGACGGAAAAATAATCCCCCGAATACCACACGAGCTTCAAAATTATCTGGCATTTCCCTCAAGGTTCCCTGCAAACAAATAAAGTCGTCAAGTTTTTCAGGAAAAACTTGACTCCTTCATTTGTTTGCAACGAACCTATCGGGAAATACCCGATAATTTTGAAGCTCTTGTGGTATTATAAGTGATTAATATTTGTAAAATATATTTGAAATATTTAAAAAAGGGGGCAAAAACCATCCCTGAAAAATCGAATTTTCCATTTAAGTGATAAATTCATATTTTTTATTTGATTTTATATTAATTATTTTTGTTAAAATAATTAATAATAAGTTTTTCTTTTTTCTCAGCTTACGGGCCCATGAGTCCTCATCCGGGTTACGGAATGACCGGCGTCCAGGCTGAATACCCCGGCAATACGTACACGCCTTATCCAACGTCCGCTTACAACTGCGGTGGTGCTTATCCCGGTGGACCGGTGACTTCCGGTTATCAGATACCCGCAGGTTACACACCAGCCCCGTGTTACAGCATGCCACCTCCGCAGCATACCATGGGCGGCCTGGACAAGCCTTCCGGCAAGGACGATGGGTAAGCACACTTCGGAAATCGGATTTTAATTAACGATAATTAATCAACCCTCCTCGCCACGAAGGGGTACTGAGAAAGTCTCATCCTGAAGCAGAGCGAATAGCTCAGAGTCGACTTCGTTTCTCGATAATTTTTCACCCCTCCCCCCCCCCTTATTTATTCTTGAGCCAAGATTGGACCTTACTTTTGCAAAAAAGTCCCAAATGGCCGCCTCTTCTATTTTCAAATTCATTCAAAAATAGCTGCTTCTAGGATCTTTGACTTTTGTTTTGGCGGTCTTTCTTGCTATTTTAAATTTTATCCCAAAGAACTGCGAAGATTTTATAATTAATAAAAAAAACTGCTTCTTAGTATATTTTAGTATATTCCAGACTTTCACATTCACCGACTAGAGAGATAAAAAAAAAATTTGGTTCCCCAGAATCGCGTCACCTGTTTTATAATGTCGATGAAAAAAATACCCAAAAAATTATCCGCAAGCTATGCTCATCGAGGAAAACGTTGGGATATAGAATGCCTCATACCCCGTCACATACCACGGTGCCTCCACCATTTTGTTAATTAAAGTAATTACTCTTCGTAGGGAAAGTGCCAACCTTATTCTAATTGACGTAAAGCTCGGTGGTATGGCGAAGACTCGGCGGTAGAAAGGATCTAAAGAGCGAGAGGGAGAGAGAGAGAGAGAGAGAGAGAGAGAGAGAGAGAGAGAGAGAGAGAGAGAGAGAGAGAGAGAGAGAGAGAGGAATCAAGTAGGTGCGTTGGCGAGGGTCGCCAGGGGAGGTGGTTCCCCAAAAGGGTGAATAAGGCCGCGGGAAACGCGCAATCCATGGGAGTCAGAGAGAGTAGGGGGTATAATCAGTTGCCACCGCATTGGATTATGCGACTAAGGAGAGAGAAGGGATGAAAAAGATGCGAGGGGCAGGAAGAAGGGATGGAAAAGACACGAGAGAGAAAGAGAGGGTGTTTGACGATAGATCCTGGAACACACACACACACCCTCACAAAATTTCATCGACGGGGATGATGCCTCTGAGAAACTGCTGCGTGGTTACTCCTTGGCTTGCACCCCTTTTACTTCCCTTAACCCCATCGAAAATTCGATGATCCGGAAGGGACGAAACCCCTCATTCTCAAGACCCACTCGTCGTAAGGGGAAACTTCGTTCGAAGAATATTGAGAATCAACGCTGGAGCGAATTAACCCGATTGTTTACAATAATAACCAGGATTTTAATACGGAGTAGGATGAATGATGAAAAAATAATAATTTTCGAAATTCAAGTACCCTCTTATTCTTCCATGATAAAAATTGAAAGTCGAAATCTGAAGTAGAAATCTGAAAAAAATCACATACTATTAAAACCCTTCATCGAAGCCCTTAAAAAAACCCAGAGCGAATATTTTCTCTTGTCACGAGAGGGTGAAAAAAGTCATTATTTATCGATTAAATCGAGCCTCTTTCGCGAGATTTAATCCGAGCCTGATGTATATAAAAGTATAAGAAAGGACTGACACGAAATCTCGAAATTCTGGGATTATATTTCTCGTGTTCCCGAGTCGATAGCCATACTTCAACGTTATTAATGGTCTTGGCCAATATAAACCATCTAATATAGCGAAATCTCCTGGTCCTAACTGTATTATCCTCGAAGTAGTCGTCATATTGATGTTATTATTATATCTTCAATTCTCGTTCTCTCGCTGTACGTCTGACATTTATTGGCTCGGCAGCTGCCATGTCCATTGGATTCTCATCTCATCTCATCTCTCTCTTTCTCTCCTCGATAATTTATTTCACGTCCGAATTTAATCTAAACCGGGAGCTGAGAATATCCTCACAAAGACCCTCTCATCCCCTATTTTTACCAGCAAAACGATTTCCAATCGGCAACAAAAGAGACCTGGAAAATAAAGAACAACATTGGAAAACGACTCGACAGAATTTCTGTATATCGGCATTGCGAATTAATTTGGTGTACCCAGAAAAGGATGAGGCTGTGTGTTGAGGCTGGTCCGGGACTGTTATATATGTGCTCTGTAGATACGTACGAGGGATTTAGCTCGTTAGGGGTGAGGTCGAGGATCGGGCTCGAGGAGGAGCCGTTATCTTGTCTATACTAGCCCATATATATGTATATGGAACATTCCTGAATAAAACGGTCAATCATCAATTCTGACCCCGTCGAATTTTAACGCTGATTATGCGTATACTTGAATTATCTCTGAAAAGCCCCCTGTTTTTTCTCATTTTTTTGATGAGCCAACATTTTTTAATAATTTTCTTTTTATCAATTAAGATGTCACATTTAAAAAATTAAAAAAAAAACAGTCAGCCGATAAAATACTTGTGGCCACTAAAAAAGTGTGCTGCAAGGTATTTTCAATTTTTTTTTAGGGTTGCAAATTTTTTTTAGCGTCTGTAAATGGTCTCGAAATAAAAAAAATCAACAGCTTTCGCTAACTAAAAAAAAATTTTTTTTTTAATTAGAAAGCTCTTGAGGGATGGTTGAAAGGAAAAAAAATAGAAACGCAATCGAAAAGGGGTTGGGGTTTAAGTTTGACCGGTTTAGTCAGAAATGTCTCGTATATACGTAAATTTATATATTCCAGGCTTGTATATACGTGTATAACTATGTGGGAAGTGGAAAGAGGTCGAAAGCCTTCACGAGCCCCTCTGGCTCCTCTTGTACCGTCAGGAATAGGTCGCTGGATATATACTCAGAGATGAGAGAGAGGGAGAGAGAGAAAGAGAGAGAGAGAGAGAGAGAGAGAGAGAGAGAGAGAGAAAGAGAGATAGAGAGAGAGAGAGAGAGAGAGAGAGATATGGGGGAGGGAAAGAGAAAGAGAGATAACAGGCTGAGAGAAGTGGTTAGACGTTCGAGAAACACGGAATCCTGGAGCCAGAAACGCGGAGGCAGGAGGTACCCCGAGCGGCGTGATTGCACTCAAGTCCTCAGGCAGTCCGTGGACCACCCCTCTGTGAACTCCAAGGGGTGTGTAGCAAGCCCGTATCTCTATCTCTCTCGCTCTTTCTCTCTCTCTCTCTCTCTCTCTCTCTATCTCTCTCGCGCTCTCTCTCTCTCTCTCTCTCTCTCTCTCTCTCTCTCTCTCTCTCTCTCTCTCTCTCTCTCTCTCTCTCTCTCTCTCTCTCTCTCTATCTCTCCGACTCACTTTCTCTTCCTCTTTCTCTCTGGGCTGCTTCTCCGGCAATATCGTGGCCACTCAAGGGTCATCCAGGTTTCGAGCTTTCTCATCGCCTCTCCACCACCGACAACCCCCACCAACCATCGGCCAAGCTCCGAACCTCCCAACTACATATATATTTATAATCCTTGTCAGAAAGCATGAGAATAGCCAAGGATAGAGAATCCCTCCGAACACTCCGCAAGCTGACCACGTACCTTTCATCTCCTTTCTATTCGAAAATCGTCCGAACACTTGAGAAAACCACCCCCCTCTGTGCATACTCCTCGACCATGCTTACCCTCGGAGCAGGATTAAATATTTTTCCTCTTTTTTTACATTTATTATGAAGAATCTAAGCGTTTTATTTACTCGCAGGGTTGATTTTCGTCATTTTTATTCTTTTTAAAGCGAAAAACTTTTTTTTCACTCTCAGGGTTTTCCACCCTTAATTTAAAATTGCTATTTTGATCATTCGGTAAAGGTAAGAGTAAGGGTAAGGGGTTGAAAAAAATTTGAGAATCATATTTTTTAAGATAAAGCTAAGTTGCTATCCATGATTCCCTCGCGTTTACGTCAGTGTATGAATGAATTAAATACGGTTTTTGAGAAAAAATAAATAAACGAGCTCATAACGATCTGTTCGATGCGCAGTATGAATGTACGGAGGGAAATGTTGAATAACTCACTACGGGGATCTCCTCGATGCCGCGACGGCAAGGAGCTCGTTCAGTGTCCCACGTCAACCTGTGATGGCATGGGTCATATTTCCGGAAACTACGCTACCCACAGAAGGCAAGGCCTGCTAATTGATTTTGAGAACGAAATTTTACTTTTTTCCTTGACGTATTCATATTTTTTTGTCAAAATCCCATGTACGATTTGTCATGCTAAAGTCACTGTTTATCGATTTTCCATTCATTTCTTCGAACCTAAATCGATTGACAAAGCACGTTAATTTTTCTTAATCGTTTGCAATTTTTTTTCCATCGATCCAGCGCGAAAATTATCGAGACTCGAAGAAGTTCTCACGGAAATCTTCAAATTTTAGCCACGAAAAAATCAGACTTCGCTGAAGCTGAATGAAAAGAAAGAAAAATTAATTCAGTAGTACAAACTATTTTGTTCAGACGGTCGATATTTTTTTCATTTCATCCGCAATTCAACTGTCGATTCAGGTGGTTTTACTTTTTCATTTCATGCTTTTAATTTTGTATTGTATCCTCTCTTAAATATTCGTATTAATTTTTTAAACAACTCCGAATTGATTGTCTGTGTCAATAATCAGATGTGTAGTTAATTTTTTCATGTTGAATGACGTCTCCCTTCGAAAGTTCCCTCCAAAGACCCGACCCCTACGAAAGAGAAGGGACAAAAATCGTATCATCGTTTCATACCCTTTTTTAAAATTATATTCATTATCATTATTGTTATTATTATTATTATTATTATTATTATTATTATTACCCACCATTGATAAATCCAAATATTTGGTTTCATTTTGATAAAACTGAAAAGCAATCGCGACGTTTGAAAAACGCTCTTGAGTGGGCAGCTTAGTTTCGAAAATGTTTTTCATTGACCATGTCGTATCATAGCGCCGATTAAGCTTAATTTTCGCTTCTATCAAAAATTAAGCCTTTTCTCGTACTTGTTATTAATTTTTAAGAAATAATAATAATGAGACGCTGGATTAATTGGCAATTGACGAGTTTCATTGGGGTCAGGTGTGAGTGTTTCTCCCAGCTCTCTCACTCTCTAATCCTTTCGGTGTTATTAGAATTTAAGAATGATTATTTTAGCGAGAACGTGAAATATTACGATATTCATGAATATTAAATAATTTTTGAATTAAAAAAAACGATCTCCGAGCTACACCTCATGAGTGATCATAATTGACATTGCCACTCGCTGCATGCTGACTCATTAGCTTTGAAAGATACAAATATTTTCGTAGAAATTAAAATCGCAAAGAAACAAAATTAATTTAAAAAAATGTTATGCCCACCATTAGAAAAAATTCCGTGAGATGTTTGCTCGTAAGCGGGAGAATTATCGATCGATAAAAATTTCATGCACTTATCGTCAAAATTCGAGATATTTGTGTGTTTAGGTGACTTTAAGCACGATCGAAAAAAATTTGTCAGTTTGTCTTTTTTGATAATTTCAGCCTCTCCGGATGTCCCAGAGCCGACCGTTCGCAGATTCAGGCCCATTCGCAAGAGCTGAAATGTCCAACGCCGGGCTGCGATGGTTCGGGTCACGTGACCGGAAACTACAGTTCACACAGAAGTCTCTCGGGCTGTCCGAGAGCCAACAAACCAAAGAGCAAACCCCGAGACGGTCAGGATTCGGAACCACTCAGGTCAGTCTGAAAAAAAAATTACTTTTTGGCACAACAATATTTCAGCTTTCGTTGTTTGCTATTTCAACCCTCGTCCCTTAACATGACAGCTTATGCTATTTCAGATTTAGTCCAAAAATTGCCGCTTCTGGTACTCTAAAATTTATTTGAAAATGGCGGCCTTTGCTTCCAATAATTTGGTTTTGAATAGCATCTTTAGCCATTTCAAAATTCATAACAAAATTGCATGTTCTTCTATTCAGGAATGTTATGTGAAACATTTAGTAAAGCCAAAAGCGATTTGGGAATTTTATACAAATTATTATCCGCCAACATTGAGCCAGTATCGAGGGTGTGAAATATTTTTAATTACCAGAGTAAAGTCCGAATTTTTTGGGATTAATTTACGGGCGCGTGTATATAAATCGAGCTTAAATTTCGTACGTGAAACATCGGGTACAGGAGCTTGAAAACCACGAGCCTCAAACGAAAGGGGAGAATTTCCCTTAGCTCGCATACTCGGATAACCTCCCCCTTAGGTTACCTCTTTCCTCATCCCCTCACTCCCATCTTCCATTAACCCTCGAGTTAAGGCGAAGACGCTGACTAATATGTGGTGGTTTCCGCTCGTTTCACGCCTCCCTTCTCTCACCGTCTTCTTTGCTATCGCGCATCTCTCAACCTCTGTGTTGGATGGATGGGATTTACGGCGATGATGACGCTTTTGTTTCGGGAACACAGATGTCCAATTCCCGGCTGCGACGGATCCGGTCATGCGACGGGCAAATTTTTGTCCCATCGAAGGTAAATTATTATCGATAGAGAAAAAAAGTGTCAAAAAAATATGTATATTTTGCAGTATGAGCAGAAATCGGCTGCTAAGTTTTCGAGTATTCGCTGAGATAAGGTCAAAAACGTCATCCTGAGGAAAATGCTAATTTTCAAAATTATAATTTACAATTTCCCTTGCATATTTTCGAAAATATATACTGTAAAAAAATTTCAAATTCTTACACAGACTTTTCCTCTCAATTGAAATATAAAAATTCTTTAGTCCGCGAAGCTTCCCTTGTGAGGAAGCCAGACTTTGCAACATTTTCTAGAATATTTAACTGATATTAAAAAAATGATCTAAAAAACCACTAATTTACATCTCTCCCCCATAATTAATGCCCATTTAAATTTCTTATCCCCTTATAATTTTCTCTCATTTCATCCCTTATAATTTTTAAAAACGTGTGTTCACAGCGCATCGGGTTGTCCAATAGCGAATCGAAATAAGCTGCGAGTGCTGGAATCGGGGGGCACGGTTGAGCAGCACAAGGCCGCGGTCGCAGCGGCAACGGCGATGAAATTCGAGGGTGTGAATTGTCCAACGCCGGGATGCGACGGTATCGGACACGTAAACGGTTCGTTCTCGACTCACAGATCAGTGTCCGGTTGTCCGTTAGCCAGTCACGCTATTAAAAAGCCTAAATTCGAGGAAATGAGCGTGTACAGCAAAGGATTCACCGGTGAGGATATGATGGTTGAAGAATAACGAAAATTCTTGACTATAAAATCCGGTTAGTCGGTGGCGGGGGTTGAAAACGAGGGATAAAGAAAGAAAAAAATCGAAAATCAAAGATAAGATTCAACGTTCCGCGTGCGGAGTCAATCTTGAGATTAATATCGTGAAAAAAGTTTTTTTTTCGTCGGATAGTTTCGCTGCTCAGTCACCGCCGTAATCCAACGAGACTGAAGATTCGAAACGAAATTTTGCGTTCGTTATTGGTAGAAGAAACTAATTTTCATTCACGAAAACCTCATCGAGCGGCGAAACGAGATCTTGACGAATCAAAGAACACACTCACACGTACAAAAATGACAAAAATTGCTATACGAATATATAAAGTTTCACAAATTTCATAACCCAAATTCGCATATAGGATAAAACACTAACACGAGAGACAGAGAAGAGAAAAAGGAAACTTCGATTTCTATGTATCGTTAAATTTTTACCAATTGTGCCAATTTTGAGCATATATATATATATATTTTTTTTACGTCGTACACGAATGAGAAAAAAAAACACACACAAAACTCTTAAAATAGTATAAACTCGGATCTTGTGCTATGCCATGCTCTGCTCTGCTATCCACGCAATGATGTGCTGTCATACCAATGAAATTTTTTATTAGCCACCTCCGCCTTTTTCCACCCTCACAAACCCCCCTAAAACCACTCCCCGATTCTCCGATAACGTATACTCTACACATCGCTCGATATAACTTCAATCACGACAATATTTTCTTCATTCTTCAATCCAACACCCGCATCCTTGACTCTGTAAATTTTCATTTGAACGTTTCACTTTCTACCCCACCCTGAACATATAATAATTACGACAAAAAAAAGAATTTAAAAACAACGAAATTCCCTACGTCTTTTCACATCCGACATGATCCAACGTAAATTATTTCTGTGTGCCGAGAGATATCGGAGTGAGAAAGAAAACGAACGAAAAGGAAACAAACGAACAAAAAAAAAGAAAAATATGTTTTTTTATGCCCCCGATAAAGTACCGACCGATGCCGCATACGACGATGAAAAAATAATCTATTCTGATTTATTCTGGGATTCACGATCAGCTCCTTTCGTGTCATTCAGCTTTGAGGAGAACACTTACTTTTGAAGGTAAGGGACTGACGTACTCGCCACTTGTTTCTATGTGTTTTTTCTCGGTGTTACGTAAACAAAAAAGGGAAAAAAACAAAAAAAAATGATAATAATTATAATCGACGAAACGACGCAAAGCGACAATGAAAATTCACACACAAGTGTCTTTGATACGAAAACGACGTCCGAGTGTTGGCCGGGTTTAATTAGAAATTTCCCGAAATTTAAAATCGAATGTGAGCAATGATTGATTAATTTTTTTCGCGAATTACAAAATCTCAAATTCAGAGTCAACACTCGGAGTCTCTCTTCGTTCTTCTGTTATCTGGTATGATGGCACCTCACGCTAATTTTTCCCATGATGAATCCTTCAAGAAAAAAAAAATATATATATATGTATATTTACCAATCCCCAAAAAAAAAATCCTTCAGAGCGTCGCAAGCGAGGATCTGCACCGAGATTTTTTTTAAATGCATTTTTAAAAGCACGAGTTTGGATCCTGGAGAGACGGCATCGTTCGTAGATCTCGGAAAGTAACCGCTCGAACGATCAATGACAAAGGATTCAATCGTTTATCAACCCTCTCCACTAACCCTCTATATATCTATCTATATATTTATACGTATATATACATATGTTTATATATATATATATACATATATACACGTAAATGTTTATGTGTGTGTGCTGCTTATTCACACGTCTCGTAAAATGTAATTTTGAAAAAGAAAAATAGTAATCGCACATCACCTGGCAAAATTGTATATATATTATATACACTACTGGAAAAAATTAAAGCAACAAAAAAATTTCCTAAATTTTTAGTGGTTTTTAACAATGCTGTATCTCAGTCAAAAATGGTCGTATCGAGGTCTAAGAAAAAGCATTTTGAAGCTTCGAGTTTCTAGTCTTCAGATCTTTTAGCAAAAAAAATTGCGAAGCCACAGGTTTCACGCAATCCTGAGAAATACCGAGAAAAAAAATGTGACAAATTTGTACCACTGTCATTTTGGCCGCAATTCCTTGGAATTTTTTTCCAGCTAAACCATTACGTGGACCGGATAGCTTGTTTATTTAGCTTCAATTTGCTTTTTTTGAGATCTCGCTGCGACCATTTTTCGCTGAGATATCGGACTTTTAACGAAAAAAGATCCTTTTGTGTTTGACCATTGATATCTCAGCAACCAATGATCGCACAGAAATCAGAAGAGGCGTTTCACAAACTTGAATTAATGCTCTACAAGGATTAACGATGATTTTTTTTAATAAATTTTTTCCATCCTTGCCATAACTTTGAAAAAACAGGAGAAAAAGGGCTATTTATGGTTTTTTAGAGAATCAACAGCCAAATTAAAAATATTGACAAAACAACTAATGGTGAGCGTGACTTTTACAGCTCAATATACCCACAAAATCCCTGTAAAGTTTCAATTCGATCTATCGAACGGTTTTTTTGTTTCAAGCAATAAAATTTTTGAAAAAAATTAAAGGATCATTTATTGCCCCTTAACACTTCATGATCATTATTAAAATGAAAAAAAGAATTTTTTTTTCGCGCATTAATTTTTTTCAAAAATTGCATTGCTTGAAACAAAAAAACCGTTCCATAGATCAAATTGAAACTTTACACGGAGTTTGTGGCTATATTGAGCTGTAAAAGTCACGCTCAACATTAGTCGTTTTGTCAAAATTTTTAATTTGGGCGTTAATTTTCTAAAAAACCATAAATAGCCTTTTTTCTCCTGTTTTTTCAAATTCATAGCAAGAATAGAAATTTTTTTTTTCAAAAAACCATCGTCATTCCTTGTAGAGCATTAATTCAAGTTTGTGAAACGCCCCTTCTGATTTCTGTGCGATCATTGGTTGCTGAGATATCAATGATCAAACACAAAAGGATCTTTTTTCATTAAAAGTCCGATATCTCAGTGAAAAATGGTAGCAGTAAGGTCTTAAAACAAGCAAATTGAAGCTATCTGGTCCATGTAATGGTTTAGCTGGAAAAAAAATTTCCAAGTAATTGCAACCAAAATAAAAGTGATACAAATTTGCCACATTTTTTTTCGATATTTCTCAGGATCGCGTGAAACCTGTAGCTTCGCAATTTTTTTGCTAAAAGATCTGGATACAGCATTGTTGAAAACCACTTAAATTTGAGGAAATTTTTTGGTTCCCTTAATTTTTTCCAGTAGTATATATATATATATATATATATATATATATATATATATATATATATATATTTATGTGTATATTTATATATGAATTAACGTATATATTTATACGAATATAAGAACACTGAGTAGTACTAATTATGAAAGAGATCCTCGAGTCCGCTGCGATGCCAGCAGGTCTGCATTGACACCCACATTTTTTTTTTAAGAATTAATCATCGACGAGTAACGACTCTCGAATCATCTCATTATTTCCCCCGATCATTTTTTATCGCATTTTTTATTGCACACAAAAAAAGTCTCATAAAACAATGTTCTGGCTTCAAAATATCATTATAACATCTTTAATATTATTTATTATCATATTTATTAATACTTATTATTATTATACTAATCCATCTTTATTACTTCATCCAGAGTCAGCTGAAACGTTTTATAGATTTTTTTATATGGCTTTAATTTAATTACTAAATTTATCAATTTTTCTCAAATGTCATCTCTCGATCGAAAAAAATTTTCTAATTTTTTTCTTCTAATTTTGTATCCAGTGAATGAACGTTCAATTTTTTGGGGGATGAAGTAAGAAAAAAAAAGCGATAAAAAATGAGGAGGAGAGGGACGTGTGAGTATGACGATAGGGTAGAAATTCGTTTTGCCAATAGAGGGGAAATCTAGAGATAAAATAATAAGTCAGAGCCGCTGCGTTAAAAGGGGCTTGTCTCTTCGATTCAGGGGTGGATTCCGGTGGTCCGGTACAGGGTGGAACGTTGGGCGCGGGTCAGGGAAGCACCAGCGGTAGCTTACCCGCTGGTGGTGGCAGCGGTCAGGGCGAGGATCTCTACACATTGGAGGCAGAGATTACCGAATTACAGAGAGAGAACGCCCGTGTCGAGTCTCAGGTTCTGCGTTTGCGCTCCGATATCGCCAGTATGGAAAATCAACTGAAACACGGCGACAAGGTGAGATACATTGCTCAGCCGGTATTCAGGGTCCTTCGTATCAGCAATCGGTCGTTTGTCCTTCGTCGATATCAGATATATCCGCAGTTTCAATTAATATCTAGAAAAACATTCAAGGGAGTGATCGAAATATTTATATTGATTGCTGGAACAAAAGTTTCATCTCCAAATTTTATCCCTTAAAAAATTTCAAAAAATCGCCGAATTTCAATGGTAATCAAAATACCATAGAAAAATCTAACATGTAACTTGTGGGAACGTCGAAGACGTTGATTTAATTTTTTTATGCGATCAGGAAAAAGTTTTAGCGAAGAAAATACGACCGATTGCTGAAATAATAGTTTCCTCCAATTTTCATCTCCCAGAGAATTTGAAAAAAATGGGTTGTGGATCTTGAGAATTGAATTTGAATGTTTATGTATAAACGTTAAAATTGTATTAAATGCAAAGAGGATGCATCAATTCAATTATTGTTTTAAAAAAAAAGTTTACTCCAAAGTAGAAAATACGATCGACTGCTGACAAAATAGTTCCCTTTTCATTCCTCACGAAATAATTAAAAAATGGATTTCAAATCATTCAAATAAAACCCAAACATATTAATTTTTGTTTAAAAATCGTCCAAATCCATCACAAACATTTAAAAAAAATGGTTTTAAATCATCAGAATTTCTTTTTTAAAAAGCTCAGCTAGGAAAATCGTTTGTTTTTAGAATTTTTCAATTTTTTCCCCCTAATCAGCATCCTTACAGATCTTAATGAACCGAATGATTTTTCTAAATGAAATGTTTGGATTTTACAGGAGACGAACGTGATTGTTCAGCGTAACAGCAACCTCAAGGATTATTATCACTCGTTGCGCGAGAATGTAATAACGATATTGGAACACGTGAGAATACCAAACGCACCGGGTGTTGGTCATCAGGAAAAAATGAGCCACGAGAATTTCGACAGTTATCTGACGAAATTGCAGACTCTCTACACGCCCGACGGTTATTGCGCTGATGACAATAATCGGCCGATCTACGAGTCCGTTAAAACGGCGCTCCAAGATTTTACCGTTCTACCAACGCCCATCTGAGACGATCCGTAAGATAAATAACGATCGAACGATCGCCTCGAGAATTTTTTGCTCGATGAATCGTCGCGAAATCCATATCCGCTGAATCGCGAGAATCACCGACATCTCCGGGACTATCAGAGACAATTATATTGAAAGAAAAAAAAATCTGCAACTTAAATTCCAAATTCGGATGTCAAGAAAAGGTAAAAATATGAAAAAAAAATTATGCAACTTTGTTTCACTAAAAAAATAGAAAATTTCTAAATTCGTGACTAATGAAAATCTTTTCGCGTATAAAAAAATACCCTCTAAATTCGGACTGACTGGTTGACACTCGCAATACCGAATGTAAATGCTCGCCCGATAATGCGTTTAAAAAGTGCAGGAACAGGTGCTACAAGAAAAAACATTTTTTCTCACAAAACGTTAAAATCACTCGGAGTTAAAAAAAAAACGAATGAAGCACGATGAAGATGTGATTTTTATTGTAAATACGGAAAAAAAAACGATGGCCGAGATCGGCCTGATTGTAAATAAATTCGTGGATCAACGATGCAATCGCGAATATGTTTATACCGATAAAAATGCGAGAAAAAATCTGAACTCCAGAGTTCCGTGTAAAAAAAAATAATTTCACGTCAGACATTTATCCTCGAATATATCGCCGCGAATTTCGAGTGATCATCATCGATGAATGATATTAATCCTGCAATTAAGAGTGAAAAATGATTTTTTAAAAATCAATTATGATTAAAATCGATTACGATCGATACTTGTGAAAAAAAAACAAATTTTTAAATGGCGAAGTATGAATAATTATTATTATTAATCCTTGTCAACGTTACGAACTCCATAAGAAAACATGAATATATATAAATATATATATAGAGATCATTATTAAGGATAAACAATTCAAAGGATAAATAGCAAAGGGTATAATCGTTTAGCATTGAGAGAAAAAAATCGAGTGGCCACTAAACGAAAGGCCATATTGTCCATAGATTGTACATATAATATTATTCAAAATGGGGAGAATCGAAAGAAACAAAAATTTCGAAAAAAAAGAAAATATCATGCGTATCCTGATCGAGATACGCGAGTGAATAGTTCATAAGTGCCACGAAAAATAAAAAATAAAACGTAGAAAAAACCAAAAGAATCCCTGTAGAATTTCCGTGGCGGCCAGTCGAATTTTAATCGTCTCTAAGGTGTATATTGTAACGAATTTATTATTGCCAAAGACGGATAGAAAAAAAAAACGAGAAAAAAATAAGGAACGAGTTGATTTTTCCTGCAAAAGTTAATATCGACGTGGCTTAGTTTATGAGATAAAATAAGAGCGAAATAAATTCTCGCGTCGAATCAATTACACGAAAGGGTATTAATAAATATATATATATGTAAAATTGTCACCTTCTATTCCGGCAGAAGGTACCAAAGTACGAACGTGCAATAATTATGATAAGTTAAATTCTTTTCGTCCATCAGCGTCAAATGTTTTTCTCTTTTTTATTATAGATATTTTATCGTCGTTTCGTTTGTGATGAAGTTCAAAATCTTTTGAATTTTCAATCGATACTGAAAATTCCTTGTCTCAGCGAAAAATTGATAGTGTTTGGAAGTAGAATCATTAAAAAAATTTCACAAGCAAAATTAAACTAGCTTTTACTTTCTTAGAATCATTATTTTGACTTTTTTTAAGTTGAGATATCAAACTTCCAATCCCGATCGAATATTCGGAATTTTGAACTTTTGGACGGTTACTGTATATATTTATAATTGCTCAAGATTGTTGTGTTTTACAGTCGAAAACTTGTGATTTTTAATATATTTATTTCACGTTTTTTTTTCATCTTTGTTATCGAGGTTCGGATATTACGACAGAAACGTCAACGAAAAGAATTGATAAGATAAAAAGATCAAGGGCAAAATATTATTGGGAGACGAAAAATATTAGTCGATTTGCGTGGTTTACTATTGAATATTTTTATAGATTAAACTATCGAATGAAAATAATATCTTTATTCTCCCAATAGTTTTTTTCACAAGTCTCTCTCTCTCTCTCTCCCTCGCTCTTTCACTCAATATCGATCAATATCAATCTCCAATATCGAAACAATTTTTTCCCCTGAATAATGGAAAATTAAAGAGGGAGGAATGAAAATCAGTCCCTTAGAAACGGACGGCAAAGAGGTCCTTCTCAAAAATATAAAAAAATTAATACCTATTTCACGACTGAGATATCATTTTCAAAATTTTTTCTTCAATATTAAATTTTCTTTAACAATATTCCGAGACCACTATGAGTCAGTAAGAATTAAAAAAATTATCAAATCCGCAAATGCATAAGCTACCCAAATAATTCTAAATGGAATGAAATATACATCCACCAATTTAAAAATGATAAGAACAAAATTTTGTAAATTAAATGATGCATCGAAAATTAATATTCTTCCTCTGTTTGCAAAATCCGATTTTAAGAAAGAAAGAGAGAGATAAACCCAATGAAGTATACTTTACCTTGAGTATTAAAAATAAAACGAGAAAAAATTGCAGATATACTTTAACCAGCACCGTGTAGTGAAAGTAATATTAAACTATCGATTTAGTCATAGTAAAAAAAACGACAATTACAATTAGTCTGAACATTACTAATATCGTCATAATCGTTATGATTTTTATTATTTCCATTGTTATTTTGTTGTTTTCGGTGTTAATATTATTATTGATATTATTATGATTATTGTTTTCGTCGTAACTTGTTGATTTATCAGCACGCTGGAGGATGCACGAGGGAATGCGATTTTTAATCTGCCTGCAGACAGGAATAATCGTAATTCTCTCCGCACCTGCCCTATGAATTTGTAATTAACGATTTTAACAATAATATTATTGACAAGCGCCATTGCAATTTACGTTCATTACGATTATCACGATTATTGTTGCCGTTGATAAAATTCTACGATCATTAATAAGTTCAATAGTACGCTTTAAGTAAGAATAAATGTTACTCCTATTGAATAAAGGATATTTATCGATGATTCTCGTTATTTGTTTTTTTTTAATTGACTAAGCACCTTGGTAGAATTTTACACTATTAGCGAATACTTGAAAATTATATTATACGATGTATAATCAGTGTATATTATAGTTAAGAATAAGTAATAAAGACCATTCTAGCTTAAACAGGATGTTAAGTTATTTTTATTTTTAATTTCAAGTCCAGACGGGATTTTTTCTTTCTGTTGCAAGGAAATACAGAGAATTTTGTAAAAATTATTGTATATTTATTAACTTATTTTATTCTTTTTTAAATACTGGGAAATATTCTTGATAACAAAAAATTCATCTTTATCTCCGTCGGTAAGTCAGTTTTGGCGGGCTTCGCGCGACACGTCATAAACGCTCACGTCGCTCTCGCGCCGTTTAACATGTTCCGCGGGATATAGTTCTTGTTTACGTTTTGTTTGAACGTTCTCACGTGAAAGTTTCGTTAATTTTTGATTGGCACAAAAGTTAATAATCATTGCACTCTCGTGAAATTGAATAATACAAAAAAAGAACAGATCGAACGATTGGAAACTTGATGAATTCGGAAAAATGGTTAGACGAAAGTCACAAGCGAGGTTTGTAGGTTATGCGAAGGGACATCGTGAGAATGATTTTTTTGAATTCCGTTTACAATAACGAACTTTTTCAGATCACAATCGGCGCGTTCTGGGTCATCCGCGAAGTCGTCGCAAGGCACGAGGAATCCTAGTAGGGTAAAGATAATTTGTTAAAAAAAATTCATGGTAAAATTTCTTATTCGTAGAGGCTCGAACATTAAAAAACAATTTTTGTTCAGAGCGAAGTCGCAGTCAACAGAGGCCGACCGAATCGTCAGATGAGGGCCTTACAGGAGATCAATTATTTACGAAGATGTACGAAATTACTCATACCAAAAGCACCATTTTCACGGCTGGTCAGAGAAATTGTAATGGAGTTATTTCCCAGGCAGAACATCGATCGGTGAGCATCTGCATTGTGCGATAAAGCAATTTTGTAAAATTTTAGACAGTTTTTGCAAAATCGAGACAATTAGGTATTAAAATTTGAAAAAAAAACATTTCTTTTTTTTCTTCTAAAACTTCGGAATTTTATCATGAATAATGATAAATGGTTCTGCAAAAATTTCAAAATCGTAACCCTCCGAGCTATTTTATAAAAATCCGATAGGCAAAAAAATGGTTCAAATTAATGATAAATAAAATACATCATTATGTTTGTTTTTTTTATCAGAATCCAAGCGTCTGCTCTTGAAGCGCTCCAGGAATCCGCTGAAATGTATCTTACTCAATTCTTCGAAGACGCAGTTTTACTGACTTTCCACGCTAAACGTGTGACACTGATGCGCAACGACATGATACTCATGAGACGCTTGAGAGGACGAGACGACGTAATCAATAGATAGCAGGTTCACGATAATAAGACATTCTTAACAAAACTCTTAAAACACAAATCTCAAATATGCGTTAGATCGAATATTATAACGATCGTCGAACGACGAGAAGTTGTGAATTTTGTGCGGTCACAATTATTTGTCCATGCCGGATAATGGAGCAGCGCCGAAGATTTCGATAGTTTCCAAAAAGTTATTAGCGACTCTGTGATCAATTGAATAAACAATAATGTTTAAGATTCATTTGATAAAAATATTTTTATATGTAGTAAGCAAAATTTATCGAATTCTTTTATTAATAAACATTTGCAATTTTGTATTCAATTGACGAAAATGATAAATGTCAGTGAAATCTTTGCGTCATTCATTTTCCTTCAGTTGAAGTTTTGAATCGGACTATCCGAAAATTCGAATTGCCACTCCTTTAGACGTTTATCTGAATCACTGAAAATCAATTTATCGATTAACATTGACGAACGAATACCATTATTAAGCGGGATAAAGAGTAAGAACAAAATTTCCTTCATAGATGTTCCACGTTCCTTTATTCAGGCTTCTTTTTTTAGAAAAAAAAAATGAAAATAAAATCCAGCGTAACATAACGAAATGAAAATTGAAAAGAAAAAATGGAAAATATTCATTTTCACTCTGGTGAACCTTTGGTAAAATATGAGTAATGGTTCTTAAATAGTGTGTATAATATAATATGTATATATTATATGTGTATATAAACATTGGTGATGACATATAGCATCGAGGTTCTTCCATTAACATTGTACAATTCGTAAAAATTAATAATATCCTAATTAAGCTTAACGAATTTCTAAAATACAAAATACGTTGTTCAACGAACGAAATCAAAGAATACGTAATTGAATAACAGAATAGCATCGACGAATATCGACACGAAGAAATTTCATTGTTAGCTGCGACAAAATCCAATGATAATAATAATAATAAAATAATCGGTAAATAAAAATAACTGCCTTAAGAAATATTCAAATAAAAGTATTACAATTACGTTAATTACATTTGTAAAAATACACCAGTATAATACATTTTTTGTAGGGAAATATAAAAAGCACCTGCAAAAGCGGCCTATCATTCTTCTAAATCTTCATTCTAGGAATTTAAAAAAAAATCTTTTTGAGAGAAGACACGTTTCAGAGGCACGAAATTTTTTTTGTCAACAATGCTGCCCGGTCGTTGTACATTCAAAGATTTTCAGATGCCTGATTATACAATTATATCTATTTATAAATATGTAACAATTAATAATTACCGAGAGATCCACGATTTCCCTCTTGAAGAATGGCAATTGTGAAAAAATTGTCGATCATATTTTGCATCTTTTTTTCGATACTGTTTTATCGTTAAACCACGAGTGAGAGTTCACCTCTCACTTGCGATACAGCCGAGTCAATCGAGTAGCAAGATTTCAAAAATCATTTGCACACGTTTCAAAGAACATACTAGCGGGTCTTTATCATAGAATTCTCACTTATTGCCGAGAAAAACGTATAACAACGATTTTACACAAAAATTTCTCGGTCTACTCCAATTAGTCCAAAATAAAATGTTCTCAGTTTTAGTCGTCAAATTTGTAATTTTGAATTTAATGACGAACAACCTTCATCACTGTATTAAATGTGTAAAAGACTTCAGTGCAAGATTTGCAAATTGCACAAGTCCGAACCTCTACTCTTTTTTTTTACAACATTCAAAATTACATACAATTTTATCCCTCCGGTCAATTTTAGCATATTTCAATAGCAAAAAATCTTGATCGCTGCAATTAAATGTGTAAAAATGAAAATTTCGGGCGCTAGAGTGTCATTACTCCGTAAACCGTGCACGATCGACTTGACTGTTTCTTTAGAATTTTTACAAATAAGTCTATATCACTGTTTTCGATCGCTTCGTATTTTTATTCATTTTTTTTATCCTTTCACGAGCAACTATTATTTTTTGATCAATGATCTCACTTTGTTAACGCACTTGTTCATAAAATTGCGTTTTCTCTTCGGATCAGCGGCGCAAGTGGCACGAAGTGATAACAACGATCCACGTTGTTGGGAATTATGATTTTTCGACGTCGAATCATCGACATTGTAATCGATGGACGAAAATATTTCATTGTCGTCCAAACCCGCGCCACAGCTTTTTGCTTTCGACAGCGTGCAAGATTTTTCATTTATCCCGGAAATTCGATCAGCCTCGTCATTTTTAAACGGAGAAATCGTCGTTTTCCTATCACAGAAATCAACTTTTTGTATCGGATCATCGCGACGACATTGCGTCGATGAATTCTCGGCTTTCACGATGAAATCTTCAACCGAAGAGGACGACAAGGATATTCTCGAATTCTCGTGACACACGGTTCCATCGGCTTCGTTCGTGTCCCCTTTGTTTAACGTTTTTGGCCTCGCTCTTGGCACCGGTGTCGGACTCGAATTGTCCCTGACATCGGGAAGTTTCGTCACCTCCGCTCGTTCGGTCGTCAATTTTGGCCCTTCGAACGAATATCTCGCGTTCATTTCTTTGGAATTTTTTTCCATCGTTCGATCAGAACCTGACGTACGTTGCTTCGAAATTTCCGTCGATTCCTCGTTCTCCTCGTCATCGAGAAGCCCATCGAGACTCCGCGACCTTGGACGAGGCAGAGGCTCCGTTTCAACGATCGTCTCGACTCTCTTGCTGTCAGTTTGATCGAGCAAATCGAGGGAACGCGAACGTGCCGACGGCGATGATGGATGTCGAGGTGGACGACGAGGTATCGGACTTCTTCCTGGATGCGTGTGAACGAATTTTAAACGCGTTGACGTTGGTGGCATGCTCATCAGCCAGTGGGACGGACTCGATGATTTACGAAGCCTAAAAAAAATAAAATATCGATGATTAAACATTGTTGTTTTTTTTAAAATAAAATTGAAATCGCATACGAGTGCTACAACTGCAGGAATTTAGGATGAGGCTCTTTACATTCGTAATGAAAAAAAAACCTGCAAATTAGAAATTGCTTTGTCATCTTTTTCCATATTTTTCACAACGCTTGACTCCGACTTCCTTATAAAGAAAATAATGAACAAATTCCCAATTTGCAGGAATGCATATTTTAATAAATGCGATACAAAGCACATCAAAGTGACATAGTACAATAAATATTGATAACGACAGTGCTTTCACCATATTCGTAGACATTAAAAATTTAATTCAATTTTAATTTTAAAAAAGACGATAAAATCCGAACACCAGTCGGAATTTGAACCAAAATATAGGATTCAATTTTCAAAAAATGAGAAGAAAACGAGGAAATAAAAAAAGTCTGGCCATTGGATGAACAATTTTTTCTATGTGCAATAGGAACGATAAACAGTGCTACTACTACTAGGAAAAAAGGCTCAAAAACATCGATGCAAGACGAAAAAAATGACAACAATAAGACAAACATCGACAACGAAACTTTGGAGTTTATCGTTGACTGACCTATTCCTGCTCGAGATGATTCTTTTTGCGATCTTCGGTCGCTTCGTATTTTTATTTTTTAATTCCGATCAATCCTCGCTGCGTGGAATAAAATTATGTTAATCGATACAATGGACTGCGATGAATTTGGCGTTAAATCAGTGGTGAAAAAAATGTCACACTAATGTTGAAAAAATAAAGGAAGAAGGATGTTTTTTCTTTACCTGCTCGGTATGGCTGTGGGCGGGCCCTCTAGTCAATCTCGACCACTCGTCGAATCTTTGTCGCTGCCTCGGCTCTCATTACTGTGCATACGCTGATAATTCGGGGGTTGCCGCATATTCGTGCTTCCGGGTGTGCTCGGCGTCGTAACTTCCTTCGATCCGATACCACGAGGAATACCGCTCGATAATTCTGAACGGACGGGTATTTCACCTCTCATAAACCTGAAATTAAAAAAAAAAACGATATTTCTTTTCTGCTAATCGTAAAAATTAATACGAAAACATCTATTTTCATCAAGAAAATTCTAAACAAAAATTAAGAAGAAAAATCGGTGAATTAATATATTATCTTATTGATTGAAAAAAATTGAATTTACCAAAATTTTTATCGGAAAGTTTGAGAAATTTACAGTCGACTGACCTTTCTAATTTGTCTACGCAAGCATCCTGATAATCGTGAATCCATCGAACACCGTTGAAGTGACAAACGGCCCTCATATCTTCGGGCAATTCCTCGGGCTCGGGCCATTGGAAATTGTCAATTATTGGAATAATGTTACACTGAGACTGTAAAGCCGCAACGATTTCCTGTCAACGTAAAATATGCCGGTTTTAAACATGCTAATGCGCAATTCATCATCGATTATTATAATTTATCATGTTCTCAACTAACCCTGTGAACCCAGTCTTTGCCCTCATTGTCCACCGTGCATCGATCAAGCGCTTTGGGAGTGAGTACAAGCAAAAAGTGTTTAGCCTGTCGTATGCTCTGCAACAAATTATTATCGAATTTTCCAGCCTCGAGTCTCTCCACATCGATGAAAACGGAGAAACCGCGCAATTGAAGATGAACCTTGAGCAAACTCGCCAATTGCGATCCATTTGAGCGCCGATAACTGACAAAAACATCGAGGGATTTGTCGAGTGACTCGTCAGTACCGCAAGAGCTGAATTGATTCGATTGTCCATTTTTAATGGCATCGAGAATCCTCAATCTGTGAATGCTATTGGTTATCGCGCATTCCGTCAACAATTGATCCTCCGATATATTTCTGATATATTCCTTGTCAACTCCGGCATTTAGCATACCGTAAGTATAAATCGAAAATTCCGCACCAATTTGTTGTAAAAAACTATTCAAATTTCCCGTATCGCGACTACTGTAATCGGCCATTTTTTTCAAATTTTGCAATTCTCTCGTGAATCTTCGTCTTCTTATGCCATTGGTAAGGCCAATGTCTTCTCTCAAATTTTCCTCGGTCAGTTGAAGAAGAAGATCACCGTCGACGCGACTCTCGACAAAATTCGTCGCGCATTCGGCAAAACCAATTTGCTTCACCCACTCTCTGACATCCTCGCTCGACCACAATGGCACCTGTTGGCTCAATTTATGAGGTATCTCCTCGCCGATGAGTCTCAATGCTTGAGCGGCGTATTTCGACGCGATCGCGTTTGGACAACTGGCAACTTTTTTCAACGGTTCGATGGCACCGATATCGCGGAATATTTCCGTATTACCCTGCTGTTTTTTAATACCGGCTTCCATGCAAAAGTGAAAAGCCGCTAGATAACGCGCCTCCTCGCGTTTCGAGCTGAGCACGGGTACCAAACGTTCGAGCCAATTTTTGCTCTGTCCATGAGCATGAGCGAGATTCGATTTGGCAAATTCATAAGGATTGTGAGAAGTTACGAATGGTTCGACGAGATCCAGTGTGCCGGATTCGAGAACAGCGGCCTCGATCTCTTTGTTGGCGACTAGTACGGCGATCGCCAAACACGCGTAATACTTGATATTATCGTCATTGTGAAATGCCAAAGGAAATAACCAAACGGGAACTTTTTGCTTGATCATCGCTTCTTGATTCTCGGCGCCACCGTAGAGGGACAAATTTGCCAATGCACCGGCACAATGACGCAGTGTTTCAACGTCATTTTTACGACACTCGAATAATACGGCATTGAGACCACCGAGTCTTATTACATCGCTGCAAGTGCCCTCGCTGTGTTTGAACAAATGTTCGAGAATTCCCGTGCCGACTCTCGCGTGATCGGCCGAATTGATATTCTTCGTACAGACACAAGCGACGTTGACGACTTTTTCCAAACCATTTTCCACGACGTGAGCACGATTTTCCGTTGTCAAACATTGCTCGAGAAGACGCGCCGATGAAAATTGCAGCTCGACATCGCTCGAGACACAATTTGTGATTAGCAGATCCAATCCACCGCGTGTTCTCAGCGTATTGCAGAGTGTATAACCGAGCTCGTGTCCGTGAGTCGGCACGGCCCATGCCTTTCTTATTATCTCATTGACGCGATTCAACAGTAGCGGAGCTTTTTTGTTGGAATCACTGGATTTCAAACGCTCGACGAAACTATCGAGGAAATTTGAATATTTCGCTATCGCACGATCGACATCCTGGGGATTCGAATTCGAGCACAATTGATCCAAATCGTCGAGAGGCAGTGACAATAATTCATCCTCGGCCGGACGCATTCCGTTCATCAATTGATTAACAGCCGACGCTGCTGTTATCATCGATGACTTTGACGTTACTCCCTTCGATGCTATCGTTATACTCGATTGCGACGAAGACGCCATGTGCTTCTCGTGATTGTAGATACCCGACGACGATACCGTCTGCCTTTGCTGTTGGGCGGCCATCGCTTTCTGAAAATTTTGATTTGATAAAAATTAATAAGTGCTCCTGAGCTTGATGACTCGTTGAGAGTTTTTCAAGTTTTCGTTTATCGTTAAATTTTGGGAAGAAATTTTCGAATTTTATAGCGCGAAGGGACCCTTTACACCCACACTTCACTTATCCGTCCTTTTTTAAAAAATTAGGAAGTTTGTATTTTAAATTGTGCGAGTCTTTTTATTCTTTTAGGAAAATTTCAATTCGTATAAAATTTTAAGCACTCGAGGTATTTTTTAATTTGATATACACGATTCTTATTATTAAGCGTAATTGAAAGAAAATTTTTAAAGCGTATTCAAGTATTTTTTGAATATTTTTAAGCCACTTTATAAAACCACTTATTTAAAAATTGCAACGGTAGAAAAAAGTTTTTCGTTTGAGAAATCAAATAGAGGAAGAATAAAATATCATTTTTGTACCATATTGGAATCGAGGCTCCACTTGCGGAGCATCGCGTTTTTCCTCGTGAGATAATCACGATTACGGGCGATATAAAAAAAAAATATGAAGATATACGACAAAAATAATCGAACGATGCTATCGAAAGCGCGAACACGAGTGAACTGATCGGTCTCCCGCGAGATTTCTTCGCCGTCGAGCTAACGTAGTTTTTATAAACGTGTATTTTTCTGGGATGTTTCGCGATACGGCGAATCGGTCAGTTTTAAACGAGTAGGAAGAGCAAAAGTGCTTCTCGAAAGACATTCACGAGCGGAATATAAAGTGTCGAGTGTATGAGAAACGAAAAAAGATCGAGTGTCTATGGTAATAATGAGCGAGTGCCAAACATTTCGCATCATAGAGTATCTCGCTCTCTCTCTATTTCTCTCTCTCTGTCTTTCTCACCCACATTGAGTCTGATTTATATCTGTACCTCTCAAAGATAGAATACTTGGAACGAGGCCAACGACGACAATCGAAGTAATCTTATTTCGAATTTTACAATTGATTTTCATCGTTCTTGCTGAGTGATCGAATCGAAAATAATCGGTATAAGAATTCGAGAACGACGATATTTAAATTCTGGAAATAAGGCAAAATTAAATTTACGTAGAAAAAGAAATGAAATTAATTGTTCAGGAATTTTTTTCTAATGATAATTTATGAAAATGTTGTCTTCAAAAAAAAATTCTTAGTAGATTTATGCTTAGAAGGAGATTTTACGTCGATATAAAGATCTAAATAAATGGTTAAAAAAAAAATTTCAGCATTTTGGCGAAAATTGAATTTGGTCGTTTGATTTGGCCGTTTTTTCTAGATAAATTTTAAGCTTCGATGCGACAGCTCATCCGATTGATGTCCAAAGGTAGGCAAAATGCCTGAATCTCGGGACGATGGAATAAAATCGCTGGTTATTAATGCACGACGTTTTTATCGCGCGTACTCGAGTCGAGGAATTTTAACGAAAAAAATCCTCGAGCAAATGACAAGTATGCATTGAAGAACGTGGTGACATTTGAGAAGATATTAAGTCGATTAATTCTAATAATAATAATAATAATAATAATAATAATAATAATAATAATAATAATAATAATAATAATAATAATAATAACAATAATAATTTTTCTACAAAAATCAGCCAAAAATTAAAACATGATCGGAATTGGATGAACCTAGCGGGGTTTTAGAGCTTCAAAGCCAAAATTTCATTTGAAAAAATAATCTCAGCCATTTTACCGAAGTGATTCAATTTTGCCCAAAATGCAAAAAAAAAATTTTTTTTTAAGCCTTATGCCGATGTATTTTTTCTCACTGAACACGAATCTACCAATAATTTCCGGAAAAATTCAAAATTTTTATGAATATTCATTAGAAAAACATTTTTTTCCAGATTTTCCTGGCTTTTTCTCATGAGTGAATTTTGTCTCGCCAAACTTTTGCGTGACTTGCAGAAGAAAAAAGGCCTTGAACTGCCAAACGTTTAAATGGGTCAAAAGAACCTTAATTGTAGGTGCGAGTTTGTTTTAGAAAAATTCGGCCATCGGAGCGTTGAAAAAATGTATCGGAAAAATATTTCCAAGAATGTTATTCTCAGGCTTGCCTAAATCCATCGGAATAATTGAAAATGCTTTCCACGGTTGAATGTGCGCGAATCTGTAAACTCACCTTTTCAGAACTGAAAGAATCACTTTGAAGTTTCATGCTCGAAGCAGCCACATTATTGCTCTCCTGATGAGAAAGATCGCCGGCTTTCAAGCTTCTCTGTTCCTGTAAACAGAAACGATAAAGTTTATCTCTTTAATTTTAGATTGCGAGAAAAATAGATTTATTCTATCCTCATAAATATAATCACTCATTGTCAATTTTTTTTTCATTTCCTGGAAAGTTCCTTTACCGTAAATTTTTTTAAATAAAAGTATAAAATTAGGAATTTATGAAATTGTATAATTATAAAATATAAATTAATAAAATTCACAAATAAAATGGCCGATAAAACAAATGCTGATGATGATCGAAATCTGAATAAAATGGCCGAAAAAATTGATGCGAAAATTAAGTTAATTTAATATCGCTGAATTTATCCACGAGGATTAAAATAAACAAATATTATGCGCAACAAACCGGGAGAACAAATAAAGAAAAGGAAGGTATTCTAAGGATAATAATCCGAGAGTTCGTGGATAAAATAACGCAAACTTTGGAGAAAATTCTTCCGAGAAGTTCGCAAACGTATTCGCGGAGTTAATCCGATCGACAAGAAGAATGAGGGAGGAAAAAAATACAGAGAAAAAAGATGAAGACCGGGAGAGGGAAATGTATGCTGACGTATTTCCAGGGAATTAACACTTTTTGCTATGTTTTTTTTTCTCCACTGCATACTAAACGTGGGTGTGTTTCTCTTCAAGATTAATATCGCGTCGAAAAGCTCGACGATATTTTTCCACGAGCTAGTTTTGTTTTCTTGATTCTTAAAATTGAAAATTTGCCCGTAGATTCTTCAAAATTGCACACTTTAAAGTTTCATAAAATCTGAACCTCTAACTCGATTCGTTTCATATCCAATTCAAAACTGTCAGCATCAAAATTTTAAAACGTCTCTTCTCACGAAAATAAAGCTTCCCGGCGAAGAAAAATAAAATTTGGAAAAATAGAATCACGTGAAAAATGAATGAGAAACAATAGAAATTTTGAAAGGATAATTAAGAATACGAAAAGAAAGTAGCGGAAAAGTAGAAGTACATCTGGCTGTAGAAATGAAAAAAAATCGAATTTAGGAAATCGTCGAATTCAAGTTCACCGCGCAACTCGCGGGGACCTTGAACTCTGGCAAAAGCTCCTTCGAGGAACTTTCCCATTCGTCAGAGCGCGTAAAGAAAAATAATCAGTTGCTATATTCGCCGAAATTTTGAACAAAAATATATATTTTGCGTTTATTCTTATTTCAACTGGAAATAGATTTTCCAAAAGTGTAATAAGCATCAAAAGGAAACACACGTTCTCACCGAATCAATAGCGATTAATTGAAATGAATTTAACTGGAGCAAGATAAGATTATAAAAATATCTGGAATAAAAAGTATATCTCGCATCAAAAGTATTTATACATTCCAATAAAACTTCATTTGAATTAATGTCAATTTTCTCCCAAAAAATATTCTCAAAAATTACAATTTTTGTGACCAAAATGAAGATTTGAATTGGGAAAAAGATCCGAATGATTTTTTAACTGTCTTTTGTACCGTAAAATACGCCCTAATACCGTTTCGCATTGCGGAATATCGTGACTTTCCGCTATAGTCGAATTTTTCGTTAAAATTGTATCGTCGACGCGGCTCAAGGGATTTCGTGAGTTCTCAGGATGAAAAACCCTCACTAGACGTCCGAGTCGCGGACCCATAGTGCGATACTGCGGCACTTTTGTGACTGTGGGAACGCGAAAGGCAGGATGGAAAAATCCCAACGGGGGGGTTCAAGTTTCTTATACTTGTATATATCTATATTCATGGCTGTTTTCCTATCGACCGAGTCGCGGGGTTGCCCGTCGCGACGGTATGTCGTGACTCAGCTGGATTATCGTAAGCTTTTGATAGTCAAGAAAAATCCATCTTTAGTCCTTTTTTTCCATTCGAATTTTCAAGCCCTTCAATTTCATGAATTTGGATTAATTTTTATTTTATCCGTGATAAAAACAATATTAATTATTAATTTCTATTATTTTTTCATTAATTTCCATTATTATTATGATTATTACGATTATTATTAATTTATTCATTTTAGTGCTGTATTCATGCATTATTTTGAAGCAAAGAAATAAAATTTGAATTGAACGGATTTTTGTTTCATTTTGATGAATTTTTTTAGCCATGAAAAATCTATCTTTTACACTCTTTCTCGACTTGAATATTTTCTACGCTTCTGTTTCAATAAATTTCAATAAGAATCCTGCCTAAGTAAAATTTATAAATTTATTATTACAGGCAAAATTTCGATTTTGCAATTTTTTTTTATTTCGGCTCTTTTGAATGATTTTTTTTTCAAACTCACCCTGGCTGATGCGACGCTCTTTTCCGCCGAGACCCCGTCCATCTCGACTCGGGCTCTCGCCGCTGTTGCTGCACTTTCTTCCTTGTACGAAACGTCGCCCGCTTGCAGCGCCCTCATTTCGGCACTATTGGCCGTTGCTTTTTCTGCACTAAAACCATCGGTTACGACCTAGAGACAGGAAAAAAAATCAGTAAATGAAATCGAGAAAAAAGACTATTTTTTAATTTAAATAATAAATTTTTAATTTTTTATTATTTCATTTTTCTCAATTCGTGACATTGTATTGACAAATCGTGTTTGAAAGCACAATGAAATACGCGTTTATTTCATTGTTGAAATTTCATTGAAAACACAATAAAATACGCGTCTATTTCATTGTATTTTAAATTTGAAAGATACAAAAAAAAGTCGAAAAAATTCGAGTTGAAAAAATAGGTCAGTCGGCTGAGATCAAGGCAGCGAGAAAAAAAAGCTTTTGTCCCTGAATCTACGTGAGGCAATTTTTTTTATCTTTCTTACGTTTCTACATAGACATCTGATTGTATATATCTATGCGATTGCTAATGATGCTACCAAAGCTCGTCTCTCGACCTCGACCCGGTGTTCTAATAATAATAATAATAATAATAATAAGAAGAAGAAGAAGAAGAAGAAGAAGAAGAATAAATAAGTTAAAAAATTATTATATCATGTAATACAATTTTTGAAAAATGCTGTAATACAGTAGTTTTATCGATATCTAAGCTTTGAAATGAAGCTTTTTGTTAATTAAGGTATTATTATAATTTAATATTTGATAATTAGCATTTTTTTTATGATTTGTGAATGAAAAACAATTTTTTTTACCTTTGTTTTCGAGGCGCTCGTCATTTTTTTCTGCTCGAATTTCATAGTTTCCGGACCTGCCGGAAGTGACGATATATTCGGCATGTTCGACATGCTCATCGTCGGGCTCATATTGTGAAGATTATTGAGTGAATTGAGGGAGCTCAGCTGCGAGGGTGAACCACCCGAGAGGGTTACAGCGCCGGTCACAGGTGGCGGTGTATCCGGATCCGGGAACGTAACGAGAGGCTCTGACAAATCATTCTCCTCAGCGCCGCTACCGTCTCTGTCAAAATAAACGATTCGTAATATATGAATATAGACATATCCCGATGAGAAGGAGAAAGAGGGAGAGAGCGCGAGAGAAGAGAATTTAAACGTTGCCAGAAGAAGAAAAAAAAATCTTTCTCAAATTTCATGATGCTCAAGGCAAAATTGCACATTCGATGAAGTAATTTTTTGTTCATACATCATTTTCTTCACAGCAATCGAAAACTTTATCGTTCAATAAACATTCTATATTTTTCGTGTCTCGAAATATTTTTAGAATAATGATCACAGAATCTTTTTTTTTTGCCTCTCAGACAAATTTTGATAATCATGACAAATTCTGGGGAGCAGAAATTAAATTTAAACGTAAGGAATTCGAGAAACTTTTGTGTATAAAAAATTGTTTACTTTTTTTTGATAGAGCAATGATATCAATAAAATTACAGCCATAATTTTTGGATTTGTAAAAAATTATTAACAGGAAAAAAAATAAGAACTTTGTTGAATTTTTCAAGGTTTTTTAAAGTTTGAATTCTAAATTGTACGAATATACTCAATTCTTTTAGGAAAATATCAATATTTTGTCAAATCTGAACACTTGGATGGATTCTGTTTAAATTCAATAGCCAGGAAATCTACAATTGGTAATTATTCGAATGCAATTAATTAAATTCGAACAAAAACGAACAATCGGTTACAAAAAAAATATTTGTAAGCGCAAGATTTTCGTTTCGGAAATAAAATGGAAGTAGAATCATGAGTATCAACGTTTAACTTTATGAACAGGACAAAAAATGAGAATTTCGATATCGTAAATTATAAGATGAAATTGTTCTCACCTGTCAACGAGATTTTCCATGCTGTTGCGCAAACGTTGTGAAAAATTCGTCGATATATTTTTCATTTCCGATATGCCGCGTTTCAATTCCGTGAGATCTCTCTTCATCGAGCTCGCCTTCATTTCACTCGAAGACGAAGACGTTAAAATCCTCTGCGAGGATTTTGCAACTCTGCTGCTCGAGCTGCTCGTCTGGCTCTGATTCGTGAGCATCTGCGAATTGACGAAAATCTCGTGAAAATTTAAAAACGTCATGCTGAATAGCGCGAAAATTTTCAGCACTCGACTAATACTAAATTCGATATATATACAGGTATTTTTTCACGATCCGTGATTTACTCGAAAATGTACGAGTCAGACTTCTATTTTAAAGACGTGGGCGCACAAAGTTTTGCCTTCAATGTGACTCACTAGCGAAAATGCCACCTTGGAAGCCACGAAATTTCTCTCTCGCTCTTTCTCGTTGAAATTTCACATGTACATTTATACATATATGTATATTTTATCGACCAATGGCCAAGAGCCTCGTGGACGAAAATTTCATCGTGCCAAACGAATAGACGAGACAAACGTAGTTGACATGATTTTTTGACAACGGGCCAAAGCACCTGCAGATTTATCGATTTCGCGAAATTTTCAAATTTTTTTTTTTTAATCACAAAGTAAAATGCATTGAAAATAAAGGAATCATACACTAACAGGAAATTTTAATTAATTACGTTCAAGTTTTTAATTTATGTATAATTTAATGAAAAACTTTTTTCAATTAAATTTAAATTTAATTAGTAGTAAATTAAATGATTCTTGTGATCGAAAACTCAAAAATAAGTTTGAACTTTCCGGAACGAGAATTGTCGAGGGGAAATAAAAATGAAAATTGATTCTCAGATTTGATTAAAATTTGCCAAAAATGTTTTCAAGAAGTGAATCAGCATTGTTTGTTTTGTAATTCATGGAAATCAATATTGGGAATTTTATGGGGAGAAAAAATTACCGACCATTCTTGGAATCTCACTTTTTGAAATTATAAATTTCTGAAGAAATATAGAGTTACGATTTTTCGACAAAAAAATCGTCAAAATACGTTCTTCCGGTCACCGGTCTGAAAATAACCCCTTAAATGAATTGCCAAATTTTCTCGGATTAGTCTCTTGCAAAGTGATTATACATCGAAAATATACGTCCGGAGGCTAAAAAATCTTCGGTGTATTGAATTTTTCGTTCTCGAATTCCGACAACGTTGAAGTCGGTAAGGAAACAAAAATCGCGTGGGCGAGCCGTCCAACGACGATTCGTCTTTCATCAACGAAATGAAATAAATTTCTTGGCTTTTTTTTATCGAAATTCCCGATGAGCAATTTCGTGACTCAAAGTTGGGTTCAAAACAGTTTTTCGAAATTTAAAAATTCGATATTACGTGTGAATTTAATAATATAGAATTATTTTATTCATTTTAAGTTTTGCTTCCTCAAAAAAAAAAGAATTGAAAGATGTCGAATTGTTAAAAAATCTAATACAACAATAATAATAATAATAATTTGTTGAAAGAGAAAAAAATTCCAAGGCCAACTTTACTTTTTATTAAATAAAAATGACCATAAAAATTTGACAAATTATTTTAATCAATTCAAATAGAAAATTATGTCATCATGTCGAATTTAAAATACCGTCATTAATATTAACTTTCTTTGAGAAGAATTTTTTTATTTTCTTTCCTCGAAGAGTTCTGAATGGATTTGAAAAAAAAAATAAAAAGTATTACGTTTGACTAATCCAATGGACGAAACGCCGGACATTGAAAAGGAACGAATCAATTATGTAAACGATACGAGTTTCGTTCGGAGAGGCAGTTGACCATTAATAGAATTACTGAATAGCGTACTCGAGTCATTGCAAAGGAGAGAGAGAGAGGGGGGCGGAGTGAGAGGATTAACCGTCTCGCGGAGAGATCTCAACTTCCTGGATAATAATGAGTCGTTTCTAAGTGACCACATCGCGTTCTACCGTTCGATACTCGTTTCCAACAGTATCATAATTCGCGTGGGTGCATTTTGTCTCGTTTCAAAAAGCGATATTTTGTTGCGTGCATAACGAAAAAATTACCAAATAAGAAAAACAAACAATCATTCCATGTTTCAACGATAATCGGAAAAAAATTACTTCGCAGACAGTCGAACAAATTTTCATGCATAATTATGCAATGATTTCATTCGAAAAAAAACATTGAATGTGCACGATTTTTTACTAAGAATTTTAATTACTAATTTTTAACCACCGATAGAATCTAAATTATTTTATAATATTTTCATTTTTGGATGTTTAAACATTTTATAAAATTCAAACCATTTAAGCGATTTTAAAGCGATGAATGTTATTCATTTTTTATTAATACTTGAACCGATAATTAATAAAATTTATTCGAGATTTATAATCTAATCTGTTTTGGGATAAACGATATCAAAAATAAAATATTAATAATAGATACATAAATATAAATAAATCATTAAAAAAATAAATTGGTCCAAGAATTAATAAAAAATTAATTATACTAATCGGTAAAAAATTGAATTAAAAAAAATAATAATTTATGAAAAATTTGTTTACCTGTGACGAAGTGGTAACCTGTGGATGGTGAGAATGAGACCTTGCGGTAACGAGATTGTTTTTTTTCTGAAAATTCTCCATTACAGCCTGCATGTCCCCGTTCTCGGCTCCTTCGGCCGGGAACTCCGACATCTGCAAATACACGAGAGAAGCAAAGAAAATAAAGATTAAATAAAAATATTTAAAACGAGACTCGAGTGTGAATACAAAAAAAAAAATCATCATAAATTTAATACCCGACGCTCGGGGATCTCTAATGAAACAAATAATTTAATCGTGAGAGTCTGTCGAGCTGAAAATATTATTTAAAAAAAACAACATTGCGAATGATTTATAATTTCAGATAAAAATTGTGTCAAACGAAATTTCCATTAACGAACGTTGAAAAATATGGAGGTATAAAATCGAAAAAGATTATTCAAATTTTCAATATTCTTTCTCAATGAGGGGGGAATTCTTCTCTTCTGACATTAATGTTTAAATAAATGTTTTGATCATTTGAAAAAAAATGTTCTTCCTCATTAAGCCCGACACTGACGGATGATAATATTTGGCTGCATTACCGGATAATTAATCGACTACTAAAAATTCTTAAAACGCACGCGGACGAAATATTGTTGATGGGCGATCTTCCAATCATTATTTCCTTCTTTATAAAAAAAAGAAGCACAAAAATTCAATTAACCCTCGAAAGAGCCTTTCGATTATAAAGAGGAAAAAATATGGGAATTTCCATGCATGCAGCTCGATCGTAAATAACAGGTTTGACTCTTTGAGTTTATTATCGAAATACCGCGAAATGTTATGAAGGAAAAAAAATATGTGACGAAAAAAAAAGTTCCCGGGGACGTCGTCGTGGGTAAATAAACGAACAGCTGATACGATTGAGATTTCGCGCATTATTGATTCTGAAACGCGAACGTTTTTTTCTCCGGAATGAAATTAATAAAGAAAAATTCCAATTCGAACGAAATATAATGTTCGTTTTTAAATTTGTTATCAATAAGATACTCTTTTTCTTATTTGAAAGATATGTATACAGAGGTAAAAGTTTCGTCGTTGAAACAAGTTCTAACTTATCTTCATTTTGATCCATATTATAAATTTTTATTCGATCCAACAAGTGGTTTGAGACATCCGGAGCGATAAATTATTTTCCGAGAACTCCGCAACGAAGATTCTCAACTTTTTCGAGTAAAGTTCATATCTTTCGAGTAAAAAAAAACCTTAATAATTCCACAAGAGTTCAACAACCCTATTCTGGAATACTAATCGTAGATTTTCGTCCCCCTTGAATTATTGATTTATTCCCGAGTGTGGAAATTTAGTTTTTTTTTCAATTTTTAGAACTTGAAAATAATTTTTTGCCGATCATGGCGAATATTCGCAGTCAAAGAGACTCCAAGTGGATTATCGAACTTTGTTCTCTCGTTCTTATCGCCAAAGATACCGCCTCCTGCTATCTCAACAACAAAAAAATGAATATCCCGACTTCCGGTCGCGACATTCGACGCGAAAGTCGGACGTATCGTTAATCTGAAGTTCTCTTACCGGCCGTTCGTCGATGTTTCGCATTACGTAACAAAAAAGATCGCTGAAATGCTCCGCGTGACAAGGAGAGACCTTAAATTCGCGTTAAACGTCAAATTCGTAAGTTTTTAATCAATTTTCGTCGTTCAAGTGTCACCGACACGCTTGTCATAGACTTTTTTCGTAAATTCACCGTTCGATGACGCTTTTAGAAACTTTTTGAAACATCGAAAAACTTCACACACAGAAATTTTCTCACGAAATTTAATCAGTCTTATCTTTATTGAACGTGTCATTTATTTCGGCGAGTTAAAAAGTCGAAAGTCATCTTGAATGAACGACAAAATACGCCACGATAATTCGTGATGTCAAACGTTTCGACGTCGAAAAACGTGGACGATATTTCTAACCTCAAAAAATCTTTACGTTCACGAAAGTTCGAAAAATAATTACGAGCTCCCTTTGTAGCAGGTCGCGTGTACGTTCTCGACGATCTTTGCCGAATAACATCGAAGAAACACGAACGGTGTGCGTGTGTGTGGAGAAAAAAAATTCGTCGATATTTTAGGAGCGAGAATCGTACGAAAAGTTCTGCTGTTTGTCTTTTTTTTCTGTGCTACACTTTTGTGTGTATTTAACGATAAATTCGAACATGCGCGGGTATTTACCGAGGAACGATAAGTCACCTGGGCCGGCGTCGACTGGAAATTCACGCGATATGAAAAAATTACGAGGGAGAATAAAGAAAACGACGAGCATGACGAGAAACTCGATAAACTGTCACACGATGATACCGCCGCGGGCGTCACGGGCAGACCAGGGCAGACTGCCCGAAGACCGGCTGTGGAGTGTGGAGTGGACGCTCAACGCGACACTCGCGCCTATTTCACCACTAACGGACGTTGTGTCAACTACGCACACAACGCAAAGAGCGCGCGCGATCGAGCAAATACAAAACACGTTACGTGAGTTTATGCGATATATTAAATAAAAAATACATTTGCGCGTATCAATAGCTAATGTATTTTTTTTTAATTCAACGTTAATATTGTAAATTTATTTCGATCAGAGCACAACAAAAAATCAATAAACTGAAATTAAATAAAATAATTAAAATTAAGATAAAATTGAATTAATTAAAGTTAATAGAATAAAATTATTGTTTCGATTTTGAAACACTTTTTACGAGTTACTTTTCTCCGAATTCTCAAAGACATTAATTTAATAACCATTATCGGGCCACGGTTATGTCTCGTTACTCGTTATTTACCCACGCCTCGTTTCTCGCTCGTGCGAGACGCTGAAACTCGTTGTGAAAGAAGAGTAAGCGGAAAAAAAATATAAAAAAAGCCCCGTCCAAACAAAGGCGTCTTGTAATGTGACGCAGGAGGAGCAATGGCAACGGAGACCCGGGAATTCCAAACACCGCGATGTTTTTCAACGACTCAATATGACACGCAGTGTGTCTAGGAGAATTTAAAAAAAATTACTATCGATCTATTAATTTCATTATTTATTATTGATTTCTTAAATGCTTCATAATTCGTGAAATTTTGTCTAATCGGTAGAAATAGAATCGATTGATAGAATTTCATAAGGAAAAATTTTTGAAATAGAAATTCAAATCTTTATAATCCTCAATTTATATGCAATGATTTTCTAAAATTACGATTATTTATTTTCAATTACAAAACTATGATTATACATTAATCAAAGAATTTCAATAAATGCTTTTCCATTTTTCAGTGTCAAAATCGTTATTTTCCATATCAAGTCATGACAATTATTTATCGTATCTAAATAATGATTTTTGTGGGGTTTCCAAACGGGATATCCGGTATCGGTTATACGCTTTATGTCAATATTATATTCTCTATGGGTCTTTCGTTGGATACTCAGAGCGCCGAAGATAAGAAGCGCGAAATAGTGAGGAAAAATATGAATTTTTTTGGAGGGCTTGAGAAATGAGGATAACTTACGGATTTGAAGAAATCGTGTCTCTTCCCGTAAACGTCGAGTCGGCCTTGTCCGGTGGCGGGCCCATCGGCACGCTCACCGGTCATTACGCGCACTCTCTCGTGGCCTTTCATTCATAAAAATTCCCACTTGATCCACAAATTTCTCCCAACCAGTATCAACCACTCATCAACGTTCGATTTTCGAAAATACAAATTTTTTAACTTGTTATTTTTCTGTGCACCAATCAATCCTTTTCATCGCTCGCGTCGATCGATAAATTCCTTTTGGATAAACTTCCGAAAAGGTCTTAATTTCATATCACTTTTTCGTCGATTCGTTTCCTGAGTATAAAAAATTTATTATGATTTAATTAAATTAGCCAAATAATAATTATACTTTGACTAATTAAATTCCTTAATCAAAAGGAGGATTCAAAAAATTAATTTGTCATTCGATAATCAAAATTGAAAAAAAATGAACCAAATTAATTTGTGCCAAAAAAGTGCTTTTCGCGGATTAAAAAATCTACATATAATTTTTCATTATAATTTGATATTTTGTTATGTTATGCTGAAATGCTCCGTCAGCTTCGGTATTTTCATTGATGATTATTAAAAATAAATACCGGAATGCGCGGTTTTTTTTCGCTCCTGCCAAAACGGAAGTGACTGGAAGCGCGCTATGCGCTTTCGCACTTCCGGTGCCGGAAGTCACGCTTCGAATAACGGGGATCGATTTTTCTCCCGGCGAAAAATCATATCGACATTGCAAATTCGAAATTACTGGCGTTCGTTGGCGAAAAAAAATGTACTGAATTGTTCATGGTTCAATCAATTGAAGAATCGTTATAATTGAATGAAATATTGATTTTTCGATATTTCGACAATGGAATCGAATGACAATCAATGCAGCTCGGGGAAAAAATGTCAACTACAGATGTAATTTCGTCGTTGAATTAATCCTAGCTTGACGAGCTAATTGTGCTAATTTCTTCGACGCATTACGGAAAGATATTTATCATAATCAGCATTAATTATCATACACAATCGATTAATCTGTAAATCCATTTTTTATCAGCAAAAAAGAGATTGATAACGATTTTTCAATTATTAAAAGAAATCGGCAGACCAGAATATTACAAGTTGCAGAAAATTTCAATTTTTTTAGAATCATTACTATTCAAATATTTTTTTAAAATCCTCTATTCTCAAATTTGTTTTTTACTTCATTATTGAATCTTTAAATTTTTAAACACTTAAAGCAAGATAAATTTTTATTTTGAATAACAAGTCCTGAGTATTTTTTTGCACAACCAAAACATTCCTTACAAACACAAGAGGATTTTACGTTTTTCGAGTACAAATAAAAGTGTAAAGACCGTTTTATGAGCCCAAAATCATCGATTATCCCATAATCGATTAACGCGTCATTCCCAGGATTCAAAAAAGAAATTTGACCTCCGAAAAGATCTGGCTCGCGGCCAAAAACATCGTGAGAGGAATAATCGAGAAAGCGCGGCGAAACTACGTCATCAAAGCGTGTTTTTCCATGCAGCACTTTGAAGAATTGAAAAAAAAAATTCACAAAAAAAAATAATCATCACAGTGGGCGGTTTTTCCTCTGCACAAAATGGATTTGAAGAAGAAAAAAAGGAATTCAGCACATTGAGCACAAAATCGGCGAATAGATATGCAATCTAATCGCGATAAATCGATCGAGGAAAATCGATCGATAAATCCGGAAACTCACATTATGAATTGTCCGATCGATGAAGAATTATTATTCATTGAATTCACAGCGCCGATAGATGATTAAAAAAAACTGGAGGGAAAAAACCGGAAAAATAAGGCAAGAAGAAGAACGTTTGAACGCGGATGAGGATAACGGCGTCGCGATGATTTTCAAACTGACTGTCGGGAAGTGCGGTGACAGGCACTTAAAGCCTCGAGGAAGAGACACGCGGAGGTGGACGAATCAGCTGAGGCTTAAAAAGATAGTGAGAGAAGGAGAAGAATGGAGAGAGGAAGGGGCGCGGAGTCTGATAGTGAGAGAAGGAGACATCGGACGTGATACGGCAGACGCCGAAGCGATAATGGCAAAAAGAGGCTCTCGATGTCGTCGACGAAGATGTGGATGTTAGTGTAGATTTCCACCTCTCCGCGGCTCTACTCGCGAGGGAATTCCGCGAAAGAATGATTCACGCGCGACCACGACGTTCTGCCTCATCGCCTCAGTCATGGAGGGGGGAGGATCCATGATAAGGTTTACGGACGGGAGGGGGAAACGAGAACGGCGCAAGACTCGACAGGTGTAATTAACCACCACTATTTTGTATCGGTACGCGTGAGAGCGTGCGAGAGAAATGGAGAGGCCGGACCGATGAGTCGGAGAGGAATCCGGACTTCCGGAGAAAGTTACGCGTGATACTAGAGATTGGAGAAGAAATTGGATTTTATGTTTTATATTTTATATTTTATATTTTATATTTTATATTTTATATTTTATATTTTATATTTTATATTTTATATTTTATATTTTATATTTTATATTTTATATTTTATATTTTATATTTTATATTTTATATTTTATATTTTATATTTTATATTTTATATTTTATATTTTATATTTTATATTTTATATTTTATATTTTATATTTTATATTTTATATTTTATATTTTATATTTTATATTTTATATTTTATATTTTATATTTTATATTTTATATTTTGTGGAATGCAAAAGCAAAAAATTCTTAATTTTTCATCATGGAATCGATAATTTTCCAATGATTTATGATTGGAAAATTTAATCAAACTCAAATTCTTCATTCTCTTCTTTTCATCTGTATCAAATTTTCATCGTTTATTCGCGTGACTTGAAAAATCACTGATCCATCAATTAACCCAATAATTAACCATTCGCGGACAAATTATCCGACGAAAAAAAAATGAAATAACTGAGTCAGTGTCATCCGGACATCCGGAATAGTCAGAGGGCATTGCGCTTTTACAGTACTCTGGAAATGATCGATGATCTATTCAGCGTTTCATCGTCTTCTTCTATTTTTGTGCTTCGTGAATCATTGCAGATTAAATGTGTAATAACCGTAATATCCTGCGATAATAAAAGTGGCTATCGAGAATTGATAAAAAGGTCGATTTTTTGAATTCGATGTTGTAATGTGATCACAGAAATAATTCCGTATTTGGAATTATTATCGATATGGAATTATTATCGATAATATCGATCAGCGCTAATTTTTCCCATCAAAATAGAAGTGAGTAATAAAATTTATTTTAAAGATACGAATATTTGCAAAAAAAATCAGATCTAAGCTTTTTGTTATTTGAATAATGTGCAATCGGAATTTTAACGAATCTTCTGCAAATAGAAGGTGAATAAATTATGTTATCGGTGTTATCAGCGATGCGGTCATCGAAAAAATTGATGCTTACTCCTCCACTGTGTAATCGAACGAATCTCTTGAGTCATCGTTTGTCGCGCATACATTCATCTCGCGACATCAAATTCTCGTCACGCGGATTTAAAAAGCGATAAAACAGCTCGAAATAAATTAGATGCATCGCGCGATAGTGCCTCGGGTATTTTATTGGTCGCATTTGATGGGGTTTAGTCATAGACAAGATCGATTAACAAAATTGAGCAGTTTCGTCATGCATTTCGCAACGAACGTGCGAGAAAAAAACGACGAGGCGTGAAAAAACACCGAAATGAAGAAAAAAAAAGAATCATTCTCATGAGAGTCGGAGGAATCTGATTGTGAGCGGCTTGATTATGCAGACGTGTGATATTAATCACGTCCATTATTATTCAATACGTAGGACTAAAATTGCGAAACAAAAATTTTATTCCCCAAAATTATGGGATAATTTTTTTTACATAATTACTTGATGTTATATAAGAAATTGATTACTCGTATAAAAAAAATTGCAGTTTATTTTGAAGCATCCTTTTTCAAATCTATAAAATAAATAAAGGTTAATTCATAATTCGACGAAAGTAAAAAATATTTATTTTTATTATTTTTTTAATACCATTGGCGTATTTTTTTGTTTTTTAGTACTTTAGGATTCGAACCTACAGCGAGGTTTTACGATTTCTTTTTTCCCCTTTTTTGATCGAAAATAATAATTCGAGGTACTTTTGAGCCAAGAAATATTTTATAATGTGCATTGAAGCTGATTTTCTTTTAGTAAATTTTTAGATTTTTTGAATTAAAATAAAAGACAAAATGAACCAGTGACCATAGATTTGACTTTTGACTATAGTACTTTATTAGTCATTTCGCGATGCAGCGGAATTAGAAACAGCAAAGTTCTCTCTCTTTTCCTCTTTCTCTCTCTCTCTCTCTCTCTCTCTCTCTCTCTCTCTCTCTCTCTCTCTCTCTCTCTCTCTCTCTCTCTCTCTCTCTCGTCGACGTCGTCCGACCGGCTGATATAATTTCATGACGTCGACTTCCATTCATGGTCCGATGACGCAACTCTCGTCAATCGTTCGTAAACGAGTCTCTCTGTCTCTCTCTTTTTGTGAGAAGTTCAGTGTTTCACTTCTTATTATTTGTTTTGTTTTACTACGAATGCTCATTGGAACGTGTTGGTACACATAGAATCGTGTTACATATGTGAGCACGTGAAAAAAAATTATTTTTCTAATTTTTACTCAAAAATAAAATACCAATTTTTTTTAAATTTGCAATCAGCTATATAAAATAAATAGATTTTTCAACGCAAGAGAAAATATGAAATTAAAAAATACTTCCAATTTCTAAAGAAAAAAAAAATAATGTCAAACAGAATTATTACCTGTCGATAATTTTTGTCACGTAATTTGTTCCTTATTTTCCAAGATTAAAAATAATTTTTATCCCAATTTTTTTCGCGCCACAAATAAAAAACAATAAACATGAACTAATAAATTTATTTCAGATCACTGCTTCTACAAACAAATGTTCAAGTTAAATTATTTATTAAATTATCATTAAATTATTTGAAACATTTTTTCATCCCAAATTTATTATGCTCCATAAATTAAAGATAACAAATTAAAGAATATCAAAATTCCATCAGGTCACTTCTGGCCAAAAAATTCTCAATTAGATTATCCATTAGATAACTATTAGAGTTATTATATATTTATACATAATAATAACTAAATTAATTATTAAATTATTTCTGTATGGTCGAATATTTAAAATAATTGAAACCCAAAATTTTTTTCCGCCGATAAAACAGAAATAATAAAATATTGAATGTTTTTCTATTCGATGACGTCGTGAAATATTCGTGACGTTTCATTACAGGCCCAAGAAAACGGTCAATGATACGGGCTGTTATTCGACGAGGAGAAAAATATCAAGTCGTTACCCCTACCATTTTTCCTCCCTCCCTCTCTCTCTCTCTCTCTCGGACACATTGCAATCACTATGAATGTCGGTGTATCTATTACTATACAAACGACTATATAATCCTAAACAACAAACACTCCCACGCTCCGTATCGTATCGTGCCAAGTCACTATATGGGATTCATTGAAGATGACGTGTCGGACGAGAGCATTTAAATTCTCCCACCGACCATAATTCTCGGTACAGAGGGCTCGTTTAGCTCGAAGGAAAAAAAATGGCATCGTGAAATTGATAACGATCAAGAAGCTCGAGTTTTGTATGAACGACGAGAGACAAATTCGCAGCTGCATAATCAGTCACGAGAACTCGAGGATACTGCAGATATCCGAAGCAGAAATATCTCAAAAATGTAATTACAATTTAGCCATCCTCGGAAGAAGAAAAAAGTTCAATTCAGTTCACATTTGATTCGATCAATTTGCTTGAAATTCAATCAGCAAATTCTAGCGATTTTTGAACGACTTTTGGGGATCTAAAATAAATAGAAAATCAGATAATTTTTTACGGAACTTTCTGATCAATTAAATTGGTTGATATTTAAAATTTTGTCAATTTCAATTCAGCCATTTTGGAATTATTGAGGCGTGACGAAAAATAATGTAAAAATTTTAATCCCACTTATTTGGTGATGTAGAGATTGTTTAAAAAATTATTTTTAACAAATTTCTTTATCGAAATTGAAGAAAAAAAAATTATCGGCATGAGTCTCGGCTAATGGACTTGAAGTTGCTGGAGATAAAGCCAAAGCGCGAGCGAGGAACGCGAGGGTCGTTTCTAAATCGGTTCGGTTGGCCACTGCGATAAATTCACGCTCTTGTATCTGCGCCCTGCACATTGCAGACAACAAATTCAATTGCCCATGTGCATTGCTCCAAGATTCGTCGTGCTAAACTTAACTTTGGTTTTTTTCTCCGAATAAAGATGGCCGCTGAATGAAATTTCAAATGCAACCGGAAGAATTTTTCCATTCTGCGATTTAAATTTAGTAATAATAAAATTAAGTCATCTAATAGCAATTTATAGTCAATTTAAAAGAATTTTAAATGCAAAATGGATGTCAACTTAAAATTTGTTTTTCAAGTGTTCATAGGAAATTGTCATGAAAATATAAAATTTAGATCGGATTTTGAGTGGGTGAATTTAGTTACATACGTTCACGCCAATTATAATAATAATTACTAACATGGGAACAGTTTGGCTGATTAAATTAAAGTTAAATGATAAAAAAATATATAAATCAAATCTTACATTAGAGATTCAAACGTTCATTGAAATAACTTGGAATGCCCCACATATACATGGAGCCCTTAATTACGTCTATATAGAGACTGCTTAGAGTGCTCAAGCACTTGAAACTCGAATTGCAATTAAATCAATCGAGTTTTAATTGGAATCGATCCGAGGATTAAAGATCTCAAAAAAATTTCGATCCTTCTAGTTTCTCATGATTGGATTTTCGAAAAAAAAATTAATTATCAAAAAACTATTAGATAAAACTAGTAATTAAATTAATAAAAAATTAAACCTTTATTAATACTAATGGACAATTATTAATTATTATATGAATAATTACACCCATATTCACAGCGACTAATTATTGTTAAAAAAAAATATTTTGTAGCAATAAATATTCCATTTAACAACTAGGAATAGATTATGATTGAGCAAAAATTGAAAATACATTTTTCATGATAACAAAATATCTTTATTATCGAGCACTCGAATTCCACGATCGATGCACTCGAGGAATCCTTTTTATTTAGGCCTAAAAAATAAAGAAAAAAAATGTCGCACGCTTCTAAATAGTTTGCACGACGAGAATTATAATCGGCTCACTATGACGATGTAATAAAAAACGATTACGTTACATGATCTCTTCGAGGCGCGAGGTTACCTCATGAGAATCCAGAGTAGATATCAAATTTGCGATGTTTGCAAACGAGACCGAAGGAAGAGAGGGTGAATCAAGGAGAAAGAAAGAGAGAGAGGGGGGAAAAATAATAAAAATACGATTAAAGACTTTGCGATTCTTCGGAAACGAGCGGAATTCCGCGGGGATGATTCACTGAAAAAGAGCTACGTGTATGAAAAAGACATTGTTATTGTTTATTATCATCGTGTTATTATTATTACATTATTATTTTTATGTTTTAATTTTTTACTGATTTTTTAATTCAAAGCAACGACTGAAATTTCATTTTCTCCCTTGGATTTCAGAAGCATCGTTGCTTGAAAAATCAAAATGTTTTGGAGTAAAATAAAGGAATAGAGAATTCTAGCTGCGCTATCTTCTCATTGTGCCCCCCCCCCCCCTCCACATACAGTGACGATAAGGGGAAAGGAGAGAAAACGGTGAGAAAGAATTGAACGAGATGATTCATCGCGCGAGTGTCACGCGCGAACAAGTCTCAGCGCGGATCAGACAAAATCGCGGGGAGTGTCTCGCACTTGCGAATGGCACACACAGACCGGTATTTCAAATCCGAGGAGTGAAAGAGAGGAATAAGAAAGGAGAATCGTTGAGCGATCTCAGTGAATCATCGAGCATCCTCATTTTGTATTTTTTTTTCCACCTTTTCTCACGCTGCGAATTCCAATCCTCCAGACTTTCAACCCCACATTTTTCATCCCTTGGATCAAGGATTCGTCAATAGAAATCAAATTTGAATTTTTTTGTAATTCTCCGGAAATATTCTCATTAGAAAAGAATCGATATGAATTTTAATATTTTCAACATTGAAATGAAAATGATATAATTAGTATTATTATTTTAATCATAACTATTATAACTTAATTATATTATGAAGAAATTATTAATTTTTTCAAAGATTAACATAAAATCGATTAAAAATTGATTTAAAAAATAGATTTTGAAATTAAAAAATGGGCGAAAGTACTGATGAAAATGATTTTTTTTACGTGTTCTCTTGATCGTAAAAAAAATACGCGCTTGAGCCGAGAACATAAATTGTAGAGAGAGAGAGAGCGATGAATGAATGAAAATGATCGAGGATGGCGCTGCGTGTGCGTGCGCTTTATACGATTCGCATGAATCATCTCGTATCGTTTTGAACGCAACGTCGAGGCACGCGGCGTTCAACAGGAAGTGCAAGGTCGGCTCTCATTCGTTATAATTTGTCGGTTGCATTAGAGGATAAGATGGAGGAGAGGAAAAAAATCACGCACGGTCGTTGTTAAAGCGAAATCGCCGCGCTTTATCGCGCAAATGACGCTTTTGCGTCTCGCGTACATTCCGGTATTGTTTTTTTTCCGTCGCGATGACGAAAACTTTTTTATCGAAATGAAAAATCCACTCGAACGAAAATAGAGCGGACGGTTTGATAACCTTTCGTGAATCACTCCTCGCACGTGACTCGATTATGAGAATTTTGTAATTCTTTTTTATTTTATTTTCAACAATTTACCGTAATTTCCAATCAATTCGTATCAAAATGTAATAGAATAATATTAAAAAAAAAAAATAGATTTATAAGAATAAAGGAAATTTTATGATTCTTTATTGTTCGAAAATTATTTATTGTGCTTTTTTTATTATGAAAAATTAGAAATAATTTTTTAAATATTATTCAGAGATAAAATATAATATTCAAAAATAACACAAGCAATCCAAATAGTGCAAAGAATGCAAATATTTTTGCATTTTGCAAAATCAAAGTAATTTCGTTGTTTGCTGAATTTTGTAAAATTAAAATTGCAGAAATGAGAAATATTTTTTCTATATTCAATTGTCCCTTACGAATTTGTAATATATTATGCAATCTGAATCTTTGTTTATCATATATATATTTTTTAAATATTTTTGCATCGTGTTTCCCGGAAATATAATTATTGTTTTCTTGATTAATTTTTCATGCTGAAAAATTGCAAAAAACCAAAAGACTGGAGGGAATGGAGACGATCGTCGCGAACAAAATACGCGAGGGGATGGAAATGCAACAACAACAAAATTCCTGAACCCGGTCTCTCTTTTCTGTCCCTCTCTTTCTCCCTCTCTCTCTCTCTCTCTCTCTCACTCTCTCTCTCTCTCTCTCTCTCTCTCTGGCCTAATAAAGGGGGTTCTGTTGCACGCGCGAAGCATGAGTCATGAAAAAAGAGAGAATCCGGCGGAGAGAGAGAGACGGAAGAGTTCGTCGTGGTCGTGGAGGTTCGAAATTCTCTTTTACGCTCATTGAAATTCCGTTTGCAAATTGTTTTGGCTCGTGAACGGAGACGCACACGTGCAAATGTAATTACGAGATCGAGATTCAAATATGAATAAAGAAAGCAAAAAACACAATTTATAAAAAATAATATTAAAATATTAAAAAATTATGAAAAATGAAGGTATATTATTATTTTACTAACAAATATAGCAAGAATAGAATATGGTCTGTTGTCAAATTATTCAAATATGAAATATTAAATAAATGTTAAATAATAAATATTGTTAAATTACTTATCAGCTTGGCTAAAAAAGAAATTTACAAATCACATCCCCTCCTCCCTGTGATTACGAAGTTTCTCTCTGTTCACTGGAAAAAGGGTAGGCCTTCAATGAAAATGGAAACCAGAGTGAAATCGACGCTCTCGGGAAAAAAGAGGCCCTTGAGTCCGCGACGTTTCGAGATGACTCACGACGAGAAAGAGCCTCAGGAATTTGAGCCACGTTAGTGAATAATCGTGAGCACCTTTTCTAGTTTTTTTTTAGCCACAACTCTTCATAACCTTTCGCGAAGTTCCAGTCTCGTCGATTAACCCTTCGACATTCTTCAGTAAAAAAAAAGGGCCCTATAATCTGTGGCCACGTAAATGGAAAAACGCGTCGTAAATGATTTTTCGAAAATACTACGACATTTTTTCTTCATTTTTTATGATCTTCAGTCCTTTTTGTTTTATTTTTTAGGATATTTTTTAATTTATAAAATAATGTAAATAAATACAATAAAATAATGTCGGGGAAAAATTTTCAAAATCGCGAAAAATCAATCTCAAAGGACTGCAAACATTTTTTTTACTCTCCAAACGAAATTGAAAAAGCCTGTCCGATTTTAAAATTCCCACGGATAAAGAAAAACGTATTGAGTTCGACGATTGAAAAATTGAAAAAAGTTTTTAAAAAATCTCTTACGAGGTCAGCATTTCACGATTGAAAGAATTTTCCACGGTTTACATGTATCTGCATCGTTTGTTAAAAATTCGTCAGGGCTATTGCGGGTGGGATGAATGGACAAACAAAAATCCTTGCATAATTGGGTAATCCATTACCACCCTGTGGAGGCTTTTCAATGATTTTCGGAATTTTTATGAACGCAAGAGGGCAACAGGAGAGAGACGAGAGAAGAGAACCGAGACAAAGAAAACGCTGCTCATTCAAATGTTAATTTTCTCTGCTCCTCGAGTCTTGAAGTAAGCCAAATGTGGAACCATATTTCAAGGTCCCCTCTCTCCTCTCTCTCGCCCTCGTGATTACCGATTGTGGTTTGTCCGAGATTTATCATAATTTACAGAACCAAAATCGTTGCTGTCAGATATCTCTCGACGCACAGAGAGAGTATTGAGAATCAACATATGCTGATCATATGTTCGAGCTTCTTTGTGAAGACTCGCACACGTGTGAAAATATGATTCCTACAATTCCAAAATTTTTCGTGCAATTTGAAACTTTTGTCATCATTTATCGATCAATAAATTAGGATTTTTTTCTCCTGTTCATTTGTATCGATTAAAAAGATTCTCAAGAATTAATCGACACGATTTACTCATTTCGCGATATCTTCTGATTTTCGAGAAAACCCTTTTTTCTGTTTTTTTCGTAATAAAGTGCGATTGAACACGGCGATATAATTCGTGGAATCGCGAGGGTCACGGGCCTTAGCATTAAACCGCGAAAGACAAACGGCGAGATATGCATAAATCGCGGGCAGCCATGGCACGGATGCGAGGACGATTAGTCACTATAAGAAAAAGCGCGCGCACACACACGAGCACACGTATGCATGATAAATATATATTGCATTCGTCCTGTTTTGCTGCACCGGCGCACCTTTCTCAAGAGATACCGAATCGCGCACGTGCGTTATTGTTCGCGATTCTCAAGACTGAGAGAGAGAGAGGCAAACGTGAAAGAAATTGCGAAAAAAGTGACATTTTTTCAACACTCAAAATTTATGTTCAATTAATTACGAAGAAAATTAATTTTTGTTTTTTTACGACGATTGTAAAAATTAACCATTCCTTCAATATTAAAATTATTCTTTCGAAAACGATCACGATTAAAACGCCGGGAATCGCTTTTTTTTTTAAGAGCGTAAAAAATTGCGGGCAAAGCCGTAAAAAGAAGATTTAATATCGAAACGGGACGTCTTTTTTGCCTCGCAGTGAGAAAGACAGAAGAAAAAAAGGAATGTGAACGAAAGTGCAGTTATTTTATTTTCCATTACGTACTGGAGTAACCTGTACTTGACGATCGATTATAATGAATTAATGGTTTTTGATTGTGCGTGAGAGAGAGAGAGAGAGAGAGAGAGAGAATGAAAAGGGAAAGTATGGACGAGGATGCACGAGCGAAAATTATTATGCATACTTGGTACGAAAATAATGATAATAGTAATGATAATTAAAAGACGCATGTATCCTTGTAGGGGTTATGAATTTTATGGGCGGAAACGAGAGGGAGAATTTTTGTTTCACGTACATTCAATTAGCCATAATTTAGCAATCATTCATATATATTAACAATTTGCAGCGATAAATCGTTTTTCACCCTAATTATGTGATCAATAAATTATTAATCGATTCGTTGAGCAATCAGAGAAAGTCAGAAAAGTTATTAAAAAATTTATTAATTTTTCAATATCATTAATTAGAGTAATTAAATTAATTAAGGTATGAATTGAGTAAGCTTGATTGTCAAAAAAATTATTCAAATGGCGCGATTCTCAAATGTTTCTAAACTGATCGATTATCGCGATAATTTTATAATTATACGCTTGTCCCATATAATTGATCGCCCGTGTATCTCAGGCAATTTAATCCTTTTATCTCCATACTTTTTTTATCGTGTATTGGAAGTGGGGGCAAAATGGACACCATCCAAAATTATGGAAAAAAATGAAAATTTAAAATGTCGAAAGTACGAGAATTTTATTCTATTCTTCATCGATTAAATAAAATGAAAGTTTAAAAATGTCACTGATTTTTTAATTTATAGATCAATAGCAAAATATAACAAAATCAAATGAAAAAATTAAATATAATTTAAATTCTACAAATCCCCCCACTTCCCCTATATTATGTTGTATTGAGTAAGGTTAGGATGAAATTCAATTGTGCGGATCCAAGCGGGGTTGATGTGTGTATCGCGGTGTGAGAGTTGCTCGTTGGCTCGTGCCAGTAATTGCCGTACAGTAATTGTACGAGCGCGTTGCAATTACTCGCTCGTGTACCCCCCTCAACCCTCGATCGCTCGTCTCGTGGCTTTAGTTTGTCCGGATAGATCGAGGGAGGCGCTACGAAGCAACAGGGAGCGTGATAATGATATTATTAAGGGTTTCCGGTCGTTCCCATTGCCCTTTGAAAAATACCGTTCATATTTTTCTTTTTAATCGCCCGAGGCAAACGAATAAAAAGTTCCATTTTAATTTTTTGAAAAACAATTTTTACCGTTTTTTTTAAATTATTAATCATGAAATGATGCAGTATCTAATAATGTTTGTACACTATTTTCTATAATATTATATTTTTTATCGTTTTTTAAAACATTTTTATTTTATTATAATAATAATTATAATAATTATTATTAGTGTTTAAAAATGAAAATAAACGTCAAATTTTTTCTATCCAATTATTAACTTTATTTCAATTCTATTTATTGTTTTTTGTCCATTCTTTTGAAGGATCTTGTATATTTTTGAGGGTATTGGGTCAAGGATATTAAAAAATTCGATTCTTCGGACGAAAATTTTTCGAATTCCTCGAACAACATATTTTGTAATAAATGATAATTACGTTTGTTTTTTAAAAAAAAAGTATTTTTTACTCGAATGGGCTCTGCGAAATTCATTTTTCCTCGTGAATGAATGTACTCTCTGTAGAGTCTCCCAACTCTCGGCAATTTAGTTCGAGTTACACTCAATTAAAGCGACATCTTGGACCGTCTCAACGAGACATTTTTTTCTTTTTTTTTTAAATACTTTCTTTCTCTCGTCTGGATAGTGGTATACGTTACCAGCGAGAGTATTATAAAGGCAGACAGCAGCAGCGATGATAAAATGAGAAAAAAACCGGGGAAGATCGTATGCGACACCCACTCGAAAGCGGATGCCTCGGGTCGTCAGGGTCGTTTGCACAGTAAACTCGATCCTGCATTTTATTTTTATTCCTATAATTTCCCTCTCCAGAGTGTACCTTCATGGTGCACTTTTCCGAGCATCAAAAAAATTTATTCGCTCCTGATAGCATCGAAAATCAATGGAACAATTTAATTGAAATTTGAATTTCATTGTGAAAAAAAAAAATTGTAAAATCAAACAAAGCATTCGATGTACGTGATTCTTTTTATTTATTGCCGTTTCATCATTTTTTTTGGACTCCTCGAAGGTCCCACATTTTTCTTTTTGGTATATCTTTTTATTGCACCTGAAAAAATTTATTCATTTTTTTTACGTTCCTCGAAAGTGAGAGGCTGAAAATTTTTTTTATTGCTTCTCAAACCACAAATTTTTGTCTAAATTTTGATTCATAATGTAATTGTATAATTCAAGAATTATTATAATAACATTAAATATCATAAAATATAATATTAATAATGTATTTTTCAAATAAACCTCGGAATAATAATTTTTTACTATTGAAAATTTTTATTATCGATCTCATATTATTTTCTTCTTCGAGTCATTTCACGATTTTTTTATTGATGTTAAAAATAAATTACGCACTTTTGTGACGTTAATTTAAAAAGCGACACCTCATTAAGGGCACCTGCGTGTCGATTTTACCGCAGTTAAAAATAATTACGTCGCCGTGTTTTTGTTCTTCTTCGCCCTCTTTTCGCAATAATTATCTTTTGAGCGAGCTTTTTTATGGCGATCGCACAATTACGCGCGAAATTTTCGTCGTCGGTTAATATGAGAACATTTGGTGAAATGCAACCAGTTTATTTATTTTTTTGGCAAGATTTCATTCGCTTTATCCCCTGTTAAAATGAAACGTAATGAGCTACAAAAATCTTATCTAAAATTAAGAGTGGGGGGGGGGGGGGGAGAGAAAAAGGACAAGTGGTAAGACACATTTTTTGGAACCCCTTTTTCTTGATTCCTCTCTTTCTTGTCTTCCACTTCTTCAACTTGATCGCCTTTTTTCGTGCTTTTTGGTGCTGAACTTACGATCTTGCACCCGCATCCGCGTGCGTTTTTTCTCTTTATTTCGTTTTTCTCCCCCTTCGCTTCCTCGTCCTCTCTTCTCGCTTTATGGACATCGAGAGACTTGCAATGCCGAGACGCGAAACTCGTTTCGCAAACTATACGAGACAAAAGACTTGAAAATACTCTCCGGAGACTCGTAGGAATAAATTTTAGCTTCATTCGAAGATTCTTTTTTTTTTCAAATTTTACAATTATTTAATTTTTTATGCCCGATTTTAATTTCTAATTTCAATTTATTCCGATTTCAATTTAATTATTATTCCGCGATTTACCAAAATCAATAAAAAATACTTTTTTTTAGAATTCTAATAGAAATATTAATTTAAAAATTTTAATTAAAGCTCCAAACTAGATTTTGAATAAGTGAATTAATATTTCTTGGGAAAATTTTGTTCGACGAATTTTTTTTCAAATTTTAAATTTTTAGAATTTTTGATTGAATTTATTTTTTATATTTCAAGTTCGATCAAAATAATAATCGATCAAAAATAGATTTTGAATATTTTTTGTTCAAAAATATTTATTAAAAAATTGCAATACAAAAATTTATCTAAAAATTTCAGTTGATGCTCAAAACTAAATTTCATACAATGTTAATTTTTCCCAATAAAATATTACACTCAATGAAAAATAGAATCGATTAAATTTCAATATAATCAGGAATAAATACAAATATTTTTAAACAATATATTAAAAAATATTTATAACGATTTTACAGAGATTATTTCGCCGATGCGCGTGAGTTAAAAATTCCGGCTCGAACGAAAAATTCTCCAAGAAATAATATTTTCGCGGGAGTAACCGAGAGTGAAATTAAAAAAAAACCAAATCCCCTTTCTGTGTACATATCGTCGTCGTTAATGCTTCGGGGATTATAGTGTCTTGCAGCATATTCGAGAGAATACACAAGATGCTGAAACAGTGATAAACACGTGAACATTTAAAAAAAAAATAAAACATGATTGCAGAACGTTAAAAATTTAGCCAGTCGGTTCTCGTTCATTCGAGTCTGAGAGGCAGCAGCGGCAACTGGTTGGTTATAATCCAGCCATATCCACTAAAATGTGCTATAAATACAACGTAGAAATCTCCCCGGTTTAAGTTAGGGCTAACGATAAATAACTTTGCGCTGTGTACATTCTCGCGTACACCGCAAAATCATCACGTTTTCTAGAACACGATGAAATTGAAGAAGAAAAAGAAATAAAAATATTCCATGCAAAACAGCGGGAAACATGTGAATCGTTTCGCAAAAATGTATTTTCGTTGGTGGAAGAATTTTTCCGAAAAATCTTCACGATTTACGTCGATGATACGAAAATAACGAAAATAAGAATAATCGTTGAGTAGAAAAGGCTCGTGGTTTGCTTTGATAAATATTGCGCGAACGATTACGAGGAATTTTCGCCATAGTTACAAATATAAATATAAATAACCGTGGTCGACGAATATCAGCTGTGACGAAAAATACAAGAATATCGTCGATGGAATTTTAGACTCTCTTCGCGCGCAAAATGCACTCGTTTGCTCCAATTCTAGAGTTCTAAAATTCTAGAACTCAACAATTCTCAAATTTTAGAATTTTCAAATTTCATGTCTAAAATTTTCAATGTTCAACAGTCTAAAATTCTGAAATTCTCAAATACCAAAAAATTTAGAAAATCAATTCGTTTCTAAAACTATTTAAAATTTTCATTCAATGATTCGTTCGATCGAATATCCAATCACAAATAAAATATTCTGGAAATTAAAAAATTCGGACAATTTATATTTTAGAAAAAATATCTTAATTCAGTTTAGGGCATACCTTGGCGTGTAGTCCCGAGAAAAAGTTACGACGAGGCGTTGGATCGTACGACGACATGATGACTTTATTGACGACCATTGTCATGTCAGTCTTTCGTTAAATTCAAATTACTTCCGTAAAACGTCGCACCGGCTCTTTTTATATTCGTTAACGGGATCCACGAAAAAGTGTTCGCGCTCTCTCGCCTCTTTTGCGCGGGAAAAATAGCGAAATAGACAAAAAATAACAGAAAAATCTTCGTCAATCGAATAATGAAATCACATTAAAATCTTTTCGTTCGATTCTTTCATTGCACACTCATTGAGAAAAAATCACGATTAACACGACGAAAAGGAATATTTAATTGTCAGAGGAAATAACATAACGATTTTTTATTTTCGAGTGTATTATTCATTGTTTAAATTTTGTTTCCTAAACACTTCTTCGATTTTTGCCCACCGTTCGATTGTTATTGTTTTTACTTTAATATTTATTAATATTCCGCGGAACTGAAGAGAAATACCGATGACCAACGCAATGTGACAACTGTCAACTGTCGGGTGTCCGCGGACGAACTGAAGGCTCGGAACTATCGCGCTTCTTGTTATACCCGCTCATCCCTCTCTCGCCCCCCCACTTTCCGGCTCCTTTTGACGAGCATGCGCTACGGGAAAAACGTGTATTCGCCCAGCATTTTTTGTTAATTAATAAAAAATACAGTAACAAATTCTAAAATTTTACATAATTTCTAAAATAATAATTTTCAAAAATTAAACATTTTTTGCTTGAAAATTCGAGCCATTTTTCATATAGCAGAAATTATTAATGATCTATTATTAAAAATGATTATATTTAATCAATCAATTATTGAATATATTATTTTTATGGTTATTGGAGATTTGTTAAGTTTGCAAATTATTGATTCTAAACTAATGATTTCTGTTATTACCAAAAAAAAATTTAGAATTTGAACTTTAATAAGTGCATAATTGAATGATTAAAAATTATTGGCTGTAAATGATTGATGTTCCTATTTTTTTTTTAAACAAATATTTGCAAAAACTAGTCATTAAGCGACCTTGACATTTTTGAAAGTGTTATATAGTGTCAATGCGAGAGAAGCAAAAAATAAACGAGCATCTGTCAATTTTTTTGGAAAAAAGTCAGAGACGGCAAAAATAATGGATTGTTTCGAGTTTATTCTTCAGTGAATTGGAAGCGAAATTCATTCGTATATAAGAAATCTTGTCGCTCGTCGCCATTTTTTTTAAATTAAGAAAAAATCAATTGCAAATCTATCGTGACAAAATGTTGTTTTTTCATTAACCTTCAGAAAGCGGAAAGATCGACAAATGAGGGTGGTAAATCGTTGTATTTCTCATCGTCATCCTCGTCGTACTCGTCTTCGTCCTCATTCTCCTCCTCCTCGTCAAAATCATCGTAATATTCTTCCTCCACTTCCGGATCTTCCGGTATAACATCGATCGCACCGACCGGAAAATATTCTTCGATCATTTTCTCAGCCTCGTCGTTACTTTCCGTTACGAAAAACGGCTCGTTTCCGGCAAATGCGAGAAACGCCTCCTCGTTTATTCTTCTCAGCACAACGACGATTATCTCCATTCCAGTTTTATATTTAACCTTTATTTGCAAACGAAAAATCGTAATTTTCATTTTTTCTTCAATATTGAAGAATCAGAAGAAGAAAATTTTTTCCAAGTAGGTTTTTTCTCAAAATTAACTATTTTCTTCAGGGGTAAGAAAATTTGAGGGAATTTTTGTTTCACCGGTAGCAAAAATCTTTGTTTACCAGAAATCGTTGAAACCCCCTCAAAATTCTATTGTTTTTTTTTTAATTTTTGCAACAATGAGAATTATTTTTAAAAAGGGACGATTACTTTATTTTGGAAATCTTCGGGATTCGAGGCGACTCGTCGGGCGCGTGACGGTGAGTCAAATTCGAAAAATCCAAAGTTCTCAATCGCCGAGGCAAAAGTATCGTAAGCATCTTGAAGAAACGATAATTTTGTGGCTTCGAATTTAAAGGCACAGAGGGGTGGCGGGACGATCGGTTCCTCGTAGGGGTGAGCTTTTTCCATATAGTTGGAAAATAGCGTTTTAAATACGTGCACTTTGCTTCTTGCCTTGAGAAAAAAGTAAAGGATCTATGAATTTATGTTCCCCTTAAAAAGAAATTAAATTTAATTTCGCCGAATTATACTTATAATTATAATTATACTATAATTTACAATTATTATAAATTATGATAATTATAAATTATATCAGTATGTTTCCAATCATTATTATCTAATCACGCACCGCTTGAAATTCGTGGTTTAAATTTTGTCTAACCTCTAATTTTTTTAAATTAAATTAATTGATCCTAACTTGTGGAGGAAACCAAACGGCCGGATAAATTCTCTGATAATCTTCTTCGTTTTCGATATCGGGCTCGTAAACGTAAACGTGTCTCTCGACGTAAGTTCCCTCCATCGAAGTTTTCCCATTTTTCGGCTTTACCTCAAGGACACTGCGAAGATAATTTTCAACGTCGTCGATCGCTCTTATGGGACAAAGTTTTGTTCCTTCGGGACACTCGTAGGGATAAATAACTGGCCATTCTGGAGGCGGAGGTTTGCATCTGAGTCTGATTGCCATGCATTTATCTTGCGTCAGGCCTTAATTTTTTAATGAGATTTTTTTAACTAAATGGTTTTAAAAAATATTGACTAATAAATGTTTAGAATTTTTTTTTTTTAATTCATTTGAATGATCGATCGATAAATTATCAATAATATCGATTGTTGATATGGTTATGATTGATGATAAAATATAATTTTTCATTTATAAAAAAAATTAACGTTCTGTTTAAGATTTAATATAATTGAAAAATTGTTAAAAATCATTTGACCTTCGATCAAATCGTCCGTTATTTCAATTCCACTTTCGACAAACATTTTCTCGATCATTCCTTCGTCAAGTTGAATACGAGTTTGCTCCAAAACGTCAAAATCTTCGCGCAATATTTCGCGCACGAGTTCCGTGTAAGGAAGACAATTTTCCTTCTCCCTCGGAAAACCATCGTCGTCGAGGAAAACCCAGGGATAAAGTACAATCGCAGTTTCCTCGCAAAGCTCGAACATTTGTTGATCGAGAAATTCCTCGTATTTCGCTTGCTTCTCGGCTCTTTCTTTAGCGATTTCTTGATCCTCTTTGGCCTTTCTTTTTTTGTTGTTTATTAGGAACAAAAAATGTTTTATGTTCGTCGAGTAATTGAAATATTATTCTTAATTATTGACTGATTAATTGAATTGTCAATCTAATGACTAAATCGAATTATCAAATGGAACATAGATTGGAGAACAATATTTAATCGAGCATTGAATATTGATAAATAAATTCAATTAATTGATGATTGATAATTAATTATTATTAATTACTAATAATATAGGAGAAATAAAATAGAAAATTAATCATTTTTTTTTTAATGCCAATATATATTCCGATTTTTCTATCATGTTTTTTGAGCTTTTCTTTCGGAACTTCTCGATTCTTTTTCGCCTTTCTTTTTTTATTCTTTGAGAGAAAAAAAAGTTTGAAGTTTTGTCAAATAAGTAAAATATTATTTATAATTATTGACCGGTTAATTGAATAATAAATGAATCCATCAAATCGAATTATCGAATGGAACATAGTTTTAGCAAAAATATTTAAAAAAACAACTATTGATAAATGAATTTAATTAATTCGTGTTTGACATTTAATCATTAATAATGACTAATAGTCGAGAACAAATTTAAAAAAAAATTAATTTCTTATCATCATCTTTCGATCGTACTTTTTTCCAAAGATTAAGTCATTGAAATAAAACCTTATCGATTCTTTTCTTCGCCATCGAATTTCCTCTTCGTGTGTTCTCTGTGTAATCGGCAGACTCCATTTTGGTGGTTCTCCCTGTTGAACACGTCGTAGCTCCTCGATCACGGCGCGACGCAAATTCGGACATTCAGCGCCCAAAATCAAATTTGTCATTTTGCCATTTTGCATAAACATCCAAACGGGCTCGGATTTACCGCGAAAACGCTCGAGGCACGTTATGTCGTCGTTGCGGGCAATCGCGAAGCTCAAAATGTCGCCGCCGAGCTCCATCTTGATTTTTCTCAACGTCGATATCATCGCGATACACGGACCCGACCATTCCGAAAAAATGTCCACGATCACCAGACCCTTTCGCTCGGCAATCTCATCCCATTCCTCGTCGTTCGTCACTTCGGTCTGAAGTGCCGCCGTAGCGCCTTTTTTCGTCGTTTTGGCCATTTTTTTCGCGCAAAAACGAGTCCAAAATAATTAATTTAGCCTATTTTCCTTCACCCACGACCAACTATACGGATTTTTAGGCTGAGAAAATTATTGACAGCTGTCATTTTCCGACAGAAAGCGCGGCGGGTTTTTCGATTTTAAAGAAATGTCACAATTTATGTTCAATTTTAAGTATTAGGTTATTAAAAAAAAAAATTCTTCAATTCCATTTGCATTTTTATCGATGAGTCTTTGAATTTTATGAAACTAACGGGTTTTCCGTGTTTCTTTATCATTTTTTCATCCAACAAGAATTTGAGATTGTTTCAAGGTCAAAAAAGAGCTTTGGCATGTTTTTGAAAATCGTCGAAAAATCGATATTTTGAGAAATCGCGATAAAACGACACTTGTCAAAATTTTGGAAAATATTTTTTTGTAACTGATCAGGAATTACAAAAAAAAAATGTAAACCGAGTTTATTTCTTGAAATATCAAAAATTAGATGGAGATAAACTCTTGTATTCAGAAGAAAATTATCCTGAAGAAATAGAAACGATGTTTAATTTTTTTATTCATAGTTTTCTTTTCTCAAATATTGTTTCAACTGTTATTAATTAACTTTTAACGTAATTTTATTCATAAACTTTATTGTTGAAGCTTTTTATGCAAAAAAGAACAAAAGAATTCTTATTATTAATTAATAATCTCGTATTATTTTTATTATTAATTATCGAGAATTATTTTGAAATCAATGCTGCTCACAAAAGTCTGATGAAGACTGCGAACAGAAGGAGATTCAAACACGTGTATGATAATTGAGATCAACGATAAGCCCGATCAATTGAGCGAGTGACAAGAGAACGGACTTTACGACTGTGACAAAATGAAGAAGAATACTGATGGAAAAATATATATAGGTATGGTAAAAACACTCGTGTCTCAATTGAAGGGGCGGAACTCATCGACGATTAACGGTAAAGTCCGCGATGTATCCTCATCAAACATAGACCAAATCTTTTGTCACGTTTAATTGAATGAATAAAAAGTGGGTGTGGTGATGATCGCGAAACTGGGAAAAGATCATTTTCGAGACTGAAAGAGAGGACAAAATATATTACTCGGGTCGAGCAATTAATTACGAGATCTCTGGACGGGACGTCACGAATTAGGAACGAACGCTTTAGTATCACTTTTATGCGTGAGTTTAATCAACGGTTATATAAAGTGCTGTGAGATTAATCGACCGCGATAAGACGATACGTAATATAGCTCCTATTTATGCACAATACGGACAGGAAGTAACAGCTTGATAATGTTAAAAAAGAAAAATCTGACAATAATCTAAAACTCTAGTACGAATTTTTGTTATTTAATTTTTTCTAATTTTTCAAACTTCCCGCCAATTTATTATTTATAAAACTTTTTCCTGAAACAATAAGCTGAATTAAATTAGAATAAAATAAGCGTTTTTATTTATGTGACAAAAATGTTCATTCACCAATTCAAAACTGCGCATTAAAAAAATTCCACAAAATTTCTAACAGATCGTTTTTGAGTCATCTTTGAGTAATCGTTTTGAAGTTTTCACGATAAATAACAAAGGGTTGAAAAAAGTGAAATTATGAAGGCAAAGAGTAAAAATAATCGCACAAAAAAGAAGGTCCAACGTATTTGAGAAATTAAAAAACTATACATTTAAAAAATTCCAAAAAATACCGTTTTTGAGTAATCTTTGAGAAAAGTCGTTTTGGGATTTTGGTGACGGGACACGCCTTAAGGGTTGTCATCTTTGCTCTACGAAACCTGAGATTTTGTCTGAAGGTGTCACGGAAAATGGCAAGGGGTAGAAAAAGTGCTATTGGGAAAGGAAATGAGAAAAAATAATCGCGCGAAGAAGAAGACCCAACGAGAGTTTTAACAACGTCTCCACACATGTCAGTCGCTTGTAATATTCGTAATTTCGTCTGGCAAAGCGCGAAATATGCAAGAGTGAGAAAGATATCTTATCATCGCTCTCGATCTCGCGGTTTATATCTCGCAAATGCGTTTACGAGACTCGCGCGTCTCGGTGGCTCATTATCCTTCTATCTCTCGTGTGTCGCACGATAATTTGCATCCTCCACGAGCCAAATATATACACACGTATATTTATGCAGGAGTAAAAAAAGAGATTTCGAAAGCACGGAAGACGTCAAGAAAAATACTAATTTTTCTCTGGTACCGATCAGAGGGAGGTGCATCCCCTCAGTCTAGAAGTATATCTGAATTCGTTATTTGGTATCACATTTGAGGAAAAAAATTGTATCATATCGAAAAAATTGTGTGAGAATTGTTCCGACATCATTTTTGGGATTAAGAAATATGTTTTTAGGGGAAATAAATCTAACCCTATCAAAATTTTTTATCATTGCATAAATTCCCCTTTTTTTCGTTCAATTTTGCGCAAACATTTTTGGAAAATTAGAAAAAAAAGTCCTTATTCCTTGAGCGAAAAATTGGTGATGAAAAAAACGGGAATTGAAAGTATGGCAAGAAATAAAAGTAACATATGTTGGCTCCGGCCGATTTGCACTTGTTTACATTTCATCAGCATTCTCCGCGCCATCAATTGTGAATAAAATTAAATACATATATATACGTATTATTTTTCATCACACTGACACGAGGCGCACTTTCGTTCGAGTTTGAACTCTTCTGAACTCAGAAAGACACGCGGATTTCGCAACGTTTGCATTTTCCGCGTCCCAAATTCCAAACGAAAGGAAACAAAAAAAACAGCTCTGCGTTCAGCAAATTTTCTCACTTAAGTGCGTATTCGTGTGCTCAAAAATTTTTGGGCTTTCAGAATTACAAGGACGCGCCCGCGTCTTCCTGGCAACTTTTTTGGTCGTTGATTTTTATTTCTCGCCTCGTTGGCATTTCAACAGCCGTGATTGACATTTTTGATGACCTAATTTGTCACTTCCGACCATGCGCACAAAGTTCTTTCATTTCTTAACCAAATTAAGCAAGCAATTTTAGTGATAGAGGAAAAGATTTCGTGTTTGCGAGATGTTAATTAAATTTTTGTTTGAAATTTACAAATTATCATTTTTAAAATTAAATTAAATTAATTAAATTAAAATTATCATTATTGTAGATGAATAACTTCTATCCCTATTTCTAGTTCAATTAATTTAAAAGATTAAAAATACCCTGAATTTCTCGCACTTTTTAAAAAAAATCATAGTCGACGTTCTTTTCATTTTTTTCAAGGATTAGCCGGCCTATTATTATTATTATTATTATTATTATTATTATTATTATTATTATTATTATTATTATTATTATTATTATTATTATTATTATTATTATTATTATTATTATTATTATTATTATTATTATTATTATTATTATTATTATTATTATTATTATTATTATTATTATTATTATTATTATTATTATTATTATTATTATTATTATTATTATTATTATTATTATTATTAATGCGCACGAGCTCAAGGACCTTCGAGACAATTTCAGCGTTTCCGTTTCCGTTCTCCAAACAAGCTTGGAAATAAACGAGAAGGCGCAAGTGACGTTAATTAGGAGGATTTTATCCTCTGGATTTGAGCCTTTTTGCTGGACAACGTTGAAGACGCGTGTAACATTTGTATCGGAGCCTTGATACACCTTCAACGACGCCATAATATATCCCACGCGACGCCTCGAATTATTTCACCATCAGTCTTCGCCTCGTGTCAGAGGGAGAGACTCGGTCATACAGGCGTGTTTAATAAACACACAAGAGGCGGGTTATCAAATAACGCTATGCCCAGCAATTTGCAAAGTTTCGCGAGGCACAGCTCTACCATTTATTTCTCTACCAGAAATACATCTCTGCTACGATAAAACACCATCGTAATATCACTAGCAATTAATAAGTTTATCGTATAGCACCTCTGCCAAACAGAAGCGTTTCAATAACCCTACCTAATAACAGTAATAACAAGCCTACCAGATTACCAGTCTTCGGCTTGGCAACTCGGCCGGTTACTTACCGACGCTGGAGCCCGCCCCCGTATGAAAAAGCACAGTCGCGCGGCGGTCGGTAAATAGGGGATCGCAGGATCAGAGAGACTTGTAATCTGGTAGAATAAAGGTTACAGAGTTTAAAGGCTTGTGTAAAGAATTAAATAGAAGGTGGAATTATTTGCAATTTATAAGAATTATAAATGCCCCATTCCCGGTGTATAATTACATGAAATTTGTAAAATTTAGTGCAAATAAGAAAATAAAAGTTGTACTAAATTAATTATGAAATTACTTAACCATGTTTGTGTGTTTTTTTTATATTTAGTTAATGGTTTGTTATTGCGATTTTTCCGAAATTTTGAATAATTTGCTCGACTTAAAAATATTCATATTTATTATTCAATGATAATTAGTCCGATGCAAGGAGGATGTAATAATACAAGAGCTCTCCTTTCAACCCCTCAATTTTTGTCGTCGTGACTATTTGAACTGGAGCCTCGAGGGACATTGCGTAATTTGTCATTTACCGACTAAATTGCCGTCACAGTATGCTAAAATTGGCCGAGAAAATTAAATGTCGACGATTTATCGAAAAATCAAGCTGCAGGCTATACTCTTCAAGCGCTCGGTCATTTCACAAGCATCGAGGATTATGATCCACCTTTTAACGATTGCTAATTATACCGAGTATCACGAGTGCCAAGATTTATTCAATATTTTTTTAACGACACGCCGATTATTCGAAAAAAATAAAAATTTGAAAAAATTCCATTTTAATAACACTTCAATATTCGTCCCTCTTTAGACATCTCTCATAAACAATTATTTGCAAGAAAATTAGGGCAACGACTTTTACTGATCAATTTAATTTGCTTTAAAAAAAAATTTTGACGTTCAGGACTTTTTTAGAATCTTCTAGAATTCATCAATTTTTTCAAAAATAAGAGTCTTGACAAAATAAACCCGAAAATCACGGATGTGTTATCATTGTTGTGCAACATCCGTTTGAAATTTAAGAAAATCTTAACGAGAACCAGACTTTCAAATAATGATGATTATTATTATTGAAGTCGCATAGAAAAAAAAGGTAAAAAAAAATTACAGCGCGTTGGCGCAGTTGGATTCAACAATAAAGCTCTCTGTATCAACGCAACAAAATGATTACAGTGATCGAGATCAGCAATCAGACCCGGAGGTAATTTCATCAACTCCTCCCGAATCCGCTATAAACGCATAAAGAACGTAACTACGAAGTATAAAACTTATACGTGGCAAACTACGAATCCCTCTCCCTCTCACTTTACCGCCGCCTACGCGACTGTGAATTCAATTATACGAATTTAGCGAGGAGAGAAACACGACTGCACAATAACAGTCGATATCGAATCCTCCTGATAAATAATTCAACACTTTTTTTTTCTTCCAATTACCAATAAAAATCGCGTGAGAGGAAGAAAAATTAACCGTTCCATATGGCAAAAGACTAAAAATAATTTTACGGCATAATGTAAAAATAATTGATTTGTTCCCTGTTACAAAAAATTTTGCTGACTCAGGAAAAATAGCAATAACGTTCGAAAAATTGAACACCCCTTTATTTCAGTGCAACGAGAAAAAGGGTTAAGCAAAAATGATCGAGATTGACCAATAATTCTATTTTTTGAAAGACTTTAGTAACGAATCGAGATTATCGCCAGATCGAGACGGAGAGATAAAAAATTTTTTTAACCTCTCCGCGAATCGACCAAAGTGTTTCTTGAAAAAAATTACAATTATTTCGAATAATTGGGATAAAAAAAAACATTACGATTATTCCGAGAAATTGTTATACAAAAAATATTGCAATTATTTCAAGTAATAGTAATACAAAAATTAGAATGATTCTGAGTAATTGTAATGTTTTAAAAATCGCTAGAATTGTTCCGAATAATAGTGATTAAAAAAATTAAAATTATTCAGAGTAATATTAATTCAAAAAATAACAATTTTTTCGAGTATTTTGTAAATTCTCATTAACATTTTTCCCAACGCGGATTATTATTGTTGCTAATTTTTTTTGTATCATAACGTAACTTGGCAACGGGATATAAAGTTTGTAAAGGTAATTGCCTGCCTCGAGGAAGGATATATGTCGCGGAGGGAACTGGCTAGAAGTCTCTGAGGATATAATCGTCGGAAACATCAATTCTCGTTAGAGCGTAGGTGAGGGTATACCTATGTGCATTATGTAGCGCGCATACTTTGCGACGTTTCGCATCCCTCTCTCTCTCTCTCCCTCTTTATCTCGGTGGATACGAAATTCGATAATTTCCAACATAATTTCACACACACACACAACGTTTCTGTCTCGTTTGATATTTCTTCAGAGTAATTTTTATCCTCGAGGCTCTCTTTCCTGTTCGAGTAAACACAATTAGGAGCCGCGTCCTCGCGAGTTTCCGTTATTTTCAATGCAAACGAAAGTTCTTACGAAATTGTCAAATCTATTCAGAAATTTTTAAATATTGTCTGTCTTCCTTAGATTTTTAGATCATCTCCCTCGAGGATCCATCATCGCTCAGGGAAATATTACGATTTCGTGACGATAATTTTATGGGGGTTGATGTGGTGATAAGGGATGTTTTATGCGCATTGAGGAAAATTAGAGTCCTTTTTATGATAGAATTTGTTTGGATTATTATTGATGTTATTAAAAAGCCTTTTTAATCGAAAAACAATCTGCTCTGTGCAAAATAAATTATTAGTTAATTGAGAAAATGAATAAATGGACAAGTACTATATTTAATTTGTCAAAAAATTTCAACGTCCTGCTGAGAGTGTCCGGACATGATTATGAAGGTTAAAAAATCTACCAATTAAAAAAAAAAGCCAGAGTGACAAAGTGTCGTAATCACATGTCTCGCTAAGGTTGATTGATCGTCCCAAAGACTGTGGAGAGAAAAATTTGACTTAGAAAAAGACTAAATACCGGAAATAACGATTGCGAGAGAGGGCCCAATTTTTGTTTCCTTCACGTCCAATTTGCATCCTAAAAAAAATGTCTCGGCAGGTCGTATTCCGGGACGAAGAATAAAATAATTAAAAATTGTTTTCCAGTCAACGAATAACTTATTTTTTGATTCGACATCAAAATTATCATGCTTGATTATTTGTTAATTAATCAAACGATCGATAAAAAAATCGACAAACAAATTTTAAACGTATTTTGTATAAGTTAATTGTAAAAATAATTTAAGAATCCTATTTAATCGTAAAAATTCTGTAAAATTGTGCAACTGCACTTATTGATGATTTTCTTTATGGAAAATGATATTTTTGCATAAAATCTTGATTCCTCGTAGTTTGACGTGAGAGAAACAGAATGATCTATGTTTTGCCTACTTTTTTTATGAGCTTACTCGTCCACGATACATATATATATATAATGCGTATATAAATGTATGAATACACATGTGAATTTATATACTATAAATGTCTACCGTATTAACGTTCGCGTCGGTTTATAAATGACCATAGTCGTCCTTGACACAGTCGCCAACACGTGAGAGCCATACAGAGAGGCCCTTTTTGCTTTGATCGAGCGCCGCGTCTAATTTTTTTTATCGTCTGTCTCATCAATTTTTTTTCTTTCCTTCCTCTCCTTTCCGTTTTCATTTTCACTAGAGTTTCTTTGTCCATCGGAACTCGTCTAGCATTTAATCTGTGAGAATTATTTTAAAAAATTGTGCAGCGCGAATGCAGAAAAATAATTACTTCAATTGCAATTTCATTGTTACAAATGGATGGATGTAAAATTTGCTCACATGTTTGTAACAAAATATGGACTAAGATTCCTCGTGCGAGTAAAATAAAATAAAATCGTAGTCGTGGACATTTTTTATAGTGCTCCTTGAAAATCCATTTTTCCTTTAAAATCTCAAATTGAAGAAAATTAAAGAGTTGCCAAATTCTCAGAGTGATGCAAAATATTTTCTAAAAAATTTCCATTTCATTTATATTTTATATTTCCTTTATATATATTTTTGTAAATTTATTTATTTAAATTTTAATGATGCATGTAATCAAAATAAATTATAATTAAATTAAAATATTTAATTGCAATTAAATATAACCCAAATATAATTTTATCGATTAATTAAATATATATAAATTTATATTTATTTATAGATTTGAAAATTGAAATTCTTCTGGAATATTTTTGGGCCTTTTTTGCCAAATTACGTGTCCTCCATGATTGTCATAAATTGTTACATCGACGAGAAGTGTTCAATCGCGGAAATCACGTTGCTCGTGACGTTTTTTCTTTTTTTTATACAAACGGATAGGTAAATTATTTACAGGCACGTGTGTCATTAACGCCTGCTCGACGTTACGTTACAATGTAACTATACGCAGCGGACGATTTCGCGGCAATGAGCGTATAATCAAAAGATCGGGATGAATCGATAGCGCGAGCCTCCCGGATTGTGTGATTTTTCGTGAGAGGGAGATCCCTCAAGGTTCAAGGAGAGTCGAGGAAAATTAACGAGCGTGAATCCGGAAAAGACGGAAATACCGCAAAAGAGCGAGAGAGAGAGAGAGGAGAGAAGATTTCAATCGCGATCGCAAATGGAAAGCGACAAAAAAAGAACTGCATTTTCACTTGGATATAAAACGAGAAGTGGATAATAATGCGATTGTGAAGAAATCTAGATTGAAAAGTAAAATTGATTGCATAACTTTTTTATAGTTTAATTACGATTATTAAATTTTTTCGTCGCTGCTCAATTTATTTGCAAAGTTGCGTCTCATCTCTGTTGTGTAATTTTCTGACTAAGCTTTTTCGCCGAAGGTCGAAATAATAGGGAATTAATGAAAAAACATTCAGTTATTAACGAATAATTAATAGAGAAAGTTTTGAGTTTATGGGCGTTTTTTGAATACCGGCTATTTATCATTTTTCAATATCGGATGTCGATTTTATTTAAATTTTTATTATTCTTACTGTGTGAGGATTGTCCGCCGGATCATTAACCGTTAAATATTCAGTAAGAATCGAGGTTGCAATTTTTTTTATCATAGAAATTATTTCTGCTGTGTAATTGAAATTATATGTAATTTTTTAATCTATTTTTTTCATTTGATTTTATTTTATTTTATAATTAATTTAGAAATTAATGAAACAGTATTGTTATTATATTCTCATTGCATTTGATCGATAAATGATAGAATAAAATAAAATAGAAATATTGAATGATGAAAAAAGTACCGTGGAATAAAATAAACAAAGAGTGGATACACGAAGCAAAAGAAATCCTGTTCGCCCACTTTCTCCGTTTCAGAGTTCGTAGGGAAATTATTTCCCGAACGTCAGACATAAATTAAGTTTTTTGATAAATGATAACGAATGCGCGTTACGGTATCGAAAGATTCTGCGAGCAAAAAGCGAATTTAGCATGGCAACGTTGAATAGTGAATTAAAATAGCATCAAATTAACATTTTTTCAATCCAAATAAAAGAAAACTATCGAATCTTCAAAATTCCGTGGGTAATTTAAAAAAACTCGATTTTCGTATTTAAAATTTTTTAAAAATCAATTGTTATTTTTTTATTGGAAATTTGAGGAAAATAATTAATGATTATTTTTTTATTAGAAATTTGAGGAAAATATTTAATGATTATTTTTGTATCAGAAATTTGAGAAAAATAAATAATAATTATTTTTATATTAGAAATTTGTGGAAAGTAATTAATAATTAGTCTCCTCAAATATCTAGAGACTAACAATTCGCTAGAAAAACGACCAATTTGCCAGAAACGTGGTCCAGTTATTTTTTAAAAATAAATTTTATTTTTCACGAAATATCAACTTTTCACGCGTCAATATGACGGTTTCACGGAAAACTCATTCTAATGAATGCACATTGCACGGGTCATGAAAATTCGTGGAAATAAAAGCGTCAAAGTAACGCGAGTTCATGTAGATACATAAATTATAACGACTCAGATACGAATGTACGAAAATGATACGTATGTCAACGCGGGTTGCGGGTCTATCAATCATACTTGATTATTCCAACGTCCGTCATGTTTGTTCACGTTTATTTTTTATTTTTTTATTATCCTCTTTCTTTTGTTTTCATATTTCCACTCCTCGTCTCGCGCGCTCTTCATTATTATTGCAAGCGTTAACAATTGCAAACGACGTCGACGCGAAGATGAAAGGACTTTGCAATTGCAAATACTTTAGTTATTGTATCGTCTCTATTTGCGACAAAATTGGAACGCGTTCCTGGAGCCCGGAATTGTCGACTGGCCTCGATTTTCTCGATTCTTTCATAAACTCTGGGACAATGGGTGCAAAAATTCCACGCAACAATGATAAAAAGCCGAATTGTTCAATGTTTTTTAAAATCCACTAACATTTGTTGATAGAAAAAAAAATATGGACTCTTTTCGACGCACAATATTTATTAATCGAAATTTATTTTTCTAACTTTTGATATCACTTTTGGAATTAATTATCCATAGAATAAATTCTCCCAAAAAAAATCGTAGAGATTCCCAAATGCATTTTTATTATTAGATGGGGAGAATTCTTTCATTTCATATCCTTGCAAACAAAACAAAAAATGTCGACTCCCCGGCCAATATTTTTTTAAATTTGGCGTTTAGTATTTTTGATCTGAAATAGTAATTTTCTACCAGATGGACCAAGCAAAATGTGTAGAGATTTACAAAACGTATTTAATGACCGAGAGAATTTTCAAATCTTCATCCCTTCACGCTGACTTGAAACTCACGACTTTTTTTAAAAAAAAACCTCCAACACCAAAATGGGCGAAACTGGTTTTCAGATTTGGGACCAAGTTTCCTTAGACGGTGAAAAGAAAAAGCGAGCAAAAGGAAAGCATTTCTTCGGACAAAGAATAAAGTCAATGAATCCTGACTTTAAGGCTTCCCACGCAAATCGATCCATCAGGATTTTGAGATTTCGAGGAACGTTTCAAAAATGTGTTGGCAAATTGAATCGAATATTTAGACTTGTAACCATTTTTTTCCATAACTATGAGACCCAATTATTCTCTTTGGAAACTTAATTTCAATGAAAAAAGCATTTTTTGAATTTTTAGAAAGAAAGTATTTAAAAACCAAAACCGGATTTCGAAAGGAAAAAAATTTAATCGTATGCGTTATTCTTTGAATAAATTCTGCGACAAATGTCTGAAATAAATCATCCAAAGCGTTTCTAAATGATAATTAATTTAACGCTCAACGATACCGATAAATGAATATATAAAATTCACGATAATCGAATGTAAAATTACCGAGAAACTCGGCGAAGATCTTGAAAGACGATGTAATGCGACAAGATGCTGTCCAAAGACAATGAAAATTATTCACTGGGACAAGGTCTTCGATCATCGATTATCCAGGACTCGTAATTTATCGACCATCATAATTAAAATGATGGAAAAAAAAATTATTAACCGAAGAAATTACGCGACACTCTCTGCAACGTGTAATCGTTAATTACAGCGTGAAATTGACAGAGTCCTAGAAATATTGAATTCCTCACGATGCGAAAGAGTATAAAAATAAAACACCGAATTTCAATTACTCTTGCAAGACAATTATTATCAGTAATAAAATATTAAACAGACGAAAAAATTCCTCTTTATAGGAAAAAGATGACAGAAGGATGATTTTTCTTTTCTGATAAATTTATGCGAAGCGAAATCACCTATTTGGCCGAAAACGACTCAGCTCGAGTCTTTTGAAAATTAAATTTTTTTTTTTAAACTAAACAAAGGGGAGTTTATTCGGTGACATTGAGAGTCGTTGCAATTTCTCAAATTTTTACTGGATTTTCAGTATAAAAGATATACGAGGGACTGCGTCGAGAACAACGAAAGATGGAGAATATTGTCTCGACAGGGACAATAAAGAGCGTGGGCAGAAAATGAGCAACATACACGGATATCCATACATATATATATTTTATAAGAGAGTGTTCCAAGTAAACTCAACCAAAGGTTGACTCTCTCCTCTCAGAATTCGTCCAAGATTATTTCTGTAATTGTTCAAAGAATCAAGAGCACTGCATTTTTTTCAGAATTTTTCTACCAGCTGTTTTTGTGTAATATTCTATTTTCTAAAACAAAAAAGGATGGATTTTAAAAATTTCGAAAAATTATCAAAGACCTGGAAAAATTTATAATCCGATAACCCAAAAAAAATGGTGAAATTTCAGAGTTTTTCCAACATGATCGTGTCAAAAGAAAATTGATTATTTAAAAAAGCAGCTGATAGAAAAAAACTGAAAAAAATTGAGTGCTCTTCGGCCTTAATATAATGATAAAAAAAAATCATCAGTGAAATCAGAATCAAATTTGGTTTATTTGACTCGGAATACTCTATACAAATATAGATATGTGATATATATGGGGCTGTCCACGTCAATTCACCTAGCCTCCAGACCACAAAATTTTTGATTTGCTTCGTAATTTTTTATGTTGTTATCCTTGCTCTGAAACATTTTTCTGAATTTTTACAGATTTTTTGGAACAACCGTTTCTGAGTTATGATTTTTTTTCAACAGAAAAAAAGGACCATTTATAAAAATCTGAAAAAATTCACAAAAATTGTATGATCAACGTAGAACAGTCTCCTGCTCACGAAAATGTGGTGCACATTTTTTTTATTGACGTGGACAGCCCCATATATATTCATATATACTGCGCATGGCGAAATAATAATGGTTGGCTCGTCGAGTGTTTCACGGGAGCTTCGACAAAATAATTTATCGCTTCGAGCGATGCATAGAAATATGTCTCTTAAAATAATAATAAAAAAGGTGATTTTTCGAAAGCATCGAGAGAACGAATAAAAATAAAGGTACACGCCATCCGTGTAATCGTTTGTGAGGCATGAAAGCAGAAAAATTGACGAGTAATAAGAACTTATAAATAATAATTAATGCACTCTCAGCCACGCCAGTAGCCATCGGAGTCATTTATTATTGGCATTGTTCAACAAATAACATCGACAGTTCATCCACACAGATGTATTACACCGCGAGGTGAGAGGTAAGAGATTTATCAAATCCGAGAATTCCCAACGAGACAGATGGAAATATCGATAATAAAAATATTTAAAAAAATATCAGTCCTAAGAAATAATAGATATATAATTCTAATTCTTTTTTAATTGCATTACATCAAAGCAATTAAATATATTGTTATCGCGCACTCCAATCAAGTTTAACCCCCATAGAAATATATCTGATTTATTTAAAGCCGTTGAGTGGCGAAACAAAAAAAATTAGACAATAAAAAAGAAACAAATGAATAATGAATTTATAACAATTACATCCACCCAATTAAATTTTTTTTATCCTGTAATCCAATCGAATTTAATCCCCATAAGAATATGATTCAATTTAGGTTTGATTTATTTTAGGAGTTACAGTTGGCATCTTACCATCACTTTGATTAAATTCGCTAATTGCAAATAAATGAGCTTGCATTGTGGAACAAAAATTACTGCCAGCGTTGAAGGATGCGAGAAAAAATCACCGGGAAGGTAACGCTGGTTAATAAAAAAAAAACAAATGAAAAATTGTTCATTGTGTAATAGCAATTATTGTCATCGTCGTTGGCGTCACGATCCTTAATGATATTTAATAATTGGCTCATGGCTGAATAAAATGAATTATCTCGTACTATTACAAGTAGATAAGTCAAAAGTTTATCTGTGAAACGGTAGCAAGAAGCAATATGAGAGAGACCTGAACGCGTTTTTACACAATACAAATATTATGACTTATTCTCTGGAATAGCAACATGACTTTGGATCTTCGAGATTTCAGATTTGCTTGTAACGCGAGCTAGATATCGAAAACTTACATAAAAGAAATTGTATTTTTTTAAATTTTTTAATGCACGTTTCCGTTTTTATATAGTTTTTTGATAACAATTTTATTACTCAAACTAAAGATGATCAATAAAATCTTTAAAAAATGCGCTCTTACGTAAAACATTCTTAACTTTTTATTTAAAATTCTGACGGTTCAATTTTTGCGAACTTTGCGAATTAAGGGAAAAAATTGCCAAAAATTCTGTTTTTTACTGACGATGAGAATATTATCTTTTATTTTCTGAGAGTTGTTGACCAACTTGATGAGTTTTTCGACTGTGCTAAAGCGTCTTTTTGGGTTATAGTAATCAAAAATGGAATTGAACAATTAAATAGTCAACAAATATAAGGTTATTCGAAAGAATCGGTCATATATATGTGTTTCGTAAATACGTGCATATAGCGTGAATAATAACAATATTTAACGAGCTAGTCCAGACACCGTGAGAAACTTTGTCGAGGTGCTGGATTTAGCGTGGGTTGAACACGTTTTCTGTACGCACTTCGAACAACCAAAAGGGCTCAAATTACTTAAATAAGTTTTCAAAATCTTAAGTCTCAATCGAAAGTTCCCGTTTTTCGCATTCAAAATTATGGCTGAATATTCAAACATCATTTAAGAAGGCTTTGTATCTAATTTATTTAATTTACCGACCTTTAATACCTTAATGAACAAATAATGCAAAAATATTAAATCATTATTAAATTAAATAATGACAATGAAGAAAAGCTGATACCCAATAAAATTTATATTAAATAAAGTTTCATTGTGACGATAAAAGGTTTGTTGGATGAATGAGAAACGAACCCCGATTATTAGTTTTTATTGTCGCATTTTTTCTCGCGAGTTTCATTCTCATTGCACAATTGCGATGTCTGGAAGTGTCGCTCTTGCATCGCGGGATATATATTATATTCACAGCGACGTGTCGTTCATCATCGCTTGAGAAAGACCACCCGTTCTCTGATCTCCGTACGTTGAGATCTCTCAGAGACCCGTTCGCGTTTGACCAGAGTGCATCCATTGCCTCGTCAGTCAGACAAACACGGCCAAGAGAGAGAGAGTCACTTTGTGCAATCCAACTATAACCCGAGAATGCAACTCGTTAGCTGTTTGTCGGACGCCTCATTGTATAACTTTGGTCTCCGCGTAATAATAAAGCTCGGTCCGAGACGGACAAAAGCGATTTGACACAATCCCTGCCTTACCGACTATGTGGAAAAGACGAGTGGACACGCGTATATCAGAGAACGGAGTAAAGAAGAGAACATCGAGAGAAATGTTTTTGTTAAAAGCCGTAAAACGGCGTTGGAGATACGACAAGAAGCGAAATTAACCTCGAGGCCGTAAAAATATATGTAGATTAATATTTGAACCATTATTATTTCGAAATTAAAATTGATTTGATCATAATCGTTCAACTGTTCCACATCGAGGGAAAAAATTTCATCAATTTCCCTTCGGAAATCTTGCAGAAACATTCGTTCAAATGTTTGAGGTGGCGCGCATCAGCTGTTCCATCGGCAATGGCGCCTCTGACGGCAGACTATCCTACCTCACCCCAAGCCTCCATTTTCTTCTTGAGAGGTTATCGGGTCGTGGAGTGAAAAATCATGCGAATGAACGGGACAAATGTTTGTACAATTGTGCAACATATTGAAGACATTCTGTCATTCTTACGCGAACGGGGTGGTCCGAAATGATGAACGACACGGCGTAATTGACCCATCGTCCACGAGAGCCAAGTGAGGCGAGACACGAACTAAATACTACAAGAAAACGAAAAATACATCCCGGAAGGATCACGTGCGCACGCGCTGCAATGAAGAATGCGCGGGAATTTTCAAATGGGCGAGACAGACGAGAGTTCGCGATCTGCGTCAGTTTTTTTTTCTTCATCTTCTTTATTTTATCTTCTCCCTCCGACAACTAACAAGTTCGTTTGTCCGTTTGTATCGCTTTAATTTTACAACCCGAGCACGACGGGTCACCGATTTTTTTCTTTTTTTTTTCAAGCTCGGAAAACACTGACGTCGCGTATAATTTCGTTTGATGTTTCGCCGCTGACCGAGTCTACGAGCGATAAATACGAACGAGCGCGAATTGAAATCGCGAACGTCGCGAGACGCTTAATATCTCACTTTATCACGCGTTTCTCGAGCCGCATTGACCGCCCTCGCGCCGCCCAGAGGCTCGTAAATCATCGAAATGTGAGACACGAAATTAAGGGGGGTGTTTTTTTTCCCCCGAGTTACGCGCAGAGCGAGAGTAATCGAGGAAAACTGCTGACCCGAATTCGTATAATATTTATCTGACATAATACGCGCGACAATACAGGTTTGCATATTATTTTTTCTGTACAGGATAAATCGCAGAAAATTTGGGACAATTTTTGTCGAGAATTTTTGCGTCATTTCCAATTTAAAAAAAGGACAATGTCATAAAAAATGCTACGAACATTTGTCATGCCTTTGTAATTAATTAGATTCATCGACTGCAATTAGCCATTTTATCGCGAACATTGCATCGAAAAATTATAGTCCAATGAAAATCAGTGCCAATGCGGAAGGGCAAAATCATACAAGAGCTTTGGCGACCCTGCCAACGTGTTACACATAATAAATCATGCTACTATGCGTGTATAATTCGTGTGTCGCATCGAGCACGCACGAGGTTGAATAAAAAATAAATGAAAAATAATTCATCGACGTCGATCACAATTGCATTTGTGCCAATGAAGAGTGTCGATTGATCTTGACACTGAATAACGACTTACGAAGTAATTTGAACATTTGCCATTTTATTTTTGACCCTGGATGAAGCCCGTGGAGACAAAAAGAACCCCAAATGATTCCTTATAGAAAAAGAAAGGCATATATTCGATCCCATTATTATTTGCAGGCAGCCTTTTCACTGAAGAAAAGCTCAGTACGAATCGTCGATATGAATCCCATGTGCTCCAATGACTTGGTGAATAATTAAATGCGCTGTCTAGGATTAAAGAATATAAATAAAAGGTCTTAAATTCTCAAAAATTAATTCAATAGTTCAATATTCAATAGGCAAAAGATCCTCGTGGAATAAAAATGAGAATGAAAATAAAAACATTACAATCGCACTTTTACGACTCGTGTCGCGCATTAAACATAGAAAACAATCGTCGCCTCGCGATATTTCCGTGGTCAAGGTTGCGGCAAAATACTTGAATTCCCAATTTACCAAAACATCCTACCAAGATCTCAATTTATTGTTCTTTCGTCTCAAAAGAGAGCTCGTGAAGCGTCAAGGCCAGGCGGAAGTTTAGCGTTACATTCTTGGCGGCCATTTTGAGGAAACTCAAAAAAAAGGTCTACCACGCGGATGAGAATGTTACCCTCGATTCTCAACAGCATCGAGAGCGCCTTGAAAATTTTAAAATCATTTTCGCAAAATTCTCACTCCAGTGATTGATCTTCCAAAATAAAAATGACGGATATTTGATGCTAAAAAAATAAAATTGATGATTTCTTCTTTTCCGACATTCAGTGAAATCGTGAAGAAAGTACAAGGTCTGAGTCTTTCAAAATTATCTAGAATCACGGCGTCTTGCCAAACTTTTTGAAAATTAGAATTCTCCGGCTGTAAAAAAAAAAAAAGAAATTCATCCGGGCATTATGAGCGCGGTTTTTTGGGGTATTAGGCAAGTGCGTTAGGGTCGTATAATCGCGGACGTTCTTGAAATAGAAGAGAGTCGGAACGACGAGGTTCGGATTGCTCTTGCCGGTTTCTATTTCGACTCTCCTCTGTCACCCGAAATAATTTTGTGAATCACACGCGTCTTTGTTTGGCGCAAATTTGTGTATGTTTGTGCTTCATGCACGAAACTTGTGTCACAGAGTCGTCTATGTCAGGGACTCTCTTGGCTTGTGAACCGCATGCGTTATTATGTTCATGTGTGCGTTGTCATACCACGTGATATCTTGACAACTGCCAATAGCGTGACAAATCAACACGCTCATCAAGCAGATAAAGAGAGAGAGAGAATTCCGCGCACGTGAGGAAGACCAAAGCACATGACTTTTGGAAAGTTGGAAGAAATTTCGGCATAAACTGCGGTACTGATAGGAGGGATGAATACTGTTTGAATGGACATTTATGTCAATAAATGGGTGCTTTGCTCGCTCTCTAAAATATTTTTATGAATATGATAAAAAAATATTTTTAGTTTTTTTTTACATTTCGACTTACGTCGATAAATTTTTTTTCAATGGAAGTTCCGCGGAATTTGAATGAACGTTAAATTTCCTATTGAAAATATGGTACTCAATCGTTGAAAAAGAAAAATCAAAAAATTTGCTCAATTTTGGCCCCATTTTCGAAAATCTCGACATAGCGAAATTTCAAGTCCTCATAGCCTCATTTCGCTGTGACCGATTCTAAAATTGCTTTTTTGTACGTAGAACAAAGCAATAATAATAATAATAATAATAATAATAATAATAATAATAATCATTACTATTCATTCATTCATTCATTCTTAACGATTTTACGTTACGTAAATTCGGTTTTTTTCGTAATTTCAACGGTGAGTTGTGCAACAGAGTGACTTTTAGTTGTCGCGGATATTTCTAACGTTAAAATATACATATATATGTATTACATGGTATTTTCATGATGCGGGGACCGCAACTACGAAAGTGTCTTTGAGAGGGAATGGTTTAATAAAGCCGAGAATTGTGGCAGCAATATGGCGGAAAGGTGGCCCCGAGGCGATCAGCGCAACGGAGATAGAAAGGCATATATCTCTGTCACATGTATCTATACATATATGTAAAAATATATGAGTATATGTGAATGAAATTCAAGTGGGTCGCGCATGAATGAAATCGCGTCTCTCGTAGAAAATATCCTTCGCACGGTTTGTATACGATCGAGAAAGTAATATCAATCTTAATTCGCACAACCGAACGAATGATTTTTCCCTAAAAAGCTTCTTGCACTTTTTTCAAGTTCCCAAAATTTTGCGATTGATTCAAATCCGACAGTCTCTCGCATCTTTGTAAATTAATGAAAAAATAAAAAAATTTCCAGTTTGATTTTTTTTCTTTTCATTCAGGCGTGTCCTACAAAGCAACGGCAATATGGAGAACAGATTCGGCGTGGGCGACCGGATGTGAACCGAGAGCAAACGCGTCGCTGCTTGCAGCAAAACGTTACGGCCAACCGGTCGCCGGTGAGACTTTCGAGACGGAAAATTCGATCGCGCGTCCTTCGGCGATGAATTATCGATATTACGCTTTTTTTCGCGATATTCGACCCAAATGTCATTTGAAGTTTTCGATAACTGTCCATTTGCGTTAGCAGCATTATTTTCAACATCGTTTTCAATATTATTTCGTGCATGCAAATATCGAAGACACAATTTTTTATTGGTAGCAAAAAAGACGTTCCTTGAGAGTCAACATTAGGCAGAAGGCAAAAGAAAAATTGAATTTTTCTCGCGGATAAACATTTTTGTTATTGAAAGATAATTTTGCTTCAAAGGAAAAAATTTAAGAATGGAATTTTTTTCATAATTCTGATTCATGCCTATTTTGTAAAAAACATATATTTAGAAAAATCAGTTATCGTTAATGAATTATTAATTATTTAAAGATTAATTATTGAATTATTTAAAAAAAAAATTCATTAATTATTTTAAATATTTATTTTATCGATACTTTTTGGTGAATTTTTTGTTTAGTCTCTGAATGAATGTATCTTTCATTAACATTAAAAATTATTTTATTTGCATCAAAAAAATTCTGAAAAAATTGAACTTCCTCTTTTTAGGCCTCCAGACGCGCGCGGCCCCTTAATCAATTTTTTTCAAAGTCACGATTGACGATAAAGGCACGCGGGACTCGCTATCGCTCGATACGTGACCGCGATGCCGTTACACCTTGAAATATCCATATACGTATCCACACGTGTGTACTTTCTAATTTACTCCGCAATGTAAAAAATTACAACGTCGTAAAAAAATGAAAAATAATTTAAAAACCCAATAAAAAAGTGATTCGAATATTATTAATATTATCGTCGTTAAAACTGATTTTTTTATTTCAATTTCTGACAAAATCTCCGCTCATTAAAATTACTACAATTACAAGAAATGCAATCGACTTTTTGATAATTTTGTTAATTAATCTTCTCGTTAATGAGGACCATAAAAAAATGGCTCAAAGAGGGGGGGGGGGTCAAAGAACGAATGGGGAGAAAATAAAATAACCAGCAAAGATCGAGAGAGAGAGAGAGGGAGAAGGAATGAAAGGAGGGAAAAAACACGAAATTCGTCGCGGTAAAGAGAGGGCGAATTAATTCGGGCGTTAAAAGCACAGCGTGGTGGCGCAGGACGAGGAGCTTTAAGTACATATGGTAAACGAGAATAGAACTCAAACGGGGAGGAACGACCTCTCCGGGACGATTGTGTACAGCAAAACGCCAGTTAAATCTTAGACGCACTTTGCCGTAAATTCAAATCGTAAAAAAAAATATATCCCCATAAAACGTCCTATTTTCAAATGTCAACAAAAATGCGCAATAAAATAGAAAAAAGGTCAATAAAAATAAAATACATTCCGTGGTTATAAATTTTATCGACGATGGAAATCATTGGCACGATGAAAAACAAAGTTACAAAAAAAAATTGATAAAAACTCACCAATCGACGACCGTAGTCCATTTCCGATTGGACTTCCGGTACCGTGATGCTCCTCCTGAAGGGCTTCGAGCCTCTCGTCTGTACGGAGGACCTCATTCTTCCGACCTTCCGAGGACCCTTCCGGATTCTCGAAACTTTTCACTTGAATCTCACAATTTTGTACTTCCGCCAACTATTCGCGTTCGATAATCGATTTTTCATCAAAAAATCGTCATCGTGGTTTTTTTCACATTTTTTCAACTTCAAGATAAAATTGCGGTACAGTTTTTGTATCAGTTCTCTGTTCAAACACTTTTTTAACATGAGCCTTTACCGTGGAAAAAGTTTCCGACAAGATGAGGTCGAAAAAAAAATCATTAGAACTTCACGTCGTTGTAAACAAAATTGGGACGATCATTGTTCACTTCCGGCATTGTCTAAAACTGAATTTCAGCAAAAAACGGCAGATTAATAATGTCAAAGAGGGGAAAAAGAAGCGTGAGAAGTTTTTCAACGTCACTTTTGGGCATAAAAATAAGAAAGATGGCGTCCTAAAGCTTGCAGGAACGATTTTTCACTCTCGTCGAATAAATACGTCGCGGAAATGAAGAAATGGCGCTTGTATATTGTTCGGTGGTCGAATATCCTTGAACTTTGCGCAGAGGCTTCGAAAGATTCGCGAGAATGTCGAGGCTCACGTGGGAAACTTCCGGTTCAGAGTTTTATCGACGTCGCCACTGTTTTCGGTATATATTTCCCAGCGTGCAATAGCGCGCGAAAAGCGATTCCTAGAGATTAGAATTGGCGAGTGCGAGCGCGAAATTTCGATGTCTCGAACTAAACGTCGATAGAATTTCAAGCGGAGAAACAAACGCGAGGCGATAAATGCGCGCAACGATCGGGCATCGCGTCAAGACCGGTACTAAAAGGCGCGCGGGCTCTCGTGCTTGGACTCACCGCGAGAAGTAGGAGAGAGACTTTTTGCGCTTGGAGGAGTGTGTGATCGTTGTTCAAGCGAGATGGAAAACCCACGAGAAAGCGAAAAGGCAGATATAGAAATGTACAGGATGTGTCAAAAAAAAACACCATGATCGAAAATTCATGCCCAAGAGGGACGAAATGGCGGATTAAAGAAAATGGCCACTCGAAAAATGAAAGAAAATTTCTTTCATGAATGAGGAGTACGACCAATTTTTTAAATAATTAAAAAATTAAATTTAAAGGTAGAGAAGAACGACAAATAGCGGATTGAACTAAATGGCCCCTCAAAAAAATGAAGAAAAATTGTTACACGAATGCAACCAATTTTCAAAGTAATTTCAAAATAGACAAGATGGTGGATTAAACAAAATGGCCGTTCGAAGGCGAAAGAAGAATATTCGTTTCACGAATCTCGAATTTCATTTTCAAAATTCTCGTTCGTACGATATTTTTTGAGCAGCTTTGTACGGATATTTTTACAAAGCCAAAGCGAGAGTGAAAAAAGAAAAAATAAACTCGTGTCTCCGGCACAAAGTTTCTCGATCGCCGCGCGTGAGACGCGAGACGTTCGGAAGCTGCGTGGCACGCGTCTGCAAAGTGGGGGTAAAAAAAACAGCCGAGACGGCAGTGAGCAAGATTTTCGCCGAGTACACCGAGTTCTGACCTCGAGATCTTCTTGAGATTTTTTTTGCCACTTATTTGTGTCTCTCGATCGTGGAAAATAAACAATAACGTTGGGAATTATTCAAAATTGCTCGAAAAGAATTGCATCCCACTTGGAACGACGCGAAATGGCGGCGTTAGCGGCCATTTTGGTGTCCGTTCTGCATTATTTCTTTTCAATGCACGGCGGCCATTTTGATCACGCGAATCCCACGCATTACGGAAAATAAATGCAGTTTGAAAAAATTTAAATACACTGGAAAACGTAACGCCCGAAGACACGCATAATCCATCGATGCAAAAATGATTCACTGACGCGCAGCGTGAGCTCGTTCGTTTAGGCGGAAATCGCGATTAAGAAGCATCGAAGTGGGGGCCCTCTATAAAAGGAGACACCAGATCAGTACCAAGATAAAATACACGTTCGATATGTATATAAGTAATAAACATATTATAAGTGGCTCTTGAGTCGCAGTTACTGGATTATCATTATACGTGCAGCTACGTGTTTTTGTAAAGTGCATTCATTTTTTCCTTTTTTATTCCACGAAGACGTCTTTCCACCCGTGACTTTACAAGATTCTTGCGACTTCCGTCTCGAAACTATTTTCCTCACAAGTAAAGCTTTTCCGTCCATTTTTCACTATCCAAAACTCTCCTCGAACAGGACGAAAAATTTTAAGCTGATAATTTGTGCTCGTATTCAATTTTTTTTTACCAATTTTCAAATTAATTATATCGATAAAAAAATTTGTCGAAGTAATTTTAGATCAAAGCTTAATTTTAGTTCCATTTATTTATTAATTGATTCGACACGATGGATTGAAAAATTTAGTTTGTGTTACAATTGCATTTAATTTATTTTTATTTTTATTTTTCAAATTTGCAGTCAAATTAAGCACATACGTTGAATTAAAATTTTATGTGAATTCGAGAATCGATTTGTCATAAAATTTAGAATGAATTTAACAAAACTCTTGGAAAAATTATTTTATAAAAAAAGAAATTGGTCTGCGAAGATCGCAAAAACGTGACTCTTGTGGCACGGAATTAATCTATACGTGACAATTTTCAGGGTCATAATTTTTATATTCCCTACATGGCAAACACGGGAGTCGCGTTTCGTAACTGGATTCTCGTCTTGGGAAACAGAATATATTCTATATATCTCTTTCTCTGTCAGCTGGACCAGAGAAATGAAAACATGTTTTGATACGTCGGTTAGTGGTCGATTGGTCGGCAGTATTATCGCGCTGGTGCACGTTCGTGCACGTTTAATTTTTTTTCTTATTCTTTCGTCTGATCGGCAAAACTCAAGATAATGAGCAATTAAAAAAAAAAGGCAGGTGTGAGGTTTTTTGTGTCATTTTTCATATTTATCGCAATTTTTTAATATTTGATTGCGAAGAATCATAGTAATTTTTTGTTTAAGATAAAAAAATTTCTACAATATGAAATTCCAAACCATCTGATCAGAGATCAAAATAATTTTTTTTGTCGATCAATACAAATTTAATACTCATAGTAATTGGATATATTTCTCGTGTTATTTGATTATTTTCGACTTCATTTTTCAAAAAAACCTCAAAATTGCATATGTTGTAGAATGAAGTCTTATTTTTGGTTTTGAAAATTTTTTGAAAATAAAGTTTTTAATCCAAAATTGTAAAATAGTTCCTTATTGAAAAAAATAAATAATTATCAGGGAAAAAATCCTCACAGTTAATTATCCTTCCACCCTCATCTCCACCTTGTGAAACTATTGTTATTATTTTGAAGCAATAAATTTATTCGATAAAAAAGCAATAAAATAATAATATATCCCCGGAGGAATGAGAATTGGCTATCGAGGCACGCAATTATCGGTCGAATAAATTCGTTACGCGTGCAATTCCAAAACGCGTTAAATCGCGGTGCAAGTTACATCACATACACGAAGATATTGTGCGAATTTCATATATATTTATATAGGGCGTTCCATTTTGAAAAACTTTTTTTTTTATTTCCTCAATTTTTTTATATTTATTAGTACCCATCAAAAGACATTTCCTATTAAATTTTGAGATTTTTTTAATTACCCGTTCAAAAGATATTAAATTAACAAAAAAACCGCTCTTTTTTTGGTATTTTGGTGATAACTTCTTTGATAATGATCCAAATTAAAAGTTTTTTTTCAAAATTTTTGTTTCTTTATGACCTTTTCAGAAAAAAATACAACAAAAATATTCGACGAGTTTTTGAATGAGTTTTTTGAGTTTTAAACTTTAAATCGCGTGTTTGAAAGTTAGTGGCTTTTTTTTTTAATTTTTTTTCTTTAAACATATATCTATTCAGCAATTTTTAAGACTAGTCCGATCGCGGAATTTCCATAACTACTATTTTTTTCGATTTTTGAAAATTAAATCTTTTTTTTTAAATAAATTAATATGAATACCAATTTTTGTTATTGTATAGTATTTTTTTCAATATTTAAAATTTATTTTGATACTTTTTTATTGTTAACAGGTTCTTAAAATTAATAATTAATCGTTAAATCCGTTTATGAACAATAATAACAACAGTTTTTATTTATTCACGTATTTTTTTGATAACCTTACATATACGATTATTTCCTGAATTAGAATATTCCTTTGCCACTACGTTTCCGTTGCTCATTGGAATAATTGAATGAAATTTTTGTGTCCCTGTAATTGACTTCGCAGTATTGTATCGCAAATAAAATCTTTCTTTTGCATCTAAGTAATGTTTCTGAGGTGAACATTTGACAGCAATATTCGGTAGGCTATTTAGGTTCAATGCCCACTCATACAATTCTTGAACTATTGTTGTTTGCTCATCGATTGATTGTTAATTTGAAAAATGTGTTAACAATGAAAAAGTGTCAAAATTAATTCAAAATGATTAAAAAAATACTATACAGTAACAAAATAATAATTTATGAAAAATACAAAAATTTTAATTTTCAAAAATCGAAAAACATAGTAGTTATTGAAATCTCACGATCGGACTAGTCTTAAAAATTGTTAAATAGATAGATGTTTAAAACAAAAAATTGGAAAAAAAATGACAGTCACTTTTAAAAACGCGATTTAAACTTTAAACTCAAAAAAGTCATTCATAAACGCGTCAAATATTTTTGTTGTATTTTTTCTCAAAAGGCCATAAAAAAAAAAATTGAAAAAAAACTTTTAATTGGGACTATTATTAAAGAAGTTATGACCAAAATACCAAAAAAAGAGCGGTTTTTTTGTTAATTTAATATCTTTTGAACGGGTGATCAAAGAAATCTCAAAATTTAACAGGAAGGGTCTTTTGATGGGTACTAAAAAATATAAAAAAATTGAGGAAATTAAAAAAAAACTTTTTCAAACTGTCCGATTTGGGATGGAGAGCCCCATATAGAGGATATTCCAAGGCAACTTACAAAATATTTGACCCTCTCCGATTTTATGCAAAATTTTCCTACGATTGTTCCAAAGACAATTATTTTCATATTTCTATCAGCCAGTATTTTATAACACTTTTTTATAATTATAAACGAAAATCAAAGTAATAGATAATTTTTTAGAAGTCCCTCTTTTTATAGAAATGTAGATTTTTCTTTCCATGAACATGATGTCCAAAATTCTGTTCTGAGGATTAATGGAAATATGAAAATTCTGGCGTTATACGAAAAATTATTAAAAAATCAGTTATGAAAAAAAAATTGAAAATAATCCTTAATGCTTTTTAGCTACGGTGGAATCGAAACTATAAGGGCCCAATTTGGTGGAGTCGACTCGGAATGCCCCATATGTGAATTACCGTGTGCGTATATTTTATTCCATATCGTAAAGCTCGGATGAAGCCTCTGAGCGAGAAACGGGGTCAAGCGATTAACGATCCTGCGTCTCAGCCACGGTCATTAAATTGTTGCATTATTGTACTATTACATCGCAATAAACTGTTTCGCATACCGCGTGTGCGGGAGTTTTTCGCGCGCGCGTAAAGTTTAATTATAAGGGAAAAAAAGGCGGAAAAATTCACAAAGCGAATATAATGCATAATTCGAATGTCCGACGTGAATACCAATCACCAACGTATTTATATCAACGTTGAAACTATGTTTCTGTAATATCTCCACCGTTTGTGCCTCATTATCGATCATGAATGGCAATTATACGGTTCGTGATTTGAATTTTTAATAATACAAGAAATTTTTTATTACTTGAAAAAATCTCGAAAGAAAATAATCACTTTCTATTTTTTACCTTCACATGTCAGTTCGATTCTTTGGGTAGTAATTCTCCCTCAAAAAACCAAAAATTTTACCGAAAATATGTTAGAAATTTAGAAATTACCTCGATGACTCTCAAGTCATTGTTTTGAAACTCTCAGAGCTTTCTGTAACGCCATCTAGCTGCTATTTTCTACACTAGGAAGTTACCGACGGGCGGTAAGTCAGGGGACTCGAACAATGATGAGCGCGATGCATTTTTCTGAAGTTTGCACGAATTTTATCACGACAATGCATCATTGTTGCTTTAGAAATTTTAAATGAAATTATTTAAAATCACGTCAGTTGTACGTGCCATTATTTTCACATTAAATTGGATAATTCAATTTTCAAAAACTTCATTTCATTACGGCAAAGTCGTTGTTTAACTTCCTCTAAATTGCAACTTGTTTATGTTTTACGAATTATACATTGCCAAAATGCAGGTATCGTACGTTGCTTCAAAAAATTGTATGTTAAATTATATTTCATTGTAACTCTACTTCTCTGAGTTAAGATACCTTTCTTTTGAATGGATTTCGAATCACATTTGTTCAGCGGTAAGTTGATTGTTAATTAAAGGAACTTGTAACTAAACAAGTGATTAAATTTGCAAGAAAATTTTCAACGCGATCTTTACAGACGGTTACATATTCGATAACTGACTGACTCGCGACGCGCGACCCGCGACTGCTTCACTGACTTCTCAAAATTCAAAATGGCGTCAAAGCGTTACGCAGCCAACTTCACGCGGATTAGTGATCTTCTGTCTTTGTCAGGCCAATGAGCAGTCATCCACGTGGAAATTAAAGAGTATCGACTCTTCTATAAGGAGTAAACAAAGTTTCTAAATTTTCGCGAATTTAACGTTAAAACATTACGCGAGAGAACAAAAAATGAAAATGAAGCATTGTTGAAACTTTGTTTGGCTAACTATAGCTTTTTTCTTAAATCTGTCACACGGAATTGCTTTATTTCTTGTGCTGCAAAAAATCGTGGATTGAAAATTCTGTTATGTACATTGTGACGAATTATCCATGAAAGATTTAAAATAATAAATAGCTACGAGATTACCCCTGAGATAAAAAGAATATATACAAAAATTATGGTTTTGGAGGACTCCAAAATTGACTACATAAAAAAGCAGTATTTGTGCTGTGCTCCCATCAACAAATTCAGCTTTAAGGTAAGCGAATGCTGAATTTTTAATTCGAGACAAATTGATCATTTTTTACAATGAATTTTTTCTTACTCATTATTTCGATTTACCCAGGAAAAGAGTGAAATGCCTGAGGAACCGATCGAGTACGAGACGCAGAGAAAGATTTTTGAAAACACGATACAAGATCCGATTTCACTGAAATATCCATCTGGATTATCCTACAGGATGGCATTTCTACGCGCTCTTGTAGAAAAGGTTCTTTTCGAAATTTTTTCATATCTTATAGAGAGCTCTAAGCTTATTTTATAATTATAATATTTTGGTTTCAAGTTGGAAAAGGATGGTGAAGAAATTTATGACAAAATTTACGAAACCCTGGCTAATTACATGACCGTGAAGGACAATGAGAATCCCACACATTATAAGCAGTTTTTGTTGAAACATCGAGACAAAGTGGACAGAATAATCATAAAGGAGAGTAAAAACTTGATATCGGAGGGAACAACGGGATTGCGCACTTGGCAGGTATGTTGAATCGGTCGATAGAAAAGGCGTAGAATTAATTTTTGCCATTTGACCATGTTCTCATTCATGTAAAAGTAAAAAAAGAATTTGTCATGTTAATCATGTAAGATAAATTGAAAAAATTTTTTTTTCAAAGCCTAGAAACTTGAAACACTATTCAGCTACTTACATTTTTCATCAAAAATCCTGAGGCAGTAATTGATCGAAAAGCAGGAGGGTCGGAAAAGTATGTTTCCACATATTCTCGTGAGAATTAGATCTTTCTGAATGAATATTCATTATCAGTGGGAGATTTTCCACTCGAGAATTAGAAAAGTTTCCCATCCGTCAATTCCAAGCTAGATTTTTTCTAACTAACTTTGACTGACCCGTGGCGGTGGAAAATACTTATTTTTCTTTTATATATATTCACAGCGTAAGATTGGAAATTGCCTGAGAGTTAATGCAATAATTAATGAATAAATAAATAAACAATCAGAGTCCATAAAAATTTCAAGAAAAAAAAGCTTCTTTTACGAGAAACCAATGATATTAGTTTGATTGATTGTATTATCAGGCTGGTTTTGCTCTGGCAGAATGGTGTTGCCTCAACGAATCTCGTATAAGCGAGAAACTCGTAATCGAGCTCGGCTCTGGCGTCGGTTTGACCGGATTAACGGTCATAAAGACATGTTCACCGAAACGCTACACCTTCACCGATTGTCACTCGAGTGTTCTGGACATGCTCGTGAAGAATGTGCGTTTAAATTTTGTCAAAGACAATGACGACGTCGTGACGAGTCTCGAAGCAATGCGAACCGTCGAATGGAACGAGGAATCCTACAAAACGACTTATCGCACGACCGACGTTAGAATAAAACGGTTGGCATGGTCGTCGATAAACGACGAGAGCGACGTCGCAGCAAGTTGGACGAATCCCGACATCGTTTTGGCCGCCGATGTCATTTATGATCCCAGTAACTTCGACGAATTCATTCAGGCTCTGAAAATTTTCATAAATCGTTCGAACGCCCTCGTAATCGTCGCTACGACGGTGCGAAACGACGACACGTTATCGGATTTTCTAAAAAAATTGGGTAAAATATAAATATGGATATTTAAAAAAAAAAATTTTGAATTTCAAAAGTAATCTTTGAATTTTCAAACGTTAAATTGGAACACTAACTTGGAAATTGAATTTCGAAATTGGACATAAAAAATTTGCATTGAACATTGAATAAGACCTTTTTTCTTTGAAAAATCTTTTTCCACCAATTTTGTGATTGTGATTTTCTTTTGTTGCAGCCATTCACGGCTTATCTCACACGGACGAGGATGTCCCGAGCCCAAATTTGTTTTTGCATCTGGATGATACTCCGGTACGAATATTGAAAATATTTGCAGATAAATAATTTAGAATTGGACAGGCTGTCTTTTTTCTCTATCTTGCAATCCGTGTAAATTCCCCCCCCCCCCTTTTTTTGTTTGTTAATCATTGATCGAAGTTGGCACCTGGAAAAATTGAATAATCGTATTGGCGAGCTATTTATTAACTACGAAAGTACATAAACAACTATTTTTTATGTATATAAATATAACAATTAGGCGTGAGTGAATGAACGAAAAAAATGTATGTATAGAAAGAAAAAAAAACGCGTATTAAATATATTGACTGAACAATACGTAAAACTATAGTTTAGCACGAGATTCTTGAGCTCTCGTTGTAAGACAAAAGTCTTATTTTTTTATGTCATTTCCTTTTGCTTTTTTTTTAAATTTTAGAACCACTTTTTTTTGTTTTGGCGTTTCAGCTTAACTTCAGTCTCGTCCACGTCCTTGTCAGCGTCCTTTTTATGGCTCTTTCGCAATATTTTTTCTTTCGCCTTCTCCTTTAGTTTCGATTTTTTCGATTTTTTCAAACGATTCTTATCTTCGTCCTCGAGCTCCTTGGCGAAATCACCTTTGTTCTTTGCTGTGAAAAAAAACCAATGGGGAATATTAATCTTTCTGTTTGTAAAATTTCTTTTCCAACTTTTATTTCATTAAAATCATTTTATTTCTTTCTTTCATTCATCTATAAATATATATACATAAATTTTCGTTACCGGCATAAATCCCCATTTGCGTATTTATACTTCGATCTTCCTCGACTTCTCTTCGTCTGTCCATTTCCAGACACTCCACGATCTCGTTACGTCTCTCGACAATTTCCACCAATCTTTGGAACAAAAAAAAAAAATTTGAAAAAATTATCAAATAAAATTGTCTATTCGATTGCTGTTATTTTCGTTGAATAATAATGGTCAAGTGGCGAAACAAAAATCATTTGACATCCAGGAAAATGAATGGATAAAAATTAGTCCATCAATAAAAATAGATGTTCGAATCTTTAAAAAAATTAGAATCGACCATAATTAAATACAAAATCTTGAAAGAAATTTGCAGTATTGTTAAATGAACCTTTGAATGAGAGATTCCTCTCTCTGCTTATCAAAGTCCGTTTTTGACGCTTCCGGCTGACACAATAGACAACGAATTTGATACTCGATATCGGCGTGTTCCTCCTCGAGTCTCTGCTGTCTTCTAAGTAGCATCAATTCAGCCTGACGCCTGAACAATTCGTTCTTTTCATTGACGAGAACGAATAATTCGAGAACCAATTCCTCCACGTCCATTCCTAGACTTGTTTCTTTAACAATGAAAACAAATTTTTTGTAAGTTCACTCGCAATTACTATTTTTTTTTAAATCTCGAAATCGTTCGTAAAACAAACCTTCAGTGGAATTTCCAGTCTCTGCTTTGTCTCTTATCAGCTGTTCGAGTCTCACACCTTGCTTTTCGAGTCCTTGCTGCTGCATTTCAATCTCATCGAGTTCAACCTTCACGTCCTTCAGCGACATAACTTTGATCTATCGAGAAATCAAAAAATCTTTCATATAAACTATTTTTTGTCTCAGATGAAAATTTTTTCCATAAATAGAAATTGTTCAAACTTCGCAGTATTATAGTTTGAAAAATTAAGTCTTGTGCTACTTTTTGGTACAAAAATACAAATGTCTAAGATATTTTGGGACAGGATTATTTTTTACATATTAATGATATATTTTTTTAGGTAATTCATTCGCGAGCAATTCGAGAAGCGATGGTGAACTTGATGAGGATGGATTTGAGATGAAAGAAGGGCGGAAAATGTACCTTTCGTCTGTGAGGAATTGGTCTTGCTGGTGCGGGTCCTTTTTTTCTCTTCCATTTTCCCTGAATGCTTTTATCCGTGTAAGGATCGCAAGGACTCGTATCGTCGCACGAAAAACCGACGCTTTGCTTGTTTCTGTTGGCCTCGTCCTTGCCGTTTTTCGGCTCGTTCCACGTCTCGTCATTTCGACCCTCGTTGATCCTTTCGCTCGGATCCACCGCTGACTCGGCTAGTGTGAGATTTTCAATGAGATTCAAAGTGCTCGTCGGCATCGGCGGTGGTGGTGCTGGTTTTGCTTTTCTCGCTCTCGGCGTCATTCGCAATGTATTGGTCTACGGAATTGAAAAATTCGTTAAAAAGGGTCGAATTTTGAATTTCTCCTCGTAAAACGGTTGGCAAAACTGTACTCACACTTTCTGCCGTTGCACAGGAGCTTCGGCGCGTCGACGAAGGGGACTCCCCGGACGAGGAATACGATTCTTTGACGATTGGTGGCGGTGGTGCGGGTTTCTTTTTTCTATAAGTACCACCCGGTGTCGAGGTTGATCCTGTACTCGTTAGGGAAGTATTCGAGGCATAAATATCGCCACGTTTGAGATCATTCTTCCACGGTGATAGTAGAGAGTCCGGATTTTGTCTGGGACTGAAAAAAACGAGGCAACGATTAAAAATGATCTTCATGGCGAAAAAAAATTATCTCAACATACTTTTAAGCGGAGTACTTGAAAGTACTTCAAGTATCAAGTACAAAGTATCGTAGGTACTTGAAGTACAAAGTACTTGTTACTTGAAGTACTCGTCAGGACGAGTACTTGAAGTAAAAATACTTGAAAAAAATCAAGTACCAAGAATCAAGTACTTTTCGAGTTTTCGGGTACGTCTCGTAAATTCTGGTACTTGGGTCATTCCATGTCAAATCGACCAAGGGTTGGAATCGACCACTTTCAATTTCGATGAAATTTGGTCAGAAGTTTCGTTATTAACAAATTTTGTAACTAATTAAAAAGTTTTGTAAAAAAAAAAATTTGTTTACCAAAATTCGAAAATGTATATTTTTTTGAAACAAAACAACACCACCCTGAAACTTTCAGGATCTTTTAAGATCAATCCAAGATATTATATTAAAAAAATTTAACCAAAAGTTTAATGTTGATCGCAGATTTGGACGAATTTTAAAAATTCATATTTTTGCAAAAACAAAAACCACATCTCTGCAAATTTTAGGATCTTCGAAAATTAGTACAAGGTATTATATTTAAAAAACTGAATCAAAATTTTAATGGGCAACTTGAATTTTTACGATTTTTGAAAATTCAAAATTCTCCCAATTCATAATTTTTTTTCTAAATATCTTGAAAACTACGATAGTTATGAAAAATCGTTTGTTTCGTCGTGAATAGTATACTTGGGACTATGAAAAAAAAAAAAATTTACGACAAAAATTTTTGAAAAATGATGAATTTTGAGAATTATGAATTTTTTAAAATCATGAAAATTTACAATTAACATAAAATTTTCTATTCAATTTTTTTAATATGATAATTGTATTGATTTTAAAAGATCCTGAAATTTTCAGAAAGGTGTTTTTTTTTTTTGTTTAAAAAATATGAATTTTTTTAAGTTGAGCAATCATGTAATTTTGTAATTTTGAGCAGTCAAAATTACATGATTGATCAACTTCACTTAACTTAGAGGTAAAAAAAAAAGTTTTACCAAAATTCAAAAATTCATATTTTTGAAACAAAAAAAAACACATTTCTGAAAATTTCAGGATCTTTTAATATCAGTACAAGGTATTATATAAAAAAAAGAAAACCAAAAATTTAATGGTGATCGTGGATTTTCACGAATTTGAAAAATTCAAAATTCTCTAAATTCATCAATTTTCAAATTTTTTTTTCGGAATATTTTTTTCGTAGCCCAAAAAAATACTTCAAGTACAGAAAAGTACTTGAAATCTTTAAGTACAGTACTTCAAGTAGAGAAAAGTACTTGAAAAATGTAAGTACAATACTTGAAGTACTTTTTAAGTACTTTGTACTTGTAAGTACTTCAAGTTTCAAGTTTGCTCGATGAGTTCCATGTTTATGTACTGATAAATGGCTATGAAAATCCCTGAACCGATTCGCAAATATCTCTGACCCTAACTTATAGCTAAATATAATAGAAAAATTAAAAATACCAATTTCAATATGATCTCCTGATATTTTGTTGACTCGGATATGAATTTTCGCCTCTAACGTTTTTCTGATAATACGAATTACACCTCACATCAATTGTGCTGATAGGCCCAATTTAATGCAGAAAAAAAAATCAAATTCCCTCAAAATAAAGTCCTCTATAAAAATTATAATTGAACTCACTTGATGGTTCGTGGTTTTGGGATCGGTGTACTGGAATTCAGACTTCTCCCCTCGTCGTCGCTTTCCCTCTCCTCGTCATCGTCGCTGCCAAACGGATTAAAACTAATCCGGGGTGCCTTTAATCGTCTCTTTATCGGAGTATCGTCAGTTCCGGAATCTTCACCAACCTTGTTGACGACATTTCTCACAGCCGGACGTGGCGGAAGGACTTGTTCGTCATCCTCCTCGTTTTCGCTGCTACTGCCAAAAGGATTCGTCGAAACGTGGCTGCTTCTTGATTTATCCAGAGTCTCACAAACCTCATCATCATCATCATTATTATCATCATCATCATCATTATTATTATTATTATCATCATCATCACTCCCAAAGGGATTAAGATCCTTCGGATAATTTTCATCCTCGCTGAGATCAATTCCCGACGTATCGAGCACGGTAACGCCAGATTTGTTCAATCCTCTGGCCGCTCTTCTCTTCGGCACGACCGGCGGAACTTCCCGCTCGGATTTCGAGATTCCAATCGCTTCCTCCAACCCCGGATCTTCCTTGACCGTTGAATCTATCGTGGGCGAACTCTCGGCCATTTCCGTTTCCTCATCGATGTCCTTTTCGTCCTTATCCTCGCAAGGACCCGACGACGAATCGACTCTCGATTCCTCGTTCTTCAAACTCTCAAAAATCTTCAATCTACTCTGCACCAAGGACATTTTGAGCCTCGAATTCTCGTTTTTCTCATCGACATTGATATCCGGTCCAATTTTATCTTTGGTATCCTGTCTAATCGAGATTTCCTTATCGTGTAATTGTGAATAATCATTAAGGTGCGTCGCCTCTTCATTGGCAGTGTCGTGGCTAATTATAATATTGTTCTCCTCTAATCTATCCTTCGCGCGTGTTACTTCATTCAAATGTATCCTCTGTTTGTTATCGCTAAAATCGTTAGTCTCTAAATTCGTTTCGATGTCCGTCGAAGTATCGACGTTCGTCGTCTCGAGCATCGAAATGGCGTCCACGTGTTGATCCTTGGATTTTTGTCCGATCAGCGGGCTCTTTTGATCAAGACGGTTCGTCGAATAACCGCCTGGGGATGACGAGTCTCTCGTTGAAGTTTCCATCGAATAATCGTCGTTGTATTCTCTCGTTCTCGCGATAGAATTTTCCGTCGATTCCGGACACTTTTCCTCCAACAAATGAGTCTTCATGAAGCTCAGTCTCATTCGCGATGTCTGCCGTTGATTTATCTCGCTCATCGTTGATTCACGATCGACGTTTTTCCACGAGGAAATCGGCAATCTCTCCGATATCTCGCTCGTCAATTTTGCCCTTCCCTCGGTCTTCTCCTCGTCGCTCAATGATCTCTGATAAACGCCATCGTTGTTGTCGTTATTTCGCGGTTTTACATTCTCGCTCGCGCTTGTGATATCCTCTTGACAAATCGGTGACGTCGCCGTCGATGATTTTTCCAATTCCTCGTCGGGACACGTCTCGCAACAATACTGACCCTCCTCGGTCTCGTAATAATTGCCCGGTGTCAATTGATTGTTGCAACGGGCGCAACGAAAACACGTACGATGATAATGCGTTCTTGATATAACGAGCTTCTCCGCGAGAAATACCGGCATTCCGCAGACCGCGCATCGCTCTCGTCGCATCCCCACACGTGGACCCCCCTTGAAGCAATTAAAATTGAAAAAAGAAAAAACAAAAATCAGTTCAACTAAATTTCAATTTAATTGAAAATTCTAGGGAAAGAAAAGTTTTTAATGGGTCGGATAAGAAATTAAAAAAAAAAAAAAATTTTAATCAGAAACAAATAGAATAGAAATTCCTTTTTTAAGGTTCTTGAGGGTTATTTTTAATAACATTAGTTGATTTTTTTATTTTGTATTTAATGAACGATTATTTTATTTTATTATTTTATTAAATCTGTTAAATAATTAATTGCGTTCTGGTAATTGTTTAAAATTAATCTTTGCATTAATCGCGAGTGTCATCAATTAAATGTACAGAAATTAATATTCATAATTGAATGCAAAAAAAAATTAAAGTCCATTCCCAGTCGATGTTCGAAAATACTGGTGAACAGTTTTTGCCAAAAATCTCATTCATTACGATTGTCTAGGCTGTTAAAAAAATTATTTGCCATTATTGCTTTTAGTAGGAACTTTCTATAATTAAATACGAATTTTATTGTTATAGATTAAATATTTAAATCTAAATGGGAAAAAAAAACTTGAATCCGTTTCCAATAGATCAGATATCGTGCAAAAATCGTGCTTGAAAAAAAAAATTCATCAAACACACGCGTTTACATTCCATCGCGTTCTCGCGACGATATCATACTTTCTACCGTGCATAACAATTATATCGGCTTAGCATTTCTCGAATCATGCTCTCGTGTGATTAGCAGCACCAACGATTATACGTACGAGCTCATTTATTCACGGACTACTTAACGGATAGATCGTTTTACTCTTTTATTTCCATGGGTTTCTTTTTCTTTCTCATTTCACCCCACCATTAGTTCAACACTATCGGTATAGCGAGCATGTATATATGGGGCATTCCATTCCAAATCGGACAGTTTGAAAAACTTTTTTTTTTATTTCCTCAATTTTTTTATATTTTTGGGTACCCATCAAAAGACCCTTCCTGTTAAATTTTGAGATTTTTTTGATTAACCGTTCAAAAGATATTAAATTAACAAAAAAAACCGCTCTTTTTTTGGTATTTTGGTCATAACTTTTTTAATAATGATCCAAATTGAAAGTTTTTTTTTCAAAATTTTTGTTTTTCATGTCCTTTTCAGAAAAAAATACGACAAAAATATTCGATGTGTCTTTGAATGATTTTTTGAGTTTTAAATGTTGAATCGCGTTTTTCAAAGTGAATGTCATTTTTTATTTTATTTTTTTAATTTTTTGTTTCAAACATCTATCTATTCAACAATTTTTAAGACTAGTCCGATCGTGGGATCTCAATAACTACTATTTTTTTTCGATTTTTGAAAATTTAAAAAAAAAAAAAAAATCTCTTATACATTATGAATACCAATTTTTGTTACTGTATAGTATTTTTTTTTAATCATTTTGAATTAATTTGGACACTTTTTCATCGTTAACAGATTTTTAAAATTAATAATTAATCGATGAGCAAATAACAGTTCAAGAATTGTATGAGTGGGCATTGAACCTAAATAGTCTACCGAATATTGCTGTCAAATTTTCACATCAGAAACATTATTCAGATGCAAAAGAAAGATTTTATTTGCGATAAAATACTGCGAAGTCAATCACAGGGGGACACAAAAATTTCATTCAATTATTCCAATGAGCAACGGAACATATTGGCAAAGGAATATTCTAATTCAAGAAATAATCGTATATATAAGGTTTTCAAAAAAATACGTGAATAAATAAAAACTGTTGTTATTATTGTTCATAAACAGACTTAACGATTAATATTAATTTTAAGAACCTGTTAACAATAAAAAAGTATCAAAATAAATTCTAAATATTGAAAAAAATACTATACAGTAACCAAAATTGATATTCATAATAATTAATTTAAAAAAAAAATTTAATTTTCAAAAATAGAAAAAAAAATAGTAGTTATTGAAATCCTACGATCGGACTAGTTTTAAAAATTGTTGAATAGATAGATGTTTGAAACAAAAAATTTTAAAAAAAAATCAAAAATCACATTCACTTCTAAACACGCGATTTAACGTTTAAAACAAAAAACTCATTAAAAAACACGTCGAATATTTTTGTCGTATTTTTTTTTGAAAAGGCCATAAAAAAACAAAAATGTTGAAAAAAAATCGATCAATTTGGACCATTATTAAAGAAGTTATGACCAAAATACCAAAAAAGAGCGGTTCTTTGTTAATTCAATATCTTTTATTGAACGGGTAATCAAAAGAATCTCAAAATTTAACAGGACGGGTCTTTTGATGGGTACTCAAAAATATAAAAAAATTGAGGATATAAAAAAAAAAAGGTTTTTCAAACTGTCCGATTTGGGATGGAATCCTCCATATATATATATATATATATATATTTATATATATATGAGCAGAAATTTTTGCGATAGAGATAAGTACCGAAGGAGAGAATGCAATTTGCTTGGAATCGCGATCGTCTTACGTGTCATTTCGCGAGATCCTCGTCTCTACAAATAATTGCTGCGAATCGATTTTCAAAAAAAAAAATAGCTGATTGGATAAAGTTATTATGAAAAAGATTTTTCTTGGCAACGCAATTTTGCTGCAAATTATTCTGGTGCATCGTTTTGTTATTTTTTTTTTTTTAATTTTCGAACCATTTACTATATTTTGATTTTTGAAAATCGTTAAGGCTAGAATTTTGAAAATATGGTAGAATTTTGTTAGAGTTTTACTAGATTATTAGATTATTCAATTTTCCAGCAATTTGAGAATTTTTATTCATTTTTTCGGGTCCACGATTCGGGAAATTCACGATGCATTTAGTGCAATTCAGCGGGTTCAACGCTCGATGCAAACCACGTTCATTCGCGGTCACACAAAAATGACGCATCGGTCAACGATTGTCCGCCTACACGTCGATGATGCAATTTCATTAATCACCATTTTATTCGTAATCGTTATCATTTTTCCGCACACTTCGGTACTATGATTCGTCACTCTCATCATGGGGGTCAAGAAAAAACAATCAAGTTAAACCTACTTTATAATTCGTTCATCTTAAATGAATTAACAATTTTGAAAATTATTATTTACCCCTATATCGTTATCAGGATCGTGGGAAAATCGCTCCTCCGACGTATCCGAAAATTGCATGTTCACCCACGTACTATTTTCGCCGGATAAATAATAATTTAATTAAATTTTAATTAAAAATAATAATTTAATCAAATTTTAATTATAAATTATAATGAGTGTAATTGAATTATAATTTTGAGTAACACGCTGTGAATCGTTTCGACTCGAACGAACGACTAAGAAGACGTGACCTATCGTTCTTCTGATTCTCCTTCTTCCTTTTTTTTTAAACTTTTTTTTCATCATCAACTATCGCCGGAACAACTCGAACGGATAGGATAATTTTCTAGTCAACGATTCACGACGCGTGCGCCTCGTACGAAAAAGCCGTACAATGCATTTTCAACTTATAAATAGCGCTCACGAAAACTCCATGTGCGAGATTTTCTTTGGCAGCGTTACAAACTTCGTTCCGCATATCGATACCATCGAATATTCCGATATGAAACACCCTTAACAAAAAATTGCCCGACATAATCTAATCGTCAATTTGCGCTTGAAAAAAAATTGAAAATCATTTTTTGAAAATGTAAAATTAGCAAAAAAACAATTTTAAAAAAAAATGGAGAGTCGAGATTGGCATGTTTGATAATAATTAACTAATAAAAAATTCGATCCTGTCTCAATTATTTTGTAATATCGACAAATTGTATTTCTTTTCACAAAAAAAAATGTAAAAATATGTAAATTTTTAAATATGTGCTGGATAAATAAAAATAAAAATGTTAACTTCGACGATTGATCAAATGTTTTATAAGACCGAGAAAATGATTTGTTTTTGGAAAAAATGTGTGAGAAATTAGCTGAATTGAAAATTTATACATATAATCGACGGTATCGAGACTTTTGTACTTGAGAAAAGAAAAAAAGAGTTCTAAAAATTGCTTTTAAGACGCGAGGAAACAAGTTCTTCGCTGGGTCGTTGTTTTTCTTTCCCTTCTTTTTTTCTATCCGGGGACCCTTTATATTGCATCGGACATTTACGTTTTCCACATTCACCGAACGTTTGGTAAACGTGACGAGACAACGTTCGGGGCAAACACAAATGTACGAGACACGCACACGTGACTTCCGCGCGACAAAGAAATAATTTATGTGTCACGTTCGTTCACACACATAGCGGGTTAATATCCTATGCTAGACGTCGTATGAGCATAGAATTTTAGCCAGGTATAATCCACCTTCGTCTCGTGTCGCTTTTCTTTTCTCTTATTTTTCTTTACTTTTCCCTTCCTCCATTCCCTCGGGATACGAGATAAGCCTTCTATTTACATACGAGGGATTCTCGAATGAAAAATTCTGACTAAAAAAAAATATCGTCAACGCTCAAAGTGCATCGTAAATTTTTAAAATTAGAAAAATAAATAGTCTTTCGAAAAATAGTTTTTCTAAATTTGACAAAAATTAATAAATCGTCGAATTTCATGCTAAAAAGAAATTTAATCAATTGGACAATTATTTATGCTTATTTAATTGAATGCATCATGAATTGCTCAAAGTGCATCGGGAATTTATCAAATTAGAAAAATAAATAGTCACTTGATAAAATTATTTTTCCAACTTTTACGAAAATTAATACAGCATTGAATTTTGTGGGAAAAGCGATTTAATTGACTCGACGATTATTGATGGTTATTTAATTCGGTTATGACCTAATTATAGCTTTTTCATACGCGCAACAATGGGGCTGAAACTTTTTTTCTCGAATTTTTCGCAGTGCCGAAAAATATAATGATTCGCTGTGAAATTTCCATCACGCTTGTCCGAGTTTTATGTGTTTATATGCATTATTTCTTTTCGAACATTAAAATCGCACGGTTTCACTCACGTTAAGGTTTTACTGCCCTCTTTGAGTCCAAACTCAGCGCATTCGCGCTTGTATTTAATCGCGACTTCCCCCCCCTTTGAATTTTCTCGTAAAATTCGTTGCCAACCGGGAGGGAATCTCGTGCCCGGGCTCGTGCGACCCCGTTTTGCAGCGCGAAACAACGCGGCCGTAAACTTCGACGTTTCGTCCATAAGCGGAAAGTTACGGGATCTTCGATAAAAAAAAAAAGAACACTATACAAACGCGTTGACGTCTTGTGAATTATGATGAATTTTTATTTCAATTTTTGAACCGGCAAATCCGATGATTTATCGACTCTTTTCAGAGCAATAAATGTTTTACCGAAATTCAAGTATTTCAACTTTTCAAAATGAATTCTTTTTTTATATCAATGTTTCGACTTTCCTCAATAATCATTGATTGGACAAAAAAGTCCCTGATATTCAAGCCTAATAATTTGATTCGATTTCTATAGATTGACAATTGGATTTAAATCAATTTTTTAAAGGGGAAATTTAACGATTTATGCATTTTTTTAGAGCATTCAATATTTCGGTTATTTCAAATATTTTTCATTTTTGTGAATGATTTTTTTAAAAATATTGATGCCAGATTTTACCTTCCTAAACCTTCACGATTTTCTAAGAATCTTGACTTCTGAATTAAATTTTTATTTGATTACTATTCATTGAAAATTGGATTTATTTCGGTTTTCAAACCGCTCAATCAAATATTTCAATTTTTTCAATATTTATGCCAGATTTTACGTCCGTAAACAATTATTGTTACAAAAAAATCCTAACTTCTGAATTATAATTTATATTTGATTTTTATTGTCCAAAGATGAGAAAAAAATTCGGAAATCCGTGGGAATCGAATGTAGGACGAATAGTCCTGTCATTAAACTAGAACATTGATTAAACAAACATCTTTATGGATATAATCATGCAGCTGTATAAAAGGAAGCATTAATAATCTTTTTTTTAAGCGTGCAACATGCGACTAAAAGTACAATGTATGTCATACGATATCGTGATGAGTAAAAAAAGTAGAGCAGAAATGAAAAAAAAAAATACACATACAAATGTACGAATAGAGGAGAAAAAACAATTAAAATAGATAAAACAAATGTGATATGGGCGAAACAATAACGACGAAGCAAATTACCTTCTAGCAGAATATTTCGGGTTTATATTGCCCCATTAAGTCCAAGCTTTCCTCCTGGAGAACAAAAATAAATGATGACGTGGTTAAACCGTTGCAGGACATGTAATGATCTTTAATTTTTTATTTGGTAAATATTGCGAATTGGGTATCCAGCTGGAAATGGCTTGAAATTTTTGTTTCATGGTCAATCTCGCGGTGGAGAATTTGTAAATACCTATTTTAAGTGAAGACAAGGGCAGGGGAGGGGGGTAAAAAATTTTCGATCAAAAAATTTTCGAAAAATTTTTTACACATCGTCGCCCATCTTAGAATCGGTAATTATACATTTTCCAACTCGATATTGACCGTTAAAAAAATTCCCCAGCGATTTCCAGCTGAATACCCAATTCACAATATTTACTTTTCATTTGTAATTCAGAACAATTTTCGCGAATTTTAATTACACAATGATTTTGAATAGTTTATTTTGCAATCTCAATAATTTTGTAAATGTTGACGGAATTTTGTAACTCCTTTTAAATTTGACCTAATTTTAATTATTAAACAATTTTATTATATTTATCTCTATTTTATCTCTGGTCAATTATAATCGGAATCGTTTATTGCCGTAGATTTTTTAACTGATTTGTCATTAGAAAAATGAGATTTTTATTGTAATTTATTTTATCGCGAGGAAAGAAATTGTAGGAAATATTTTTTTAGGTTACGAGGAGCAATGTCTAAAACTTCCGATTCTCGTTGTGGCAGTCGGTGCAACTGGCACTGCTGATCTCGTGATCCACTTTGTTGAAGCCCGCGCGTGCATAAACGCCGATTTAAGTGCCTCCCATAATCTTTTTCATCCTCCTTCATCTCCAATTTTCTCTCGTCTATTTTCTCGCTGTTGTCGGGTCGCGTTTTGCGTCGTACGAGAGACCGATTGAATTTTACCTGCGTGCAATAAGCCACGTGTGCTCACTCGAGAGAACATCGCCACGAGGATGACCGAGCAATGATCCAATTTTCTCTTTTCCCTTCCGTGATCGGAATATATTATCGCGAACAACTTTTTCTTATTTCCTCTCATCCTCGAACTTTACCGTTCTCGCGGGGCATTAAATTCGATCGGACGATCGATGATTCGATCACACGAGCATTTTTTTAAACTCACGAAAAATCGATAAAACAAGATTTGAAAAAAATATCGTTTAAATAAATAATTTTTTTTAATTATTAGAATACATAAAATTGAGCGAGTTTCAATCTCACGGAATTGTTTTAAATTGAAACAAACTTCTGCAAAATATTTAAAGACGATTGAGATTTTAATCAAATATTTTTAAAATAATAAATTTTTATTTTTTTACGGTACGAATTTTTTTAATAAATATTTATAATTTAATATTATCGTTGGATTCGAATGAATTTTATCTTACAAAAAATTAATCTTTTTATTTGTTAAGTAAAATATTTAATAATTTCTAAGTGAATTATTATTTTATAAGAATTAATAAAAGCTGACGTTGCGTACCGGACGTTGCACTCCGTTTACAATTTTTATCCGGTCCGCGAGACAGAATCGAATTGGAACGAAAAAGAGTGTGTCACCATTCTTTCAATTTAGGGAGGGGGGATTAAATTTCGGAGGGGGATTAAAAAAGATCAAGTAAAATGAAGTTGCGGATTTCCTGGTCCCTAAAATTTTGGTCGACTTTTTACAGTGATTGCAAATTGAACAAAAAATCAATTTCGACGAATGACGATGTGAAACTGTGCTGCAAAGTCTGTGACAACAATTTAAAATATGACCAGACGGAAAAAAATACGAGACAGCAATTACGAGACGAAATAATGATTCTGAATGAAGAACATTTAAAACCATTGCGATTAAAAATAAAAAATTCCAAAATATCATGATAAATACACACATAAAAATGCCACACAAGTCAAAAATTAACAAAAAGCTCAATGATTATTAAATAATATGTGTTTATTTGAAACCGAAATTTTTTTATCGAAGAAAAAACGATAATTGTTTGAAAAAAAGGAAAATCTCAAATTAAGGAGAATAAAGAGATTTGATAAAAATTCTGGCAACATCGTCTCGAGAATTTCAGGGACGATCGTGCGAGGACCGAGTCCAATGAACTTCGAAAGCATTCATGAGAGAGAAAGAGGCCCAAAAAGTTTTTATGAAGTATCCATGAAACTTCCACGGGGTATTCCGTGTCAACTTGACGAACGTCCTCAAAACCCGCTCGGATTTTATTCATAATTTTTTCTACAATTTCACTGCCGATAAGAATGATAATCATCATTTAAGATATTTAAAATCAATATTTAAAATCAATAAAATTATGATTTTTAATTAATGATTAATTTTTTAGGTCTAAATATTTTTTCTCGCCAACGGCTGATGAGGAAAAATCTTTTTAAAAAATTGAAAGTGCTTATCAACTTCGGGGGCTGGAGAGAAAAAATCATGAAACGAATACTGGAAAATCAAGGGTTGGGACTTAAGTTTACATGGATTGCCCCATATATGTATATATATCTATGTGTGTGTATATATATTTATGTGCAGAAGTATATATGTTTATGTGCAAGTATATATGTTTATGTATATATGTTTATGTGCACGAAACTTCGTCGGGGGAATTGAACCCTTCCTGGCGAACGAAGTACAGGGTTCAAGGGCCTCGTATGCAGTATGGGAAATGATCGGCCTATCGCTCTCTCTTACACACTCTTTCTCACCCTGATACATCTCTGTTCAAGTTTCCATGTTGAGAAGATTCTGTTATACATGTATATATATACCACCTCTGATCTCAGCCTTTTATTACCGAACCCCGAAAGACCACTCGTGACTGAATCAATCTCGAAAACGATACGAGCCATATTATCGTTACACCGCCCCCCCCCCTTTTTCAACCCTTCGACGGTCGTAATTTTAACTTCATGACGAAAATTTGGATGATTTCAAATATTCTCTTCGCGATCGTTCAAGCTTCAAAACCCCGTTCGGTCATCCGATTCCGATCGTTTTTCAATTTTAGGCAGATTTTCTACAAAAATTATCGGAATGAACCAAACGCCATTCTTCAAGTTCAGTCACAGTGAAAAAGAAATTTCAGAATCGGTCAAACCAAAGTGAAGTTACGAGCACTTGAAATTTCGTTGCTTTGAGGTTTTTGAAAATGGCGCCAAAATTGAGCCGAATTTTTTTTTTCTTTCGATAACGTTTTGAAAGGATATTTCGATGCGAAATTTATCGCTGATTTCAAATCCGGCAGAGTTTTTGTCGAAAAGAAATTAACTCGCGAGAAAAAGCGACAAAACGCTTTAACAAAATATTTTTGATGATGTTCATAAAAATAATGCATTTTTAAGCAGATTATTTATAGGTCGCTATTCACTGGTGCACGACCCATGGAATAATGATTGAAAAATACATTTTTCAATTGATTCGACGATACTATGAAGAGTGTTCGATCGTAGGCAACTTTTGACGATAAAGTAAAAAATGTACTACCTTTCGCGAAGAGTTAAATGACACAGAAATGCATCGTGATCTACGCGGACTTTGCCGAAGATCGACGGAGCTGACGCTCGAGGCTCACGGTGGTCCAATTAAGGCGAGAGTATCGCGAAAGAAGTATTTTGCCGGAAATTGCGAGGATTCCACGAGGCGAGTCACGAATGAGGTTGAGAAAAACGCTCACTCACGCGCGTTCACCAACATTTATCTCTTCCTCTCTCTCTCTCTCTCTCTCTTTCTCTCTCTATCTTGGTGCACCGATTGAACAAGGAAATGAAATATGAAATATAGAGATATCGACGTTGAATTTTACCACTAAATCAACACTAATTATCATCATACCCAATAAGGAATTGTTTTTGATTAGCAATCTTCGATTAGCCGGAATACTTTTTCAACTCTTTTTGGTAAAGCGGTCGGAAAAAGGTCTATGTTTCCGACTTTTTTTGAACAATCTTGACAACATATTCGTACGAAAATTTCGTACGTCAAAAAATAAAGTTCGGAAAAAAACTTGGTAATTTTTGTTGTGCAAAAATATCAAATTGCAACGAAGCTACAGCCGATAATCGAAAAGGACTTTTCGATTATCCTTTTGCAGTGATCGATTCAGTTCGGAATCAAAAAATAAAAATAAAACAATTAAATTTCCTTACAATATAAAAGTTATTCCTGTGATTGATCAAAAGAATTCGCGAAATATCAAATTACAACAAGACGGCGGCTTGCCAAATACGCGTTTGGAAAAAACCGATTAAATTGCAAAAAGTCACCAATCATTTTTTTTCCTCTAAAACGATCACACGACTGAAGGGATCTTTTCTAGGAAAAATGTATAAACCAATTTTTAAAGTAGGATTACATCGTTTAGGCCATCAGTAAACGTTACAAACGAGTCTCAATTTTGAGAGTTCACGTGGCATCTCGAAGATGCAGGAAAAATAAAAAAAAATTCAAAAAACTTTTATACCCTAGTCATTAAAACCACGAGAGATATTCCGACGAGACATGCGAGACGACGATAAAATAATAAATAAATATTTATAGGCTAACGTCGTGAATTTATGCCCATCGATTGTGCAAATAATTATTTTTATTTTTATTTTTTCGTTTTCATTCATTTTTTATTCATATATGGATTTCTTCATCACACTTTTTATACGATTGTACGCACGTGTATATTTACGCAGGGGGTTGTAAAAGTTGCCAGTTGAATATCGGCGATTAGCGGTAGAAATAGAAAGAGAGAGAGAGAGAGAGAGAGAGAGAGAGAGAGAGAGAGAGAAAGGCTTTATTTTCTCGCGCGCCGTTTTATATCTCGCGAGACTAATTGGCCATTAAAGTGGGAACCAAAGAAATAGCCGAGGGCGTCGTCTATATCGTCAAGATGGAGAAAGAGAGAGAGATAGGCGGAAGGCGCGTTTTACGCACTTAAAAAATGCCCTTTTATACGACACACGAGTCAGGAAAATCCCGTTGTTTATTGCACAACTCTCCTGATGGATATACACGCGTTTTCGTCTTTGATTTTAAAAGCTTCAAATACTTTCCCGTCTCGCGAAGACCGCGAGGTCAATGCCCCCCCCCCCCCCCCCCCCCCAGAACCATATAAATTAACGCTATTTTTTTTTTTACAACCGAATCTTAAATATTGGACATAAAAAAAGCCATTTGTCAAGGCAAAGATTTCTTTCCCTAGCTGAGTCCTTCAACCCTTTCTTGTCCGTTGGATTTGTGCAAAAATTGCAATCGTTAGTTGCAGAATTACAAAAATTTGAGCTTTTCCTAATTATGGAAAAAATACTTTAATAATTTTTTCTACATGGAATCCCTGAAGCAATTTCATCCGAATACAGGAGGAATAATTAATACAAAAGTTAACGCACCTCTGGATGCTTTGTGAGAATTTAAAAATCCCGCCAAATTGATAGAATTGAAATTTTGACTCTGACTCAAAATGTTCCTCACGATGAGTTTAAAAATCTGGCAGAGGAAAAAATTCGCAGGAACAAAGCTGCCTCTACCAGGAAGCAGATATGATCGAGGATCTAAAAAACAATTTCTAGTTTTTGCTTGATTTTTGTTTCGTTGAGAAGGAGCAAATGGTGTAATGCACTTTTGGCCGAGACATCCAATGACAATGACGTTGAAAAAGGTAGGACAATGGAGGTCTATATCGTCGACGGTGATAGACGGTTTCCAAGGAACTCTCAAAGATCCTCATATATATGAGTCATTCCATGTCAACTCGATCAAGAATTCGAATCGCCCCCTTTCAATTTCGATGAAATTTGGTCAGAAGTTTTCGTTTTCAATAAAACGAAGTTCTACCAAAGGAAAAAAAATCGAATTTTTTTTTTCGAAAATTATGCAAAATTCAAAAATTTAACATCTTTTCAAATCTTTCAAAGTTTATTTTTTAAATATCTTGAAAACTATTATAATTGCGAAAAATCGTTCTGAAGTCATCTTTAAAAAAATATTCCGAAATAGTTTTTAAAAAATGATAAATTTGGAGAATTTCGAATTTTCAAAAATCGTAAAAATCCAAGTTCCGTATTTTATTTTTGGTTTAATTTTTTTTACATAATACCTTGTACTGATCTTAAAAGATCCTGAAATTTTCAGAGGTGTTATTTTTTTTTTCAAAAATATAAATTTTTGAATTTTTAAAAATCGTGCAATTTCACGATCAATATTAAATTTTCGGTTAAATTTTTTTTATATAATACCTTGTACTGATCTTAAAAGATCCTGGAATTTTCAGGATGGTGTTTTTGTCTCAAAAATATAAATTTTTAAATTTTGGTAAAAAAAATTTTTTTTTGTCATTAATTGAAATTTGTACTGCTCAAAATTACAGAATTACACGATTGCTCAACTTTACTTAACTTAGAGGGAAAAAATTTTTTGTTTTCCCCCAAATTCAAAAAAATTTATTTTTGAAACAAAATGCACCATCCTGAAAATTTCAGGATCTTTTAAGATCAGTACAAGGTATTACATAAAAAAAATTAAACCAAAAATTAAATACGGAACTTGGATTTTCACGATTTTTGAAAATTCAAAATTCTCAAAATTTATCAATTTTCAAACATTTTTTTCGGAATATTTTTTTTTTTCGTAGCCCCAAGTATACTCTTCAAAACGAATTCAGAACGATTTTTCGTAACCTTAATAGTTTTCGAGATATTTAAAAAATAAATTGAAAAGATTTGAAAAATTGTGAAATTTTAAATTTTGAATAACTATTGAAAAAAAAAATAATTTTTTTCCTTTGGTAGAACTCCGTTGTATTAAAAACGAAAACTTCGGACCAAATTTCATCGAAATTGAGAGGGGTTGATTCCAATTCTTGGTCGATTTGACACGGAATAATCCATATATATATCTAGAGTTTTGTCTGTATATCTATCTTGGCGTGGTAGTTGATACGACCGCAGTAATTTTCCTGGTAAGGCTTGGCTGAAAGCACCAAATACAGCAGCACGAACTGACGGGAAAGACCGTGAGGTATAACATACATAGGGAAAGAGTAAAGAGGGCCTTTGGCAAAGCAAAGTCGACCTATGGTTTCTGCAACGACGCGACGACGAGAAATAGAAAGAGAGAGAGAGAAAGAGATAGAGGGAGGAGAAAACGTCGATGCGCGAACGTTTCCGGGGTGAAGTTCTCAACTAGTTATACCTCGAGACTATCGAGTTACGACGCTTCAAACCAAGACTAAAATACTATCGTTCTTCGCCGTGCTACTCCGTCCCAAACATAATCTTTCGTGCTTGGCGAATAAAATTAGTAAAGTAGAAAATTTGATGAAAAAAAGCTGTACCGTACCTTTTTCAGTGTTTATCAAGATTTTATCAAAAAATGCTATCTCCTAAATTTTGTTCAATATTTATCAATCCATTTTTAACCAATAAAAAGCCTCCTTATTTTGTGCTTTCCGGATAAAATTAACAAAGTAAAAAATTTGGTTAAAAAAAGTTGTCCCGTACTTTTTTTGGCATTTACCGACTCATTAAAAAAATAATTAGAAAATCCTTTAATCTTTATCGATGTCAAATTCCATTTGATAAAAAAATAAAAAATCGGTGTCTGATATTGCGTGAAATGAATTTTTGAAAAAAAATTAATGGAGCTGCGTATTAATAGCATAAGATTTAATGAATATCGAAGCTGAAAAATCGATGGCAGTGATAATTAGATTAATGTCGATGATCTAATTAATTAAGAGTAATTAATTGATGCGATGATTGAAGAGTATAATGGAGTAGGATGTGAATGTAAAATTTTCGTAAATACGATGTTGGAGCATTCGTAATCGAACAGGGCAAAATTGATATGATTTTCAAATTTCAAGCGCGATTTCTCTAACTTATTGACCAAAAAATAAGAATCGCTCGTGAAATAAAAAAAAATTAAGATCGACAATGCTGCTTCAATGAAAAAACATTTTTGTTTTGCAAATTGAACTCTGAAATTTTTTAGAAAAATGTTATCATTTGATTTCAAGCATAATAATTTTGTTTACATATTGTACAATGCTCAAAGTATTTTTGAGATTTTTTTCATCAAAATTAAAGTGACGGGCTCCTCAGAAAAGCGATTAAAAAATTAGGTCAATTTGGCCCAGCTTGTCTTTGATGAAATTTCGAAAAAGTACGAATGCAAAAGTTTGATCAAAAATAAAAATCAGGAAAGCCATCGAAAAATAACTGAGAGTGGGAAAAAAATACATGCAGGATATTTATGACAATTGGCAGAGATGAAAAATCAAGAATAGAACATAAGGCTGAGCGATAAAAAAAAATGGTACAAACGACGAGGACAAAAATAACGATACAGAAGCTTTCGCGGTACGAATCGATGGATCGTGTTACGCGCCAAGAGTGAAAAGAATAAGACCAAATAGAAAGGAAGAAGACAAAAGACGAATGATCGATAAGGGAATGGAGATGATGGGAGCTCTGGCAAGTACGAAACGAGAGTAGAAATAAGGAAAAAAAAAATTACCTTTGGCGTCGTGGACTCTGCTGCAACTGGGGTAATTCCTTCGTTCGAGCTTTCCTTTGTTCTGCTCAGTGCCAGGCGACTTGGCGACGAGCCTGAAAGCATAAATTTACGATTTAAAAAAACACTTTATTAGCCAATAATTAAGCAAAAAAAAATTAATTATTAAATAAAGCAATATAAAATGAAATAAAATAAAATTGAATTAAGGGGGTTGCAGAAAGATAGAAATCTGTCTGGAATCTGTGCCGTCTGTATTGCACGATTTCGTCGTAATTTATATAAAATTCCGCGGATACGAAACACGCGTCTTGCAATAGTCGTTTGCGAGCGGTAAAAAAAAATACGAATTTTTTTTCTTCTCCCCTCGACGATCCGTCAATGATATGTGGTCGCTTTGCACGTGGTCGTTGCAAAATTGCGTTAAATCCTGCCGATATTTATCGCAGCAGCCGGCGGCGATCATTTCGCGCGAGATCTCTCTTTTTCATGGGCTGTTCATTTTCCATATGAGGCATTCCACGTCAAGTCAGCCACCCCATTTTTTTAAAGCGCCAAAATTCGCATACAAATTTTTAGAAAGTAGTTCCAACTATCCAGAAAATTTGTGATTTTTTTCAGATTTTTAAATTACATTTTTTAGCCGGAAAAAAATACAAAAAATTTTTTTGTCCCATTTTATAAATTGAAAACTATTTATCGTACGAAAAAAAAAGTAGAACATAAAATTTCGGATTTTCAACGTGCTTTTCACTGAAATTTTTTACAAACTCCTCCAAAAGCTCTATGTGCTATTTTCGGAGCAAATAACTTTTTTGATATTTTTGTTCTCCGAATTGACATCTTCGATTCGTCTGTAGTTTTAACAGTTTTTTACTTGATATATTTACAGACTATAAAAAAATTCGCGTAGTGGAGAATCCATTATTTCAAATGCATTTTTATTGATACAATCTATCATTATAGAGTGATTTAACGAAATAGGGTAGATATTGATATTTTATCATTATTAATCGTAAACAGGGAAAAATAATAAAACAAACTCGTTTTGATACTGCGAAGACGATTCCAGGAACAAAGCAGTATCATTGCTTCATTCCCAAAAGTTATGCCCAAATCAAACTAAAAAAGTACTCATTGGCCATAAAAACGTCGGTATAGCCAAAGAGGGTAAATTAATTCTTTTTTGCAATCGAGAGACGTGAGTAGCCTTTGACTCAAATTTGAATAGACTTTATCGGTGTACATAAGTCCATTGATAAAGTTCATTGAAATGTACAAAAAGATATTAAAAAAATATATATATATTAAAAAAGTTTAAAAAATTGAAAAAGTACAAAAATAAAAAAAATACGGGCTTTAGAAAATATCTATAGATAGTCTCAACCCTGTTAATGCACAGAGAAATTTGTGTATTCTTTTAGTCAATTTTTTTATAGTCTGTAAATATATCAAGTAAAAAACTGTTAAAACTACAGACAAATAGAAAATGTCAATTCTATGAAAAAAAATATCGAAACATTATTTGCTCCGAAAATTGCATACAGAGATTTTGGAGGAATTTGTAAAAAAATTCAGTGAAAAGTACGTTGAAAATCCTAAATTTCATGTTGTACTTTTTTTTCGTACGATGAATAATTTTCGAGTTACGAAATGGAACAAGAAAATTTTTTGTATTTTTTCCGGCTAAAATATGTAATATAAAAATCTGAAAAAAATCACAAATTTTCTTGACAGTTAGAACTACTTTATAAAAATTTGCATGCGATTTTTGGTGATTTCGAAAAATGGTGTGGCCGACTTGACGTGGAATGCCTCATATATAGATATGCGATATTATAAATAGGAGAAAGCGAGACATCATGAGTCAGTTTGGGCCTGAAACTTCCTCTGCCCTTTCTCAAGGAAAGCATATCCTCAGCTTCATTTTTGAAAATATCTCGACGATCAATGTCTTTCAATAGCCGTCATTTTCTCATTTTTCTTCTCGTATCGATGAAAAACAATTCAGAAGATTTGAGATACGAGGAAAGAAAGAGACAATCCCTCAGAGACCTTTGCGAATCAAGGAGCGCCGTTTGCACAAATTTATATTCAGCAAAGAGTCTCTTCTTCATTCTCGGTCATTCAGGCTCGATTGTGCAATAGAATGTCTCTTTACGAGACAACTATATAAAGGAAAACGGGGTGAAATGGCCCACCAGGAGTAAAATGATTTAAAAAGCGTAGAAAATTTAAAAATTCAGAACATGCGCAAACTATAATTATAATGAGCTATTCCAAGATAAGCTCCCCACGCTAAGTCAGATCTAAACAATAATATTCTAATGACAATTTCCTATCAAATTCGAAAAAAGTTCTTTTTAAAAATTTGAAAAATTCGCACTGTGGAATTTTTTTTTTTTTAAATCGGTCATTATTTCTTTAAATATTAACGACGTTTAATTTTCTGCTAAAACCATTCAAGCAAAAAGTAACAGCTTGAAAAAAAATATTTTTTCAAGCTTAGATTATTTCTTCAATTTTATTGAAATTGAATTTTTTCAAATTTTCGAAAAGAGCGTCAAAAAAGGACTTCTTCTGGAGGCAAGAAATTTTTTTCCCAATAGTATTCCGAGGGACGTGGATTAAACGTGAAATGCCTCATACATATTCAAATACTGAATTGCACACGGCAACGTCCTTGATTGGCGAAAGCTTCGATAAACGTGTTGCTCGAAGTCAATGCAAACAGGTACGGGATTCGTTACATTGGCACAGGTACATCTTCGTACGTGTGCAATATATTATTCCATCGTTTCGTAATTACACGTGATCGCGTTACACGTTACAACTTTGTAAAAAAAAAGAATTCATTTATTTTCAATTTATCTCTTTCAATTTTTCCAAGAATTCAAATTATTTTCTCATTATTTTTCATTCCTCTGATCTCTAATTAAAGATATCAAGGGCCCGGGCCCTTTCATAAGATAAATCAAGGGCCTCTTATAAGTTAAACAATTATATCGTATTTTTTAATTTTCCCATTTTCTGTTATTTTGAAGATTTTCATCCAAGATTTTTTTGGGGCTAATCGTTGACGGTATAGTTACAATATTGCATACTTTAATTTTGCCTCTTCACGATTGTCACTGTCATTATTATTATGGTTAGTCGTTAGAAAACACATCGACCGAGTAAATCAACTCGGTTTACAAGAGAAAGCTGAGGGGGCAAAACGCTCGGGAACTATCCATTCATCCGTCGGTTTAAATACGATGACAAGATGATTCAGCACTGCAAAGAATTTTTTTCCCTCATTTACATTTTCGAATCACTGGGAAAAGTAGAAATTTTCACAATTTTACGTCTCACGCCAATTACTAATTTTTTTTCAAACATAATATTCCTTAAAAATTGAAAAAAATTGCTGAATTTGAAAAAAAAAAGAAAAATTGAGATCAAACTTTTCATAAATAAATGTTAATAATAAATAATTTCATATTTTTTATTTTTTTTATTTTTTTTCAAAGCAAATTTCAATTAAAAATTTCAATAAATAAATTTTAGAATTTTTATATGAACGCTCTACGTCCAGATTGTTACTTTGACGAAAATTTATTTTCATAATGTTTGAAATTTTATTTCTACTCTCGATGGAAATCCTCGTTCTTTCAATTTTATTGGAATTGAATTTTTCTTCAATTCCGAACGACGATTTGTTTTTTTATCTCGAAAGATAAACAAAAATTGAACCGACGTTTATTTGGGACAAGGCTTGGTCAACCACTTGGCCCATATATTCCGGTTAACTCGGAAGAAAAAAAAACTCGATAAATCTCAACTGCAGGTGAAAGGATTTTTTTTCTCACCGTTTCTGTTGTCCACGATAGTGCATAGAGAGCTTGACTCTAACTGTAATTGCGATTGTCGTCGTTTCTCGGAGAGCTACTCACGCGTACTGTTAAATCGCGAGATGAGTTATTAGATTTTTGATAAGAGAAAGCTTAAAATTACCACGGCACTTTGCTTCTTTGTGACTGGAAATGTTCAGACGCGATTTACAATGAATAATGAATATTTATCACTGGAAACCGTCTACACGTCATCCAAATGTTTTAAACAATTTTATTGTCTTGATTTATTGAAATAATAACTTATTATTATTATATAAATTTATGTTGGCACGATTGAATAAGAATTTATTTAATTAATTAATTAATTTGAAAACGAAGAATTTTCGTGAAAAGCGTACGTTGTAAAAAATTAGTTTCAAGGAAAAAAAACCACGAAAGAACAGACGATAAGGATAAAATTATAAAAATTGTAGATGGATAAAAATGATACTAATAATAAATAATAATAAATCCATAAAAATGATAGATAAGGATAAAATTGAATTGGAGTTATTCTATGTGAAATTAAGTAATAAAAAAAATTCGCCTTTGTCGTTGTCGCGGGGCGAGAGATAAGCTGCGAATTATGCTCGCCGTACGGAGAAAGCTTTGAGAGACGATGAGAATCTCGGGCGCACACGACTGCCGTTGACACACAATACTGGCCGGACAAACGATAAATAAAAAAAAAGGAAATGAGACGACAAAAAAACGGGAAAAAAATTCTTGTAACCCATTTAACGTACAACGAGGACGGGAAAACTGGTCTAGGCCTCGCTCGTACCCTGGTCATTCAAGTACACGAGCCTACGCAGCCTGACCAGGCAAATATACCGCTTATTAAATTCCATGATTCATCACGAATATACTCCATCTTTATACTCAACTTATGGGACTTTTTACAGCAAACCTGGCACCGTATAGTAGAATTTTTTCCAAATTTACACAATTATTAAATAATATTATTAATTTAATTCAATAGGTAATTAATTAATTGAATATCAAATTAATAATAACGTAATAGATTAATTTAATAATATTAATAATATTTTAAAACTAAAAATCAAAATATACTTGGCTCTCACAACACCGGACACGACGGGGATTTGTCCGGTATCGTGAGAGTCCACCGTAATCGATTCTATTTGGAATGAATTTATTTCAATGGAATAAATCATTTGTCTCGATGCGAAAGAGTGTGCAAACGATTTTGAAAATCTCAGTGCTCGATCAACTCGACTGTACGGCAAGATTTACCTTAATCGTAACGCATCAGCGTGTGTCGGGAGCGTGATTTTCAGAACAGCAGGACGGAATTATAAGAGAAAGCTGGGGCACCTCTCGCACGCACTTTGAAACGCTTTATTCGCACACAACGCGTACGATACGCGCGCGAGTATCCATGATATAAAACCGCGAGCATTTGTTCAACATTGCAACAATAAAATTTAAAAAAAAAGAAAAAGTGGATCACCAACAGCGAAGATAAAAATTTATTAACCGAAAGAATTGCGGATAAGTTCATTGCTTTCAGAAATAAGCAATAAAAGTCATGATAATTTTATTCGAAAATTTATGGTTTGTTAATTAGCAATTAATTATTGAAACGCTATTGGAGTCACTTTTGAATTGATTGGCTATCGAGCCAAGCTTGTATGAATTTTATTTCCAGTTAAATACTAATTCATCATCAATTATTTAAATAATAATAATAATAAATAATCAAGAATTATAATAAAATTAATAATAATAACAATAATGATAATATAAAAAATATTTCAAAATATATTTAAACAAAAATTTAGTTTTTAGTATTATGGCGGCTTTTAATCCGTAATGATCACACTTGCCCAGAATATTATTATAGTCACACAGGGTCAATTTGACCGGAGCCAACTTTGAACCATATTTGAACATTGAAAAACATTTTCTCATCGATGAAACTGTGCAATTTATATTTTCAAATTCTGAAAAAAATTCCCGAATAAAAGGGTCTAGAAAAATATGGTTTTATACTTAACTTTTGAGTTACAGTACTTTCGAAAAAAAATATGGCTGCTTATCTACCGTAAAATAGACATTTCACCGCACACCTAATATAGATGGCAGTAGGAGTCCGGTTTTCGTCAGTTTACTACTTTTAATACTAGATTGAAAAAAAAGTTTCCGGGTCAATTTGACCCACTGTGATCATTACAAATTAATATTAATTTAAAAATTTTGAGTCAGAGGATTAAAAAATGTTTTTTAGGAGCAGAAATATTTGCAATGTGTATAAAAAAAATTAAACTAAATTTACAATTCATTAAAATAATTAAAACGAATTTTTTTTAATATTTGTGTTGGTAAATATTGTAATAATAATAAATTATAATAAATTAATGACAATCATAATATTTTAAAACATATTTCAAAATATATTTTGAAAATTTTTTAGGTTTTGGTATTGACCAAATCGCGGTTTTTAATATCAATTACAAATGTTTTGAGTTGGGGGATTGAAAAACGATTTTTTTTTTTGGAGCAGAATTAGTTGCAATGTGTACATAAATATATCGTATTTAGTAATTGTACGGAGAGTTCCCGGGATACCACACAGAGGTTCGCTGGTGGTTTTGTCATTGCGGCAATCACCAGGGAGTGAAGCTGTGTGATATACGATTCGCATTATTGCTCCCTCTCTGTCTCTCTCTCTCTATCTCTTTCTCGATGAAAGACACGGTGACAAACACGATTGGCACACATGTTTAAAAGACCTCGCACCAAAATCGCTCTATCGTTTTCGTCGTCTCGTATCGACGGTAAACCATATTATATATACTTTATAGACATGCATACATATATGGGGTTTTCTGTGTCAACGTAACAATCGTTGATCCTTCGGAATTCGGATTACAAATTTTTTAAGGATTGCATCGACGCTGATAAGCATTCCCAAATTTTTTCGGATTTTTTCCACCCTTTCTTATCGAGAAAAAAAAATTATTTCTCAATGAAGAATAAATTTCGAGGAGAGGAATTTTAAAGACTCTTAATTTACAATTATTTGTTTAATGAAAAAAGTTGAAAAACTCACCACCGAAGCTCTGATAAAACTGGGAAAGATAGGTTAGTATCGACAGGCGATCGGGAACCGAGCACGAGGCCATGTCCTCGGCGTCGAGTAGAGCAGGAATACCCAGATGTTCGGCCGCCGTTCTGAAGGCAAGCTCGTTGTTCCCGTACACGTCGTCCTTGTTCAAACTGTTAAAGTCACTGCAAAAGAATAAAAGAACGGATAAGATATTGAAAAAAAAATTACCAAATCGATCATTATCAATTATCAAAACAAACGCGTTAAATTTTGACATATTAATTTTGTTATTTTATTTATTATTACAAATATGATTATACGATAATATCACAATTTTAAATACATCATTTTTATTATTATAAAATTAATTTATTCGTTCATTCTTATTTAGTGTTTGATTAATTTGGCTTTCTCATTAAGGGGTCATGCAGGAGGTCGAAAAAAGCGATTTTTCAAGCATTTTTTCTGGAAAGACATTTTAATTTATCAACGTCAAAATTTATCTACATATTTTTGTAACTTTTAAATTCATTTTAGATTTTTTATTTAGAAAAAATAATGTTTCTTCAAGCCGATATAGGCCATCTTCGGGAGGTCCTCTAAAAAAAGGCGTCTTGCGGTGAGCACGATATCTATGGATTGGACCATCCAAAATAAAAAAAATAGAAAAGATTCCGATAATATAAGGTATAATCTAGTATTTGATCGAAGGAATAAGCAAAAAATCAATTTTTAACAAAATGGCGGCTTCTCAAAAAAAAATTTGGTTACCGCAAATTATTTATAAAATGGAAAATATTTATCGGTAAAAAAAACCATCGATTAATTACTAAAAAATATATTTATAAAGCTTGTGTAAAAATTTGAGACTGATCGGTTTAGCCGTTTCTGAGAAATCTTTACACATAGTAATTACGAGTTTCCAAATATATATACTTAAATATATATACATTACGAAAACGAAATTTAAAAAATCAATTTTTTGCAAATTCTGACTGCGTATAACCCCTTAATAAAGCCTTTGTTACGAGTTTAAGAAAATTTGCTCGAGAGTCAAGCAAAAAAAATGTCAAATGTTAAAAATCCTTATGATCGCTCCAGCTGTAGTTATTTAAAAAAAAAATTATTTGGAATAATCGATAATAAAACTGCAATTTTTTTGTTAATTTTTTTACCAAAGTTTATAATTTATTTTTAAATAATTTTTAATAATTTTTTTTTCCCCTACACAGTGTTTTAAAAATAATTTGACGTACAGTCCTCGTGGTCTTGTGGCTTCTATTATGTATATTATAGTATATCCTCACAGACACTGAGTCTGTCGACCGATGACTCACAAGACCCCACGTTGTCCCGTGCCACACCCACCCCCGCCACGATCGAAGACCCCCGACAAATCTCATATACATCCTCGTCGAGGTATTATATACTGTGTAAAAAATATAGTCAATGTGGTAATAGCACCAGTCTCGATTGACGTCCCACGCGCTCGATTCAACTGTCACTAACCGATACTTTGAATCATTGATATTTCATTGAATTACGATAATTATAAAATTAAATACAAGATCAGATTAAAGTTTTCATTATGCATAACAAAAAATTTATTCGAATATCGGCCTAATAAATATCCTATTACATCGATATTTGAATAAAATTTGTTAATTTTAAATTAATTAATTCAAACTAACTGAATCATTTTCTTGTGTATTATAACAATGTATTTGTCAAACGATAATCAAATAATTATTTTCAATTTTATTTCAAACAAACTCAGAATCAGTCTAATTCAATTTTCAATAATTTAGTCATATTCTTTTAAATGCTGTTTAATTTTCTTTTATTCAGAAATAATTTTCCATGAATTATTGGACTCGATAATTCATTTTAATATGTTTCGGTCCATTAATTAACTTGAATTTTGATCATTAAAGATTTTAATTTAATTAAATCTTCAAATTAATCATCGATAATTCCGATCGGATTATTTCTCATCGATAAAGTTTACTCGACTTCAACGATTTATTTAAATAAGTAAAAAACCTGCGGGATAAAAATTGTCAATCGAATAGGAAAAAAGATTTAATAAAACTTTGTATTAATCGATTATTTTGATCCAGCAATTATTTAATTTAAAAATTCCAGGACTCAGGATTATTCAATGACGAAAATATCGACTCGATTCAATTGCAAATAAAGTAAAGACCGTTAAATTCACAAAAAAAAAACAATTATTTTTCAATGAAAATGATTATGTGAAGAAATACATTTTTTTTAGCTTTAAATCGGTGAAAAATAAAATTGATCGTTTCCACGTGCCAAAGAGTTCAGGACGTCAGAGTCATCATCGACGTTTTACCGTTGGCCGATTAGCACGCTTCTCTGCACGAGCCATTTCGATCCTCCCGTAAATTTTTTCTTTCTCTCGTTCTATTCCGCCTGAATCTCTGTACTTCGCGCGGTAAAAACACTTTTCTGCGCAATTTTTTCTCTTTATTCCACTTTCTTCTTAATGGAAATTTTACGAACCGTACAAAAAGTATTGTTTCGTCGAATAAAAGTAAACAATGGATAATCTCTGCAATGGCACGAACGGTGGAAGAATTTTTATAAAATATATTAAATTTCTTTGCTCTCATTAGAATTGTTACTCGTGCAATTTTTTCGTCGCTTATATAAAAAAACTTCTCTGGCAATAAGGTACCTGCAAATAATCATTTATCATTATTCGCTTATTTACAAGCAATAATTCATTCCATCATTGTGAAATTCTCGAGAAATTCTATCGAATCGTAAAATATATTGACATTATAATATTCAATATTTATATATATGGGAAGGCGGGGCAAAATGGACACTTAAATTTTTTTTTTAATTCAAGTAAACGAGGAAATATGTTGGGAAAATCGATTTCCTTCGCTTCTCATACCACTTTAATTTTTGCAATTAAATGTTTGGCAAAATTCAATTTTAATCCTAGTTGCATTATGAAATACTTTTTTTACGATTATGGAGGTGGATCATTTTGCCCCCGGTACCTCATTTCGTTCTGCCCCTCGGATTATCTAAGTTATTTAGTAAAATTGGGTTACCATAATACTTTTAGAGTATCTTGGGGTGGTTTTTTTTCTAATACGATAAGAATGACAATTTTTAAACAAATTTTCTAACTCTTCAAAGGAAACTATTATGAAAATATCAAATCAAGATCTAATTTTACGTGGGTGAGTTTATTTAGGTTTATCAAGGCCAATTACAATGATAATTGGATTTATAAAGGACCTCAGAGTTTGAAAAATTGAGAAGAAAATAAAATCGAAAGTGGTAATCCTCGATTTTTTTTTTTTTTTAAGTGAAAAAAAAATAAAAGACACCTATAAATACTTTTTTTGTATTTTTTTCAAAAACTACATCCAAAAACAAAAAAAAAATGAAAAAAAAATTGTCATTTGGGCCCATTTTTGACTAAGCCACAGGCTTTTGAAAAAGACATCCATTGCATATCATCTTGAATCGAATATTTTTAAATTTTAGCTCGTCTTAGCTTTCTATATTTCCTCATTGATTGAAAAAAAATACAAAAAAATTATTTATGGGTGTCTTTTATTTTGTCTTGCACTTTTTTGAAAAAAAAAAAAATTTCGAGGATTTCCACTTTCGATTTTATTTTCTTCTCGATTTTTCAAACTCTGAGGTCCTTTATAAATCCTCAAAAAAATTCCACAGTGTTGTTTTGTGAAATAAGCCCAACTGGAAATTTTTTTTTCTAATCAATAAAAAAAAAAGTAGAAGGAAAATTCGAGTAAAAAAAAATCAAAAATGGCATCTCCGAGAAAACGATGATTTTTCTCGAAAAAGTGAAAAATGTCATAGATTTTAAGATCTTAAAATTTGTTTGTATTTTTTTTCGGAAAGTACATCTAAGGACAAAAAGGTTGAAAAAAGAACGTCCTAATTAGTCAATTTTTGAAGAAGTTGTAGCTATTTGAAAAAACAAAAGCCTTTTTTTTTTGAAAAATTCATAACTTTTTTAGAGTTGGGTAAACAAATTTGAAAATTTCCTGAAAAATGTCTTTAATTGAGTAGAAAAGGGATAAAAAATTTCAACAAAATCGAAAGGCGTCGGGTTCAAAAGTGGTCGATTTGACAATGTCGACATATATATCTTGTCGTACATAAAAAAGCCAATTAAAGAGATCAAATGTCGATAACTGGCTCATTGCAATCCTCTCGTTAAGCTCTATTTCTGTCGCGATTTTGTGAGAAAAAAATCGCGCATTTGTCAATGATTCGTGATAAAATCGAGCGTATCGAGAAAGTCGATGAAAAAAATAAATAAAAATAGATTAAAAAGATGGAAAGTTTACAGAGAAGCGATCTGCGCGTTATTATTGCTTTGAAATGAAGCATGGGGACACGTAGCTCGAGGAAAACGAGACCAAGAGTTTATATGCGGAATACTCGATGCACGTATAGTAAAGTAGCCAATCAAGACTAAATCGTTTCGCGAATAGAGTCAATGCGAGTCAATAAAGCACACGATCTTGTACGCCGTATCGCTAACATACATTTATATTATATGCGTAATAAATATATCTATATATATATAAAAGATTTTATATAGGACCAGATCACACGTGTGTATCGCCGGATATCGCTTTCTCGAACTGGTTTTTCCTTAACGGAAAACACTCACCATATATTTACCTCAGTAGTTCCATAATGTATACAGATATGTAATTTTTTTTTAATCGTACGTTTGCACCTGATACATACATATTTATGAGTCTAATGCGGGACATTATGTACTCCATACATACATAATTATATTTTGAAATGAGTGTTCAAAAAGAACCTTATAATGCTTTTCATGAAAAATTCGAATGAAAAATTATAGAAAATATAAGTATTTTTTGCCAGTAAATTCAATGAATTAAATAAATTAAAATTTGTAATGTTTTTTTTTAATTACAACCCTGAAAGCGAGTTGGAGAATTGAGCTAAAACCTTAATTTAATAAAGATGTATTATTATAATTATTATAATTATTATAATTATTATTATTATTATTATTATTGTTAGTCATCGATTATTTTTATTTATTTATATCAACTGCCTTATTTAAAAAAATTTTGTTTTCGTTGTGAATAATATTTTTGCATTTTCAATAAAAAAAGATATCGAAAGATAAATAATTACCATCATTGGGCGAAGAAAAAGAAAAATAGGTGAAACACCGTTGGCATCGGAACTGAAGAGAAATAAATTTTATTTGAGGAATGCGTCCGAAGGAGAGCAACGGATATTGCCAGAAAGAAATTCTAACAGCGACTGACGATGAGTTAATGACAGAGGCCGAGAATAGGCCCACTCTTGAGCAAAGTTTATACACAAACATACAACACAACAAAGAAACAAAGTATATCGCTAATATAAACAGACTGTTGTCAGTCTGAATTCCCGAATTTCGTGTCTCTAATAAGGATTCGAAAAATTCTTCTCTCAACATTTGTTATCTATGGGAACGACGGTAAATTTTTTCTTACGATTTAAAATCTTTTTACACGATTTTTCATTTTATGTAATTTGATTTTTAATTTTTAACACTCATTTTTTAATCTGATCGATTTTTATTAAATTTAATTTAATGATTTAATAATTTAATTAATGATTTTATTATTATTTTAATAATGATTTAATAATAATCTGTGAAATTTTAAGTGACATCTCATTTTTGGATCGATCGAATTAGAGGAAATTTTTTGAAATTAAAATAACATTTTTATTATTGTTGTTGTTGTTGTTGTTATTATTATTATTCTTAGGCTAAACATTGAAATTTTTGTGTAATTTTCATTTGCATATTAAATCTGCATGAAAAATAATACAAATCTTTACTGTGCAGATTAAGATTTTAGCATTATCTTTATTTTTAGTACTTTCATTTGACACGGTTTGCGGTCTGGAATTGATAAGTCGGTGATTTTATACGTATGCATATCCGGACCTAACGCGACGAGAATATAAAAGAAAGTCTCGGAGGCTGATAAAGCGAAAGAGAATGAGACGATATGCATGAGGATGTGTAATGGAAGTTGGAGAGATAAGAAAATTTTCGTCTGGCATCTTGCCAACGAAATGTATAATCCTTGAGTCAAAAGTTTTACGCCGAGAAAATCGCTACCCGAAATCGTCCTCCTCCTTCTCCTCCTCCAGCTACTGTATGAATTATTGATGAAATATAAAATTGTAGCCCGGCTTCTGTAACGGACGTTTATGCGCTGTATAATGCGCGAGAATCGTGAATCAGCGAAATTTCCGTATGCACGATGATGCAGAATGCACATATATATATACATATTTATATGAAGGTATGAATAAAAATTTCATGCAACCGATAAATTTTCATCAAGCGACGCTTCCGCTTTCGCACGAGCTTTTTCGTGCAACCGGAAAAAAATATTCGCTCGAAATTTTGCGTGAAAAATTGTAAATGATTAATTTTTTTTGAATCATTATCCAATTTTTTATAATTCAAATTCAATTATAACTCCCATTATTCACTTTCAACTTTTTTTTCAATTTTCTATCGTCAATATTTTATTAATTATATATATTTAATAATAATAATTATTATTATTATTCAATACTTTTTATGTCCATAATCATTATATTAATATTTATATTTAAATTATACGTTAATAATTATTTTGATATACTTTCGATTCTACGGAATTCTCGTCTCACGACTCGCACGCGTGCTTTCTCTCGTCTTTCTCTTTTCTTCTTCATGCTTTAAAAATATATTCTCGTAATCGAGGATTGTTATCCGAGCTTCGTGATGGGTAGCGAGAAATCTTGGTCAGCGTCCAATCGACGATATGCGAGCATAAAAGGACTCGAAAATAGAGAAGACACCGCGAGAAGACGAGAGAAACGGGAGAAAGGAGAGAAACGAAAACGTAGCCAAAACTCCGAGAGGGGGAATAATAAAGAGCGAAAGTGTCGGCGAACTTTTGTCCCATCTCCTCGCATCTGTTCCAAAATCTCGGTGGTTGAGAAATTGGAAAAATCCAGTTTAGAGTGCAGAAACATGTATCTCACATAATTGATACGCGTGTAAATTAAAATCTGTAATACGAGTACGTGGTGAGATCTTCCTTTGAAATGGACGAAGAGAGATGAACGAGAGTAGGAGAAAAGACTTGTTGCTATAACGGGAAAACTTGGTCAGAGTCCAAGCAGAAGACAGTAGGGAAGAACACGAAGAGAGAGAAGTGACAATATACAGGGAGGATAAAGAAAAATCTCCCTCAATCTTCTATAATTTGATCTTTTTGCTTACGATAATAAAATAAACCGTAAAATTGAACATAAAATAATATAAATTCAAAGTTAAGTTTCGTCATTCAATTATTAAATTATTCAAGGTTTAGTTATTCAATTAATCGATTTCCCATTAACTTGACTCTTAAAAAGTGCGTCAAAGTTTCCTGAAACGTCAAAAAAGCGATATTTTGATGATAATTTTTTTTTCATAGTTCAACAATGTTTTAAATTTATTTTTTCTTAAATATTCAACTATTTAATTGATCAAGTTTCCCGATTGATCAATGACTCAAAGTTATTAAATTATTTTATTGTTTATCAACTTAATTAATGCATTACTATTCATGATGAATGTCTGTAGAATGAGGAAAAAAATTGACGATTGCTCGGGGACAATTATATTTTCCCACAAAATATTTTTGATGCGCCCTGTAGAAAGAAAGCGATACCGCGATACGAGAACGTACAGGGTGATGCACAAAAGTGGTTACACCTGTCTTTCGTGTGATCATTGACCTCATGACGACGACGAACGACAACAAGTGCGAATTTGAGAACGTGTCGTTGCAACTCTGCCAGAATTGTTGTTATATATGGGGTATCCCGCTCATCGGGACCCCTTTTTAGGCCGACCTCTTTCGAATTGCTTGAAACTCGAGTATGTTTTCGTGTTGTCTGAGAGTATATTGTACACAAATTTTCAGGTCTCTAACTATAATACTCTTTGAAATAGACCAAAAGTATATTTCAAACTTTTTGCGTATTCAGCTCTTCGGAGCTTAGACACGGCGCGAAATGAAATTGAAAAAATTCTTTTCCAATAGCTCTCGATCGAAAATTTCCCTCGCTTTTCGAAAAAAATATCAGCGATTTCGAAAAAAATGAATTCATTTAAATTTCGGCCAAAAACCGAAAAAATTAATTTACAAAAGAAGAGCATAATTTAATTCAGTGAAACAATTTTTTTTATGTTTTGTATAAATCTAAAAAGTCACGATATGAATTTCAAGTTGGAACTCGCATCCGTTTACTAATGCCAAGTCTTTTGGTAGGATAAAAATTCTTAAATATCGAGTTTTTCGTATTCGACAGTTCTCTGATATATTATATACAGTTTTTTTTAACGAATTTTGAATTTAGTAAATTTATTAGATCAATTAAATTAAATCCATTAAATTAAATTTATTAAATTATTAAATATATTAATTTATTAAATTAAATTTATTGAATTTTGAATTTAATAAATTTATTTGTTATTTATTTTTTATTTTAAATGAACAAAAGTTCTCCCGAAGTTGTAGGAAAATTGAAAACGGCGAACTCGACGAAAAAAAAAAATTATTGCCTTGTTTCGCTGAAAAATACACGAAAAGGATTCTGGACAGCTTAAAAAAAGATGAGATTATAAAGTATATTGGAAAACCTAAATTTTATGTAGAGGTGTTTTTTGTGTGCAATGGATCGTTTCGCATGTAAAATGAATCGAAAAAAAAATAAATAACATTCATATCCAAATTGGGAGTGTAAAATCAGATTTAAAATTCTGAAAAAAATCCTGCTTGCTATTGACACTCGAATAACCTTTAAAAAAATGTTTCATAATATTTCGAGATCACACGATTTTTTAGTGGCCCACTTGGTGTGGAATGCTTCATATACACGTTTTACGTTTACGGAACAAGGGACTGTAGAAAGAGTAGCGACTATCAGCGATAAAAAATTTTCTCGCTAGAATAAGAATGATAAAAAAATCGAAATAAACGGTTGAGAGTCATGAAGATCAATTTTTACTGCCGGAGCATTTTTTTTTAATGAGCTTGAGAAAAATATTTCGCGCGAAGATAAATGCGGCAATGAACGAGTCGGGGAGTGTGGGGAGGGAATCTCGGTCTTTTTCTGTACACAGCGAACAGTTAAATGTCGAGTGTAATCAGGATGAACGTCTCGCTTCTTCCGGGAGTTAACCGAGCTTGGCCCACGCGGTCAAGCGTGGACAGATAGAGCAGCAGCTGTTCGCGTTCTGAACTTATAAGTATGTACACTCGAGTCCCGGAGTCTCGCTAAATTAGTCATGCTTATCGTAAAAGTATTGTGAGACTTATAAATAAATATAAATGGTGGAAATAAATTATTTTTTCATCAGTTCGGGTGTTTAATCGATTTATAATTTTTGATTAATTGCAATCCATTTTTTCAATAAGCTTATATTTGCTTAAAATAAAATTTGAAAAATCAAATATCACTTTTCAAAGGATCCATCAATGATTGCAGCCAATTTTCATGAATCGTTTCAACGAATTACTTAAATTAAAAATTCAGAAATTGAATTAGAGGATTTAATCAAATTAAATTTTTTAATTCAAGTTTAATTAATTTTTTTTATTTAATTAACGAATTAAACTGGATCATTGCGTAATTCCAAGATTCCAGATTTTTGTAGCCTATATTATTGTGAATTTAATTGAATTATCTCAATTTGATAAAAAAAATTTATTTAATTAATCAATTTATCACGGAAAAGATGGATTTTTATAATTTCTGATCGATGAACGGCTGGATTATCATTATTGACGTGATAATTCGTCCGGTGAAGATGAATAATTTTATTGTTACTCACATGAGGTCTGGACGAAAGTGATGAATCATCGCGCAAAAGGCAAGACCGTCTCTCCAAGAGGTGGTCATGTTTTGCACGTTGACTCCTGGATAACCGTCCGTTATTCTTCGACACCATAACTCCAGTGCCTTCGTGCCGCGGCGTTCCGTCATTCTCGTACCTTCTTATTCCTCTTTTCTTCCCTTTACTTCTCTCTTCTTCGTTCCTTTTTTCCTCTACCTATCTCCCTTTATCTCTCTCGCTCTCGTTTGCTTCCTCGTTCTTTCCAACCCGTTACGTCAGACTCCTATGAATTTTCCCCTTTCAACATCAACCGTATTCCAATTTGAACAATTATGCGACGTAATCTGCAATTACAAGAATGAAAAAAAAAAATTATTTTATTAATGAAAAAAAAAATTCTCGACGATAGTTAGAAAGATATTTATTTTGACAATTAGTTAATTTTTTCCCCTCAAAATAAATTTCTACGATTGATTTCTATGATTTTTCTACGATGAATCAAAATGAATTTTCTCTTCACATAATTGCAATGATACAAAAAATAAATAAAAATTTCTCAACGATAATTTAAAAAATATTTATTTCTATGATTAGTCGATTTTTTTTCGAAACGAATTTTCTGTGTATGAGAAGAGGAACAGATGGTTTGTTTCAAAAACAGAACACGTCAAATGATCGAGAAATAGTCTCAGGATCGGAGGACCAATAAATTTTCAATAAATTCTTAGACGAATGTAAAATGACGAGTAATCAAATTAGACGTGACCTTTCACGAGTAAATTTTCGCTTCGATTGCCCGTCATCGTCGCACGAAGGGATAAAATATATTCATACATATATATACATAATAATATATACACAAGTTAGAGAACGTCAGATTATCCAAGATCGTTTGTGTGTCAGTCAAACGGAAAAATAATACTCAAGAATTATTGCAACAAGCTTGCGGGCTCGTTTCTCAGTTATTAGCCGCGTCGCAATAAAATTATGTACCGAACATTACTGCTTGAATCAAGAATAAAAATAAAAAATTAAATTTATGAGACAATTTCGAGAGAAAAAAATTCGAGAAAATTCTGAAACGGATAAAAAATAAAAATTCTCAATCAAAACTTGGTAAAATGTTTCTATCATGTAGTATTATATATTAATTATTAATAGTGTGTAAATAGTATTATAAATTTTATATTTATTTCTAACGCGTAGGATAAAAATATAAAAAATTGCACAATTTTTTCTCACATTGAATCAAGGAGTAAAAGAATCATCACTCTCGCACGTAGGATGATAAACTTTCCCGTAAGTCATGAACGTACCGGCATTTATGAATATCATTGTTCCACATATTTCGCAATCTCGTATGTGAGAGATGAATCTCAGGGTACTCGTGAGGGTGAAAAATAAAAATTAAAAAAAAAACAGAGAGGCGAAGGATGAAACGTAAACAGAGTGTATATAGAAAGGAAATGTCAAGAGCGCGATGGAGGATTCCTTAATGGAAGTTAAAACACTCCTCGCATTGACGCAACTTTGAGAGATTATCGCGTGTAGGTTTGGTTCATCTAACCATTATATATATTTTTTAATACAAAAGTTTGTACATAAATTAAATGTGGGTGGGTGCAATGATTCGAGAAAATTTCATAAACTTCAATTTATTTATAATTTGAAGTATTAACTTTAAATTAAAAAAAAATATCAAATTGATTTCTCGTGATAATTAAAAATTAATATTGCATACTACTGAATTGAAAAAATGGATTCTGAGGTAATTTAAAAAATCTGTGTAAACTGCAAAAACTTTTGTATCTCAATATTCAATTTTGGATTTTTTTAAAAATCAATGAGGAAAAATAAAAATTATTTTTGATCACCGTTTCGCAGAATTTTTGCGTTTCGCGCAACGCCTTGAGATGCGTTTTATTCTTTCTCGAACAATACTGGAAAGTTTCTAGGATAGAATTTTCGATAATTCGTAAACGTGAAACGTTTTACGCTCACGACGCAGGTGTTCTATGAGCCTTTGTGTTTGAAAAACTCTCACGAAGTAAAGACTCGACACACTGACACACGCAAATGGCTAAACAAGAGTTCTCAACGTATTTTTTTATTCTTTCTTATTTCCTTCTATCGAATACACGTCGACGTGTATATCGATCCGAAGAGCTGATGCACTTTACGAGAGTTAAAAGCCCGCCCGTGTAGCAGTGAGAGAGCCAACACAGAAATACTCAGCGCGTACGACCAAGTTGTATGAGCTCGCCCGAGGTTATTTTCTATTTTATCGTTAAAAACGCATCACAGAAGTAACTCTTCATGTCCGTACATGGGCTATTCCGTTTCAATCCAACTAAGATCCGTCTACATTCATTTCTACGATCTTAGCCGAGATTAATGAGCATTTTCTATTTTTTCTTGCTTAAACTGCTTCAAACAAAAAAATTGAATTCCTCAAAATTAGTGATGCCTTCGAGCGAGACGAGAAATAATTCTCGTCTCGTCTCGGAACAATTTCGAGAAATATTTCTCGTCTCGAATTTCGATATTCGAGAAAATTCTCGAGAATCTCGGCTCGTCTTGAGAATGTCGAGAATCTTGTCTCGTTTCGTTATTCCACTGATTTACAGCTGTTATCACGTATGTTGATCAGTTTTCGAAAAAAAATTGAAAAAAAAATGAATTTTTGTTTGTACATGTATGGGCTGGGGTCGAAAAATTCGAATACATGTCTCAGGAAAACGCTTTGAGTTCGCAACTCGCAACTCCGAAAATCGACCTAAACCCTCAAAACTTGTTTGAAAAAAACCGTGACCTCTCGTAACTTATTTGAACTCTCAAAAATTAATTCCAGGATTCCTGACCCCTCTTCCTGACCCTTCTTCAGTTATTAAACCCTTAAAACTGTTCGAAAAAACCTTGACTTTCTCATAAGTATTCTTTTTTATATTAAATTTAAAGACATTTTTCGGAGCGATTGATTGTAATTAAAAAAAATAAGTGTATTAATTTCCAATAATGTATTTTCAAATTGCGAAAAAGTATACAAAAACCATTTTCATATTCGAGAATATTAATTTTCAATGTTTACTCTTTTAATTGTAATTCACAAATATCAAATTTAAGATGAAATTGTTAATTTTCCAATACCATATATATTAATTTCGATTTCGTGTACTTGTTTTTTTAAATTTCATCTGTGTACTTTTGTATATTAAATTTAATAACATTTTTTACAGCGTACGGAGTGGGATATAAAGATTTTCTAAAATTCTCCCAAAAATATTAACATAATATTAGTAATTGTAGTTCTTTCGAATAAATACAATTACTATTATGTATATAAAGCGGTGCCTCTGAAATAAAAAACCGACTGAGAAATCCGAGAAATCTCGAGATTGTCGAGAAATTCGAGAAATCTCGGGATTGACGAGAAATTCGAGAAATCGTCTCGTCTCGCCGAGAAATGTCTCGTCTCGACGGCATCACTACTCAAAATTGATTTTTTATTTACGAGAATCTCTTTGTTCTTCAAAAGACAATAAAATAAAAATAAATTTTTCGAATAGTTTAAGTAATATTGAATTATTAAAAAAATGCAATTATAATTGATATGGGCTATTCCATCTAAATCAAACCAAAGTCTGACTAGATTTATTGCTACGATTTTACCCCGACACTAATGAGCATTGTTAGTTGTTTTTTTTTCAGAAACACAGCAGATATAACATTAATCAAAATTCTCCACGATAAACAATCGAAGATAAAAATATCTTGAGAATAATCTTTAAAATATACCAAAGTTTCGAAAAATTTCTGTATATTAAAAATAATAAAAATATCAATAATAACAAAATACTTATCATTATTGAATATTTTTTTATAATTTTTCACTGGAATCTTCAAGTATGGAACTCGAATACGGAGTGTCCTGACCTCGTGTGCCTGGATCATACACGCGATTCTATAGAGCACACACTCTTGGCAAAACGGAGAACAAGGACGACCACTTGGAGTTTCCAACATAATTTTTTTTATTTTTTATTTTTATCCCTTTTTCGCTTCTCAGTAGTATACCTGACTTTTTTGCATTGAAGAAATAAAAAAATAATAAAATAATCAAAAGCGTCGAAAACAAACGACAAAAGCTTGATCAAAATTTTTTTTTCATGAACAAAAGTGAAACAAAAAAATCCCTTGTCCAGGCTACAGGAGAATCCTCCCTGCTCGAAGCATAGAAAAGTCTGCTGCCGTAAGAATGTTATCTCGAAAAAAACGTCTCCGAATGTCTTTTGCCGAGCGAAATTCGCTGAATGTATTATTATCATATTTTTTTTCTCTCTGTCTTCAGTCATTCGAATAAAATTTAACGGTTCGTTTAAGTGTCCGAGGAGGTCGCACGCGCGGACTGACGATACCCGAGGAAATAACGTGTAGATAACTCAAGGAGGTCTCCGTCTAGATCCTCGAGGATTCCTGCTGAGCTCCGTGGATATACAAACACGCAAACACACGCGCACATTCAAGAAGAGATGTACAACGTGGGCGTTGGCATAATGGACGAAGCGTTGTTACTCTCCTCGGTACAAGAGCGAGGACGAGAAACGTATTTGACTCTCCTCGCGAGGCCAATCTCGCGAATAATTGTATATCAACGTAAAAAAACTTGAAAAAACGAAGAAAAAAGTAACTCGTACTCAAAATCCAAAATTTGTCTTCAAATTTTCAAAAGCAAAATGTCGAGTCTAATTGCCCGATGCAATTTTACAATTTTTACACCTCCGACGGTGAAACAGAGAATCTTTTTACCGACGAAATATGCTTGAGAATTTGAATTTAAATTCAGTGATTCTTGATTGAAACCTGATTTTGCGATTGAAGATTTTATGCTAATCAAACGGATCGGTCGTGTCCCGATCTAAGAAAGAAAAAGAGAAATTAGAAAAATAATTCAATGAACTCGTTCGAGCGAAAAAAATCTCTTTTTTTTCTTTCTTTTAATGGAGTCTATTAAAACTATGTATATACATGTGAAAGAAGAAAGAGCGGGTTTGAGGTTTGAAAGGCGCTCATATGAAGAAAAAGAGAAAGAGAAAAAGAGAGAGAGAGAGACAGAGAGAGAGAGAGAGAGAGAGACTGAAATACACGACGGGAGACCCACTGACTCGTTTCAAGGCCAACGATCTTATCAGCTCCGTGACTAATGTCTGGTTTCTCCTTTCAAGCTCTCGGAGCCGGGACCAAAACCTACGGTGTGTATATAATAACGCGATGTCTGTCTACCCGAAGATTTTTCCTCGTAGAACTTAAGATACATTTACATCTCTACCATTTGCAACTTTGTCAAACATATGAAAAAAGCAACGCTTATTCTTAAAAAAAATAAGCCTGGAGACAACTCTACCGAAAAAGAAGCTTCTAGACAACTGTACCGAAAAACAAACCCTGAGTCAACTCTACCGAAAAACAAACCTTGAGACAATCCTACCGAAAAACGAGTCCTGAAACTACTTTACCGAATAAAGAGCCTTGAGGAACAACTTTACCGAATAAAGAGCCTTGAGGAACAACTTTACCGAATAAAGAGCCTTGAGAAAACTCAACCGAAAAACAAACCTAAAAAAACTACCAAATAAAAAGCCGAGAGACAACTCTACCGGAAAAGAAGCCCTGAGACAGTCCTACCGGAAAACGAGTCCTGAAACAACTTTACCGAATTTAAAGCCTTGAGAAAACTCTAACGAAAATCAAACCTGAAAAAACTCTACGAAATAAGAAGCCATGAGACAACTTTACCGAAAAACATGTGTTGAAACAACTCTACCGAAAAACAAGCCTCTAGACAACTGTACCGAAAAACAAACCCTGAGACAACTCTACCAAAAAACAAACCTAGAGACAACTCTACCGAAAAACGAGTCCTGAAACAACTTTATCGAATAAAAAGCCTTGAAAAAACTCTACCGAAAAATAAACCTGAAAAAACTCAACCAAATAATAAGCCATGAGACAACTCTACCGAAAAACAAGTGTTAAAGCAACTCTACCGAAAAACAAGTCTTGAAACAACTCTACGGAATAAAAAAACCTTGAGACCGCGGCACCAAAAAACGTCCAGACAATACGACCGGAAAAGAGATTGCGCAAACAACTCTACCGTAACGCACTTTCACATCTCTCATTTTAAGACACTATCAAACATTTGTAGAGTTATAATCACTAGAGATGTAACAGTGCTCGACTCAAAGCAATTTTTCTTTTACACGAAACTCTTCGATTCACTGTTTTAACGATTGAAACGATTATTAAAAATTTATTCCAAAATTCAGCGTGAAAAAAAAGAGTATCGATTAAAAATTTATTTCAAACAATTAACTTTCGAAATTTTATCATCTCTGAACGTAAAAAATTAAAGCCCATTCGCATAAATCATTCGCATTTTACATTCGATCTTGATGATTAAATTTGCTTGTCGATAAATCACACGAGAATATTGAAGTAAGACGCGATGCAACGATTTTAATAATCATACAAGCTGAAAAATCAAAATTACATCTCGATGACTGTCAAATATGTGCAATTGTTGAGTAAACTCAACAGTAACTTGAGGAACATGATCAATGCCGAACATTTAATGGAAAATAAAAAGAGGAAGAAATTGTAATGAAAATGCCAAAAATGTATCGGGGATCCCGATCATGAGAAATCTGGGCGAAAAAAAATGAGTGGGGTTGAGTTGGTGCCCAAACGGGCGCGGGCGAATGAGCTCGAGTTAAATTTTAAAGCCTCAGGCGCGGCTTCCAATCACTGAAAGCGATCATTCACTACCGATTCACAATATTACAATGCCCGATTATACATGGGCATTCCGTGTCGACTTAAAAATCGCTTGTTTTTTATTTTCTAATAATTTTTTCATTTTCATAATTTCTCAAATTCTTCGTTCCCATTACAATAGTAAAATACGTTATCAATTATTTTTTATTTCAAAATTTAAATAAATAATTTTACATTTGAAATTTCAAAATTTTGATTTTCCAATAAACTCTATATTTATAAAACCATAAAAATATTTAATTAATTTTCTTTTCGCAAGCCTGTAAATTCATGCGAAAATCTCGGAAGATTTCTGACTTTAAAAACGCAGAATGAGATCTGAAATTGCAGAATATCGACATTTTGGTCCCGGATTTCCAGGGCGTAAAAAAAAAGGTGAAACTACTCGTCTGTGTATTATATTCCGTTCAAGTCAGCACACGCAAGTACAAGTACAAGTATCTCGTGGGTGTTGAAACCTCGAGCCAACTGGTTTCGTCCCAGTCATCTATCTAAGTCGAGAAAAACTGACCTGAGCCGCTAACGCGTGACGCTGCTGATTTTCTCCCTTATATATACTTATATATATATATTTTTCTGGATGCCTCGAAGGCCAGCAGGTGGCTGAAGATTTTTTTATATTAATTTTCCTCTCAGCTCGAAACTATTCTCGAGCTGTATTTTAATATAAATATTTTGATCATGCCAATTGGTCTCGGTGAGATAAGCCTATCAAGAAATGATAAAATGTGACACAATTTAAAAACAAAAGATTTTTGATCATTAAAATTAGCATTGAAATGGGCCAATTTCATAACTGCTGATCAAATCTTCAGGTAATCAATAATTTTCTCGTAACATTCAAAGACAAAAAATGTTTTTTTATAAAATAATAATCTTCACTCTATTTCAAACAAAATATACTCAGATTCGCTTGAATTTATTCAAGCGAATTAACGATAGGTTTTTAACCATCCAGCAGTGACAATTTAGTAATTATTTTTTTGTTAATTAGAATAGAATTGAAGAATTTAAAAAAAAAAACAATTCCCGGGCTAAAAAAATAAGTAATTAATTCTTTGTAATCTTTTTATTTATTTTTCTATTTTTACTTTTTATTCGTCACGACAGGAGTTCATTTTTTTTATAAAATAAACAAAAGTGTTATTTTAAAAAAAGGCCTTACTATTGGAACAAAAAAATCGTACTTGGTTATCGAAATGCAGTCAAGGGGTCCGCGAGACAAACGGTCCGCAACGATCCGTGAAACAGAAAGGACTCTATATGGGGTGTTCCATCTAAATGGGACAGTTTGAAAAACTTTTTTTTTTATTTCCTCAATTTTTTTATATTTTTTAGTACCCTTCCTGCTAAATTTAACATTTTTTTTGATTACCCGTTTAAAAGATATTAAATTAACAAAAAAACCGCTTTTTTTGGTATTTTGGTCATAACTTCTTCAATAATGGTCCAAATTAAAAGTTTTTTTTTCAAAATTTTTGTTTTTTATGGCCTTTTCAGAAAAAAATACAACAAAAATATTCGACCTGTTTTTGAATGAGTTTTTTGAGTTTTAAACTTTATATCGCGTTTTCAAAAGTGAGTGTCATTTTTTATTTTTTTCATTTTTCGTTTTAAACATCTATCTATTCAACCATTTTTAAGACTAGTCCGATCGTGGGATTTCCATAACTACTGTTTTTTTTCGATTTTTGAAAATTAAAATTTTTTTTTTTGTAAATTATTATGAAATACCAATTTTTGTTACTGTATAGTATTTTTTTAATCATCTTGAATCAATTTTGACACTTTTTTTATTGTTAACAAATTTAAAAAATTGATAATAAACCGAATGTTGCTGTCAAATTTCAAGGCAATCACAGAGACACAAAAATCTCATTTAATTATTCCAATGAGCAACGGAAACGTATTGGCAAAGGAATATTCTAATTCAGGAAATGATCGTATATGTAAGATTTTTAAAAGAATACGTGAATAAATAAAAAATGTTGTTATTATTGTTCATAAATAGACTTAACGATTAATGATTAATTTTAAGAACCTGTTAACAATAAAAAAGTGTCAAAATAAATTCTAAATATTGAAAAAAATACTATACAGTAACAAAAATTGGTATTTATAATATTTTATTTTTAAAAAAATTTAATTTTCAAAAATCGAAGACAAATAGTAATTATGGAAATCCCACGATCGGACTGGTCTTAAAAATTGTTGAATAGATAGATGTTTAAAACAAAAAATTAAAAAAAAATAGAAAATGACACTCACTTTTACAACGCGATTTAAAGTTTAAAACTCAAAAAACTCTTTCAAAAACACGTCGAATATTTTTCTTGTATTTTTTTCTAAAAAGGCCATAAAAAACAAAAAAATTGAAAAAACCACTTTCAATTTGGACCATTATTGAAGAAGTTATGACCAAAATACCAAAAAAAAGAGCGCTTTTTTTTGTTAATTTAATATCTTTTGAACGGGTAAGACAAAAAAATCTCAAAATTTAACAGGAAGGATCTTTTGATGGGTACTAAAAAATGTAAAAAAATTGAGGAAATTAAAAAAAACAAGTTTTTCCGACTGTCAGATTTGGGATGGAACGCCCCATATACCAATATATAAATATAGGTAGGTGTAACTAACCATCGGGCAGGTAAAACTGGCGCTACAACAGCTCTAACCCAACTCCAACTACATATATATATGCACCTTTAACGTTATATACATCCTGTACCAGCCAAAAAGTGAGTCTCGATGCCGTGGGACGATTTTACCGTCGGGCCCCTTCTTCAATCCCCCACCGACAAAATTGTGGGAGCCGAAAATCCTGGAGGCCACTATATTGCCCTCTCCCTCTCTCTCTCTCACTCTCTCACTCTCTCTCTCTCTCTCTCTCTCTGTTTCGCTTCGATGAAAAAAAAGATCCAAAGCAAAATGGAGAATGAAAGAGCGGGATGAAACGAGAAGATCCTTCCAGGAAAGTAATTTAAAGTTAGAAGGTAGGTGGTCACGCAAGATTCGTGGGCCCACTACCGCTGACGTGAGAGAAGAGAAAGAGAGGGGGAAGCGGCCGGGTGAGTGGGAGAGGCCGGGACTTCTATTTGGACCCGAGAGAATCAAAGCAGCCGGTACGGTAATTGGCCATCCACCGGTGATCGGTACGTTGGATACGAAATCCCGCATCGAAAAGTCTTTCTTTTTTTCAAGGGTTCCGAATAAGCTTCGGGCCTAAACAAGTTCATTTTTTATATTTTTTTCTGACCAGAGTTTTGCGATCACGAGATCGAGATTCTACATACAACTCGGGCATAGTTATGACAAGCTTGAGATTTTTTTTCAATGAAAAATATTTATAAACAATGACGTTATCGTTGTTTAAACAAAGTGCCGCTGTGTGGCGATTATAGGAATAAGCGGGTGCGGAAATGAAAAATTGGAATAATGTACTTTTGTAAGACTTTCGTGTAACCGGATGGTTTTTTTTTTGGAATTTTGAAATTTTGAAAATCAAGAAAATACCGACCGGAAGCCTTCACGACCCCTCAAGTTGAAGGGCATGTTTTTTCTTCTATTTTTTTCCAAGTGGACAATCGCTGTGTCGTTTGGCTCTGAGTGGAGTGGCGTTTTTTTTTTCATCCACTCGAACGAGAACTCTCCCGGCCCCAATCTTAAAAAATGGAGGGGATGTGCAGCAAGGGCGGTCATACAAACGCCGATTTAAAAGACTACCCGCCCGACAACCCTCGGGGTTTATATTCCCTTCTATCTTTCATCTTCTTTCTTGCTCCTCATTCTCCTCGGCATGATCAGGCGTTTCTTTCGGACTATTCCTTTATTCTCTGTATTTGCATTTGTATACGAATTTCAGGTTCGTATTCGAGAGCCTCCTCGGCAGTTTTGACGCTTTGTAATTTAAATATTTCAAAAACTTGACATGCAATTTTGAATTTTTGTTTGTATCACGGGAATGGTCGACTCTTATTTTTTAATGACCGGTTGATTAGGAATTCATTAAAAATAAAATTTATTTTTTTAACAATGAAAAGTTGCGAATAAATTTTGAAACAATATTTTTTTTTTTACATTAAAAATCTTTTTTCTCGTCAACAGTGATTTTTGTCTCTGTTATTAAAAATGCATTGTTTATTATTCCTCAAAACTCAGTTTAGAGTGTTTATTAAATTATCGATTGATCATTAATTCATTAAAGATAAAACCCATTTTTTATTATTCTTTTTTTATTTATTTTTTTTATTTTTAGCTTGACTTCAAGATAACAGAAAACTTTTCAAATTCAATTTCTGGGAAAACGAAGAGAGCACAAAAATTTCCAATTGGGTATCCAATTAGCACTTAAAAAGCACCTAATTCCGGTACGAATTTTGATTTATTTTGAAAACTTGTTCCTGCAAACTTTACAGAGGTCGAAAATTAGTGTTTAAATAGCAGCTTTCGTTTGTTATGAAAATAATCAAGTATAAAGACATCATAGAAATTTCATCTCACGGCGTTCTGCTTACATGAGCGAGAACGAAAAAAAAAGGGAAAAGCCCGGAGGCCCATTGTGAGTCTATTATTTTTCGAGGGAGGAGAGGGGAAACGTTTCCCCATTGATCGTGTTAGGAAAAAAAAAAGAAAAAAATATAAAATCCAGCTGGACTATCTTGAATGGACGAGTTTTCGAGCTCGCGAGTATTTGTAGCGGCAAAGAATACAAAGAGGGCCAAAGTTAAAGCCCAAATCCGTTTCACACTTGGCCGGACATCGTGAAAATGGGGCCCAACCATTGTTCTCGATAACCCAAATTTTTTTGAGTTAAAATAGTGTCTTGAAAAAAATTAAAACTCGATTCGACGTGGTTTTTCCCCCAAGATCGATTATAATTACACTGCAACCTCGATAATCGGAATTGTGCGGGACCGGCTTTTGCAAGAAGTGGGGTTGCGCACATTGTACAGAACCGTCTCTGCGCCGCAGGTGGCTGACGGCGGCCTGACGCGATTGGCTTGGCGCTTCTCCCACTACGCTCCAATTGCAAAGATCGAGGTTCCGAGAATCGAGGTCGCAGTGTAGTATCAATGAATAATTCCCGTTTTTCTACTGTGTATTTCATTCGATAGGACTAATGGCAAATTATTTCATTTGCACATACATTTGCATTAATTTTTGTTTTTTGAATGGTTTTATTTTTTTTAAGACTCATTATGGTGAAAAAAATTAGAGATAGAGACGAGAATTTTTAAAATATATTCCCGATTGATACAGCCTAATGGGCTCGCTATATCGAACGAGTTTTTCCGTATCAATGCGATTGGATTTTGCGCATATCCAATGGGATATAAATGTATCCGCGATTTAAACGTTTCAACGTCGTTGAAACTAGTTTCAAATCGTTGAACAAAAATGGTACGACGATCAAAACGATATCTCTTTAATGCAGTAACGAGAGAAACCGATGACTTTTGGCTCGATTATTGCAGAAACAAGTTACCAGTCTCCTACCATGGAAAACGCGTTTGAGATTAACGTTAATGTTCTTCCATTAGATTAACTCGTGCAAATGGATTCCTTCAGATTTTCAGACACCTTGAGAGTCCATGAGAACTTTATTTAATCGATTAAAAAATCACAAATCCCTCTTTAATCCTATCAACAGGGTTGCCAACGCTTCAGAGGCTCAAAAATAGTGACTTTTTCGTTTAAATAGTGACATTTTCCCTACCAATTTAGGAACTTTTGTGAAAGCTATTTTTTTGCATCATTTCAGAGCTCATTTGCAGTATTTTCATGAGAAATTTGTAGGATATGGGAAGTAAATGAAGGACGAGACAAGACAAACATGAAACTTTTTTTTTCTTTTTCCTTCAAATTTGTCATTTTAGTGATACCATATGGAAAAAAATGTATTATGCACTTACCATAGATTTGCAACGATCTAAGGCCAAACTGGATCTCGCACACCATGCTCTCTGTGATATGCCTTTTTTTAAGAGGTGGTTCTACCCATCAATACGAACAACTTTTTCTATGGGGACTCCTCTGAAATCATGAAAAAAAAATTCAGCTGTTTCATACATTTTGGATCGAGTAGGTATGACATTTAGTACGAAACAGCTGAAATTTTTTTGACGATTTCAGGAGTCCCCATAGGAAAAGTTGTTTGTATTGATGGGCAGAACCACCTCTTGAAAAAAGGCGTATCAAAAAGAACACGGTGTATTGAAATATATTTTTTTTAGTTTTTCCTTGCTTTTTCTCATGAATACATTTTTTTCGACAAAAACTCTGCGTGATTCGCAATCAGCGGTGAATTTCCCATCGAAATAACGTTTGAAGATGATAAAAATAAAAATAATTTTTTTTGCTCAATTTTTGCCCTATTTTAAAAAAACCTCAAAATAGCGAAATTTCAAGTGCTCGTAACTTTACTTCAGTTTGACCGATTCCAAAAATTCTTTTTTGTACTAAAAGGCTGTCACCAAACTTAGAGAATAGCGTTTGGTTCATTCCGATAACTTAATTTTTGTAGAAATGAGAGCACTTTGAAAATCATCGAAAAAAATGGAAAGGGGTATGCCTTAAAAAATTGGCAAACTCGATGGTTGAACTTTAAAAATCTGAATCCGAACTATATGAGCAAAGCGGCATTTCGAAGCTTGAACTACCCCGAAGAGAATGAGCGCATGCTGAACCCAAAATTCTATCTAGGAAATAAATTGCAGTCATTTTAGTGAACCGATTTAATTTTGACCAAAAGGCGAAAAAAAATATTTTTAATTTTTTTTCAGGTCCTATACCGATGTATTTTGTCCCCATAAACACGAATCTACCAATAGTTTTGTAAAAAAATCAATATTTCCATGAATTGTCATCAAAAACATTTTTCTTCAATTTTAGCCCCATTCTCAGAATCCTCGAAATCGCGAAATTTCAAGTGCTCATAACTTTACTTCGGTTGAACCTATTTACGAAATTTCTTTTTCGTACTTAAAAGCTGTTACTAAACTTAGAGAATGGCGTTCGGTTCATTCCGATAACTTAATTTTTGTAAAAATGAGAGCAATTTGAAAATTACCGAAAAAAATGGAAAGGGGTATAATTTTCATTTAAATCATCGAAAAATGAAATATATTAAAAAAATTATGTCATCGATTAATATTTTTAATATTAACAATTAATAAAATTCGTTTTAGAATCGTGACTCGTCAATATGGAAATTGCTCCAAAAATAAAATGATTCTGGTCTATGAATAAACGAAAAAATGTTCAACTCGTTAGTTCGAGAAATGCCGGTAAAAAATATTTCTCTTTTCGTTCTATAAATCACGCAAAATAGACGTTTTAATCGTGTCTTAAATTTTTCGGACAACAATTGAATATTTAACAGCTTGATTTTTAGATTTTTATCTCGAGACTCGACGAAACATTTAAATGGTCTATTATTATACAATATGTTGTGTCTTATTTGCTCTTGCACAATGATTTTTGCAACGCTTGTAATATGGATCTCGCGGGTACAGAGACCTCTCGTTTGAAGTGTGACTTGACTTGGTGCTGGGACGGTTATTCATATATTATATACATATATATTGTAAACACACGAACATATATATGAGGCATTCCGCGCTATTTCGATCAAAATCTTGCCTCGATGATTTCGATTTTGCTCTAAATTTTTTATGTAAAAAAACACATTGAAAAAAATTTCTCAAATTTTTTCAGAATTTTTTGGTCACGCGTTTTTTGGATTTTTTTTTTAAACAAGGGACCACCTTGTAAAATCTGAAAAAATTCAGAATAATCTAATAAAATATAACAAAATTTGTGGGCTTTGTTCAAAAAATGGAAATTGAATAATTTATGGTTAAAATTCAAAATTATTTTTATTTTTTGCAATTTTTTGAATTTTACTCATAGAGTATTAAAATCTCCATTTTGGAACAAAGTTCAAAAATGTTGTTATATTTTATTAGATTATTCTGAATGTTTCAGATTTTACAAAGAGGTTCCTAAAAAAAAAAAAATCTAAAAAACGCGCGACCAAAAAAGTCTGCAAAAATTTGGGAAATTTGCTTTCAATGTATTTTTTAATATAAAAAATTTAGAGGAAAATCAAAGTCATCAAGGCAAGATTTTGATCGAAATAGCGCGGAATGCGACATATACATATTCAGAGCCGGTTCGGCAGTGAAACTCGTTTTGAGATTGCTTGTAAGTACGATTATATATAAAGTAGCTCGTGCTGCTTTGCCAGACTGCACGGGATCGTCTTGTTTCAACAAAGCATTATGCATTTCGTTCTGCCATAAATCACGAATGATCTTTCAAAGTTATTCAAACGTGCATTGCATTACACATTTTTTCAACTAACTGCCAAACGATCCACAGATTCGCAATCACTTTCTTCGAACGTGACAAACAATCAACAATTATTTAATTAATTAATTGAATCACGTCATTTACGACGACTATTTTATTTTTAATATTTCATTTTTTCATTTGTCCCATGTTTATTTTGTTTAAAATAAGGAAGTTATCTAAAATTGGTTTTAGATCTTATAAAACTTTCAACTTGTCAAAAAAATATCAGGTATATTTACCAATAGTAAAAAAAAAATCATAATTTACATGAATTTTGCTATTTTTTAAATCGAAAAGGCCTTGAGATATCGTTTGAAAACGATTTTTAATATAATCTAAAAAGCTCATTGGAGAGCTCAAAATAAAGATTTAAAAATATGAAAAAAGTAAAAATATTCAAAATGTAATTTGACCGAATTTTTGTCTTAATTTATAGTCTAAACGTTAAAAAAAAAAAATGATTTCAAAATGATTAATTCGTCAAATACGATGGAATTAGAAATTTAGAGAGAAATGCAAATGAAAAAAAAAGAGGTGAATGTCGAGAAAACACGACATTGCCTTTTCAACCGGACGATTGCGAAAGACAATGATAACGATAATTAGGACCATTGCCACTTGTACAATTGGCCGCTCCTCGAAAGAAACTCGAGCGCTTATATTTATCGTACTCGCTCGAGTGTCGGGCTCAACCGCTTCGCGATTGCGGTAGATTAAACTCAACGATATGAGCTTCGCCGTAAAACTCTCATCTCTCAAAAATAAATGCTCTTTCTCGCTAGTTCTTTCAATAAATTTTTTTTTTTTCAAATCCCCACTGTCAATTTTATCAAAATTAGATTCACGTAAATATTGACACGAATATCCAAAAGGTAAACTACGCTACAAAATAGGAAAGAAATATTATTTACATAATTCTCGCGAGTATTTATTTTTCACGCTTCGAGAGACTTTACGCCGAGATGATTTTTTTTTTTCGTTAAATGGGAAATTTTCTTTGGTGCCCCGTTTTCTTTAATCATGTGACCTCTTGTTTATATTTCTCATTATATATATATATATATTATTCATGAAAATAATCGTGAGCACCGAGAGACGGAAGTGGGATGGGAATCCTCAGAGAGTGATTTGCACATTTCCTGCTTTCCCTCATCTTCTCGACGGCTTTCGTCGCGTGCAGATCGTTACGAAAGAGCTTCTTACACAGGGATAATCCTGGAGGCGTAATTTTTCTTTTCTCTTCGATATTTCTAATGTGCGAAGCTACGAGAAACGATACATTATATTGCTTGCGTGAGTGGTGCATTTGGTTTCCGGTGTAGAACATAAAAATGGACGGAAGGAGGTACGAGCCGAAGATTGACAGAATTATTATTGACATGATGTATATAATGTTGGCAAAAATGAAAAAATATTCCAGGATCTAGAGCGATTGAATCGGGTGAGAAATCTTTTTCGTTGACGGATATCGAACTATCGATTCCTATAATCCTATTGAGGAAATGTATTGACAGCGAAACTCTTGTCGGCGTGTGATATTGCCAGCGTGAATATTGTCGGGATGAATGTTGACAGGAAAAATGCGAAAAACGATTGAAAAAGCTTTCGCAAACAACGTAATTGACAGGAAGAATATTGACAGCGAGAATGTTGACAGCGAGAATATTGACAGCGGAGGCATTGTCAGTGTAAATTTGGACAGGATAAGTGTAAAGAAACTTATATGTGAGAAAGTAACTCACTTATGTGAGAAAGTAAAAACTCGCAATAACGTCGTTGACAAGATATTGACAGGACGAATAATGGCAGGAAGAGAGAGGAACGATTTTTTAGTTATTGACCAACTGAGAAGGATTTATTAGTGATTAACCAAAATAACGGATCGAATGTTGACAGCAGCGATATTGACAGGATGTCACTGTGATCAGTGACTAAAAAATTGCTAATCGTACGAAAAAATGCCCCTTGACCTCTTAAGGTGGATGCTGAAACGTCTCATAGCATCCTGACTATATTCTCTTGAAAAAAAAAAGTTTCTTTCTTATATTTCTCTCCGATCCTCCCTTTTCCGCTGTTCTCGTGCGCTCGAGATCGCCGCGAGTCAATCGCGCACGCACACTCTCACATGCACACGCTCGAATCTCGCGTTTGACGAGAAACGGAGAGAGAGAGAGAACGTGAAAAAGAAGAATTGGAGTGAGAAAGAAAGTGCACGCGAGTACCTCGGCGCTTATGTTAGGGGATACACCGTGGGAACGAGCCACTGCGCCACCACCAGCATCGTATAACAGGTATTATATACATACATATTCTATATTTATCGCTGTATTCGGCTTGGACGCTTAGGCGCTATAAGCACGTATATATGTATACATTGACATATAAAATATAAAATGCTACAGGATGTGGCGCTCACTGCGCTCAAAGCGTCCGGGACAAATGTAGTCTATATATGGGGCGTTCCATCCCAAATCGGACAGTTTGAAATTTTTTTTTTCCTCAAATTTTCTATATTTTTTTGATCAATTTTCAAAAAAAACCGTCCGATTTTCGGTATTTTGGTCGTAACTTCTTTAATAATGGTCCAGATTAAAAGTTTATTTTCTGAACATTTTTGTTTTTTTATGGCCCTTTTAGAAAAAAAATACAATAAAAGTATTCTACGTGTTTTTGAATAAGTTTTTTGAGTTTTAAACTTTAAATCGTGTTTTTAAAAGTGAGTGCGTATTTTGATTTTTTTGAAAATTTGTTATTTCAAACTTTTATCTATTCAATAACTTTTAAGACTAGTCCGATCGTGGGCCCTCCATAATAATTATTTTTTTCAATTATTGAAAATATAAATAAAAAAAATTCCTATGAATCATTATGAATATCAATTTTTTTTACTGTATACCAGTGTATAGTCTTTTTTTTCATTATTTAGAATTTATTTTGACAATTTTTTAATGTTAACAGATTCTTATTATTAATAATTAATTGTTAAGTCTGTTGATGAACAATAATAACAACAGTTTTTATTTATTCACGTATTCTTTTGAAAATCTTACATATAAGATTATTTCCCTGAATTAGAATACATATTCCTTTGCCAATACGTTCATTGGAATAATTATAATTAGTCATACAATTCTTGAACTGTTATTTGCTCATCAATTAATTATTAATTTAAAAAATCTGTTAACAATAGACAAGTGTTAAAATAAATTGTAAATAATGAAAAAAAGACAACACACTGTATACAGCAACAAAAATTGATATTCATAATGATTTATAGAAATTTTTTTTTTTAATTTCCAAAAATTGAAAAAAAAGTAATTATGGAGGCCCTACGACCGGACTAGTCTTAAAAGTTGTTGAACAGATAGAAGTTTAAAATAAAAGATTTTCAAAAAAATCAAAATCAAAAAACTTATTCAAAAAGACGTTGAATATTTTTTTTGTGTTTTTTTATGAAAAGGCCATAAAAAACAAAAATTTTGAAGAAAAGCAACCCTTAATTTGGACCATTAATAAAGAAGTTATGACCAAAAAACCGAAAAAAAGAACGGTTTTTTTTAAATTTAATATCTCGTGAACGGGTGATAACAAAAAAATCTACAAATTTAACAGGAAGAGTCTTTCGATGGGTACTAAAAAATATTTAAAAAATTGAAGAAATAAAAAAAAAGTTTTTCAAACTGTCCGATTTGGGATATATATATACACACACACACATATTTCGTACAAACCTTTTTCAATCGCAAATTTACGCGGGGAGATTTAAAATTTAAAATTGTGACAAAATTTTTTTATCAAAAACAAAAAAATTTTATCTATCAACTCAATTTAATTTTGCTTTTTGTTTCATTTTTAAAAGCATTTTTTTACTTTTTCACATAAATTAATTATTTTCGGCACAAATTCATGCAAATTCATTCACAAATTAAATGCAAATTTTTCGATAAATATATTATTATTCGTACGTTCGAAAGTATATTTATCCCAATTGCCGTTGCGATTGTTCTCTGAAATCGCAGCTTCGTAACTTGATATTTGAAGCTCAAAAAATTGGAGAATGGATTTTTGTTCAATGTTGCCTTTCGCAAATGGCGCAAGTTATATTGATCCGGCATTATCTTCATGGGAAAATAAATATCTATATATATGTATCCATGTATATAATATGCCACGAGAATAGATAATTATAGAACATTCAACCGGTTAATGAGTCATTGGCACCGGTAAAAATAAAGCATAGTCGATTAATCGGAATAACGGCAGTTCTGATAAGCGTTGAGATATTGTGGATGTGCTTTTTCACGAGATAAGGATTACGTGTCTTGAATAACGTGGGAATTGAATGAATTTAATGTGCGTTTTTTAAATCTTCAATTCTTTGTGTATCGTAACTTTTGATTTACGAGTGTTTTCAACTGATCATTAATTTGAATCATTAATACGAATTAATCTGCCATTTTAGCTTGCGAGTTTAAAATTTTATTTTATTCACAATATGATTTTTAAAAAAAATTTTACCCTGACTAATATTTCTGGAGAAAAAATTCTCATCAGAAATCTCTATTCACTCTAATTTGCAACATGTGTCAGTGTTGACAGAATGTCATGATAGGAAAAAATCATTATAGGAAAGAAAAAAATCATTCGCCGGAAATTGATAATTTTGATAAAATATTCTCTGTTTAAAAAAAATATTAATTTCTACAAATTGCCATAATATTGACAGCCTGTCATCTGACAGCAAAAAATACTAAAAAACAGGGATTCTACGATAACTGATAATTCCGATACAAATATTTCAACCTCTTGGTCTACATTTCCACTAATTGACAGCTTACAATATTGACAGTACATGACAGTGATGTAATTGAAAAAAAAAAGCTAAATTAGCAGTGACGACAGAGAAATTAGAGTCCCAAAATGTATCGTCATTCTCAATAATTCACATGTATTACAATGTTGACAATGTATATTTCGAGTTCAGAATTCTCTTTAAACTTGACCGAATAAAATAAAAAAAAATTTTACGCGAGTGTAATGGGTGTCGAGAGATACAAGATAATTCGCAATCTTCATGCGAAACATATATATAGCAACGAAAGTTCGAACGCTCTGGCAGTGTAAATGGAGAAAGGAAGGGAGGCATTAATTCCAACATTATAGAGAGTTGAGTACATTATTGATTGTAAAACATCGCGTTATAACCGAGAGATAGGTACACGCAATCGTACTTTAAGAACTATATATAAATGTAAATCGTCCATGTGTGTTTGTGAACTTTGTTTACTGACCTTACATGACCAGCATATATGTGTTTTTGTAACACGAAGAACGAATAATAAAGTTATACATATGAGGGATTCTACGCTACTTTTACCGACCAAAAAGTTATTGCAGCTCAAAAATTTTCTACAAATCAAGGTGTGCAATTGTTAGTTCTTAGATATTTATGGACCCTCGGTCGAAAAAAAAATACATCTTATTTTGATTTTTCTCAAAAATCCACAATATAAAAAATTTTGAAAATTTTGTATATCGCGGATCTTTGTCAAACTGATTTTTTTCTCTCTATAATTTATACTACAAAATCTCGATCCTTAGATATTTCTGTGTCAAAATATCATTATATTTATTATCCTGTTTACCATCATTTTTTAAGTGGCGAAATGCCCTGGAATACTTCATATATGGGCATTATTATAACTGTACATTCGAAACAAAATACTAGAGGATATATTTGCCAATGTACATTATCTTTTCATGTACATACGAGATTATAGTGCACAGTTATTTCATCCACGATGTAAGTTACAGTACGATAAATATAGAGGGAGGAAAAATATCGACGAAAATTCGATGCTTGTCGTTAAACGAATTCATGAAATCTAAACTCACCCCAATATCCTTGACCGTGTAATTGTTAAAAAAAAAAGTTTAAAAAGGCACTTGCAGTCAACGGTCGATCTTGAGAACGGTAAAGTCGCGACGTAAATTTTTTTTTCGGTTCATTTGGAGTTTCAAACGTGTAAATATATTTCCACGAATTTTTAGCTTGACTCAAATGGGTCAAAAATCAAAACAATTCAAAATTGCGAGAAAAAGGTGAATGTAACATAAAATAAAAAAATTATTAAAAATTTAGGCTATTTTTTCCATTTTAAATGTAATTCCAATGACAATATGAAACTATTAAACTAATAAAATAATCAACAAAATAATAAATAAATAATAATATTTGACATGGCGCACCCCACAACAGAGCGCAGAATTAAAAAAAATTTAAGATTTTCAAAAATGTTTTCTAAATTTCACGATATTGTTGATAAAGAATTCTCAGTTTAAGGTACGAAATTGAATATAGCGGTATTAATAAATTTTTGCCTGAAATAATACGTCCTGAAATAAATCTAATTTCTCGATTTGCTCCTCGAACCGGGAAATATATGGGACGAAAGAAAAAAAAAGAATTTTTTTTTTTAAATTTTTAAAAATCGAAAAAATAGTAGTTATGGAAGGCTCACGATCGGACTAGTCTTAAAAGTTGTTAAATAGATAGATGTTTAAAACAAAAAATTAAAAAAAAAATCAAAATATGCAGTCACTTTTGAAAACGCGATTTAAAATTTTAAACTCAAAAAACTTATTCAAAAACACGTCGAATATTTTTGTTGTATTTTTCTCTTAAAAGGGCATAAAAAACCAAAAAATGTCAAAGAAAAAATCTTTTAATTTGGACCATTATTAAAGAAGTTATTACCGAAATACCGAAAAAGAGCGGTTTTTTTGTAAATTTAATATCTTTTGAACGGGTAATCGAAAAAATCTCAAAATTTACCAGCAAGGATCTTTTGATGGATACTAAAAAGTATACAAAATTTGAGGAAATAAAAAAAAAGTTTTTCAAACTGACCGATTTGGGATGGAACGCCCCATATATAAATATCTGTATGTATATACAATAAAATTCAAAATGGCGGTGTTGACGCTCCAGGCGGCGGAAAAAAGAATTTAAGAACAAGAAAAAAAATTTGGAAAAAATTAGAGTACGAGAATCGTGGATAAAGGAGGTTAGGATAGAAATTCACGTTCGTATACGCCGAATCGAGAGCGGCAGTTCCAGTAAAGCATGCACGCGAAATGTATCGATTTAACTCCTAGTCCTGCCTCTGACCGAGGCGAGAAAAAAACGTTAAAAAAAAGCATGGTATCTATATCTATATACTCAAGGAGCGATTTTGAATTCGCCCACAGGGAAAAATGTCCGTTACCTTTTACGTCACTCACTCTCTCTCTCTCTCCCCGGCGATGTTTCCCCGGATGCTTTTGTGAAGCCTCCCAGCGAAGAATCCTCTCTCAGCCCTCTCGATTTACCGTTATTTCTCGCAGGATAATTCACTTTTTTTCACACAACTCGCACTTTTTTTGACCCTTCACTTCCGCTTCGATATTATTATTTTCCCTCTCGCTCTCTCTTTCTCCCAAGATAATCGATAGTCGCTACCGAAATTCACGTGTCTAATTTTTACCAACGCGAGAGAGAACCACCAAAACGCGGAAAAAGTCTTCAATATTTAAGCGACTATCACGCTCCGATTTTCAGTCCCGAAAAAAAACGATGAAAAAGCCGCAATGTTTCTCGCGTGTCGTCAAGTTGGACACCTGTTTGATTTTTCGTCTCACGATGCAATTTATTCTTTATTTCGCGATTTTTTTCGATGAATTTGTTGGTTAGGAGTGAATCGCGATGTGAGAAACGTTTGATAACGCGAACTCTTGATACGAATACACAAACGAGGCCGTTCGTTTAGACGCGGTGTGTTGGTCTGTTTTTATTTCGGCAAAAAAAAATGTATACAGAACGAGCGTGTTTACCGTGCGCGCGCGAAACAGCGACTAAGACGCCACGAGACGAGCTAGCTTGCTTTAACACGCGATTGCCATCTCCCCCCTCTCTGCCGCCCTCTCGCGCCGACCCGCGGTAGTTACACGACGAGGCCTCTCTCGCACACGAAAGCGGATCTCCCCACCTCTGCGTAGCTCACTGCGAACGTACACACAATGCGCCGTACATACTCACAGAACGCTGCTGTCTCTCTGGTCGTCGCGCTCGCACGCAGTTGTGTGTCGGAATAAATGGAAGATTCCTGAATTATCGACGCCTGTGAGACAGGTTTTTCAAACTTTTTGTAATCATTATATTCTAATATTGTTCTAATTCTTAGATTATTTTTTTTCTTTAAATTTGGTACGAGAAAATAATTTTTAAAAGAATAATCATCGTATCTCTTCGATGAAATTTCACATCTGTAACTTGAAACGTCATTTTTTCATCTGGATCATGGTATTTACTTTATTGAAAAGGGAAAAAATTTGTTTAGATGAAATAAAGTTATTGGTTTTTCTATGAAAAACGAGAAAATTGATTTTTATTCGATACTATCGCGAAGCTCTTACGCAAAGTTCATGCAAATATATGTAGCTTCAGGGAGAAGAGATGTGATGGAAAAGAATCTATGTCGAAGCAGTTGCTGCGACACGAAGAACCACTTCTACCAGTTATACTGCCCGAGCCTGCTTGTGTCTCGATTCTCCAGCTCTCTGCCTCACTTCGTCTTTTGCCTGGTAAATATATATGTATATATATGAACATATCGTGAGTGTACACGCACAGCAACAGTGTACAGAATGAAACGAGAATATCGCCGTGATTTTTCGAGTCTTGAAAAAAAAATCTCTGTTTATAAGTACTCGGCGCCGTTATTGCGCGCTACTTGGACCGAGAATACAACACGTGGCTGTATATTATTTATGCTTGTATATACATGTGTGTTTTTTCAATCGATCCTTTAACGAGCTTGCTTTAGCCTAAACGTTTTTTCAAGTAACGTCGTGAAAAATCAATTTTTAATTTTAATCATAAATTTTATATTTCAGCAGTGGATTTTTTTAAATTCCAATATTGATTTTTGCTCCATATTTTTTTTATTTTCATCACAGTGTCGATAATTAATCATTCAATTTTTTTTCTTTTTTTAAATTGAAAAACCGATTGATTCGTCTTTTCATTTTGGCACATCCTCCAGATTGTGCAACCGCTTTTGATTTTTTCCCTCCTTATCGATTCTCGTGAGAGGTTGACTGAGGAGAATTTTTTTTTTTCATCTCGAGAGCCTCGTTGAACAGTATTCACGACGACCCACGAGCAGAAAAAGGGTGAGAGGGACAGAGGGAGAGAGAGGCAGCATAGAAAAAAGGCGTCTGGTTCCTAAAAAAAAACATCTTTTTTACAAAAGGTTTCGAGCCCCCTCGTACAAAGTCTCACTCGAACATTTTGCCAGCAGTGAAAGGGCCACACTTTTCTTTGACTTTTTTTTCGACAAACTGGTTCTTTTTTTACTCGTTCTTGGTCTCTGGCTGCCATTTTTCAAATGTGCAGATGCATGAGAATACTTTTATCAATATTAACTATCCTAAACGTAACACGGTGGTCACATGGGGTCATTGTGACCCCAATCATCTTTGAGCGCTTGCCATGTCCAGAGTGTTATTCAAAATGACGTAAAAAATTTCAGAGTGATACTTTCAATCATCTTCAATATACAATGCATACTGAATTTTTTTTTTAATTTTTAAAATGGTGAACAAAATCAGGAACGAGTGAATACGCGAAAAAAAACGATTTTTTGCGAAAAAAATCATGACTTTCGGAATTTTTATTTTTTTTTCATAAAATTTTAGGACAACACTCTTGAGATATGGCACTTTTCAGAAAAAAAATAGCTCCATAGTAAGCGTTTCGAAAAAGTTATTTATTTGGACATTTGAAGAGGGGCTTAGGGAACTCTATGTTGGAGTTAAAAAAATACAATAAATACTAAAAATAGTGACCCTGGAGGGTTAATAATCTTTTTTGACTATGATGAAAAGTCAATTATCAATGAAATCACCAACATTTTTAAACTATTTTTTTTTAGTTGTTAAACATTATTGCTTTAGATGACAAATTATTAATACTAATTTAATGAATTTTGACATAATGACGGAAAAAAACACGTCGATTATTTTCGCCGCTATAAAAATCGTGAGAGGACATTCGAGACGATTTTTATGGTTTTTGTTCATCATAATCGCAAATAAACGTGGGCGCCCCCTCTCACTAATAAACAGCCAAGAAAATTATGAACTGGAAGGAATATATAAGGGAACGTGGGGCAAAATGGTCACCCTAAAAAATGTGGAAAAAAGTAGAATAAAAAAAAAAAATTAATTATCCTTATGCGCATAAATATATGCGGTTAAGGGTCCAGCGCGAAAATCAATCAGCCAACTTTCCAAAATTTGAATTCACTAAAAAAAATGTATAAACCAGGTATAGTAAAACAACCAATCTTTGAGGGGTTGTTTGATTGCTTGTTTTTTTTCTCACTTGTGTTATTGAATCGCGAACGATTTTATTTATTTGTATCAATAAATTCCAAAAAATTTACCATTCTAATTTTTTAAGGGTGGTCCATTCTGCCCCTTTTTATTCTATTATATATATGCTTGATATTCTATATGATTGTTATAATCCTTCGTACAGTCGTACTTAACGAACTAAATTGCCAATTGAGTAGTGACCGTGTCTCTTTCAAAACGGTGTGACGAGCTCGTCTAGACGGTGATCGTAATGATCGTTTTAATCTTGGGGAAACTCTCGGGTCGATTTGTCACATCGGGGGGTCACAAACGATTAAGAAGAAGGAAAGATCGAATTAACGAACAATTATACAAACGTTGTTTTCGTCATCAAAGTATGCTCAATTATTTATTTATTTATGTTTATATTTAAATATTGAAAAAAATATTTTAACTTTTCAATACGAAAAATTGTGATAATTTGTCTGTCGATAAAAAAAGTATATCTTAAAGTCTAAGAATTTTTTTTAATCCTTGACAACTTAATTTAATTACAACCCATTTTATTTTGACTGTCCGAATAATTCATGCTAATAATTAGTTTACATTTATGTTTATATTTATTTAAGACCTCTTTATTATTATTCGACATTGAATATATTTCTTCGAAACTATTTTCACGTTTATTTTCATAATTGTGCTTAAAAATATTAACCATCGTCATTAATAACATTGTAATTTTTTTGTCCTTGTCCTTTTGAATTTTTTTTCCGAATTCGGAGGTATTTTTTTCCTTTTCTTCTACTTTGAGAAATTCATGGGGCCAAAAAACTGGAAAAATTGGAGGTGCTTTTTCATGTGTTTCAGTGGAATCGTACAAATAAATGCTGAAACAAATCCAAGAGGGTAAGAGTTAAAATTTCGTCGAGTAGACTTGGAATAGCCCATATGTGTGTATGGCTTTCCGGTGGAACCCGATCGATCGATCCAAGAATAACAAATTCTGCAACGAGAGCTCTGCAACCCATTCGATGATCCAAGAATAAACTTTGTGTTCGCACACACGTGGCCAGGATTATACGCTGAAAATTAACGGTGGCGCTGCCTGTAATGCATCGTTATGGCGAAAAATAAATTTTCCCCACAAAATTCCATACGAAAGTACAAGTTTTCAGTCGTCATAGTTTGTTTTGAAAATGAGAGAATTTTATTGCACAATTCAAAGTGCATCCTCCGTATGCATTTATATATATATGTATCTCTTTTGTTTGCCGTCTCAGTGAAAGTATTCTCGTATATTATTTCCTCGGCGTTAACGATCTTGCGTACGATAATACCAGAATAGATGGGACACGTTTTTTCCTCGAATAATTTAAATGAATGAAATAAGCAATATCTTGAAATTTAAGAAAAATAATAATAATTTTGGACAAATTAATCTAATTACAGTAATTTTATTTTGATTTTTTTTAATCATTCATGCTAATTATTAATATTTAATATTCAATAATGAAATATATTAATTTTTCATTATGGAAACTTTTGACAATTTGTCTGTATTTTTAAAAAAAGGACCAATATATTTATAGGAATTCAAACGAAAAAATTTAATCGTATTTCGAAATATTATTTTCTCGGTATCAATGGTCTCCTGTATGATAATGGCAGAATAGATGAGACGCTTTTTCTCGAATAATTTATATAAATTAAAAAAGCAATATCTTGAAATTTCAGAAAACAATTTTAATTTTGGACAACTTAATTTACCGACTGCAATTTTATTTTGATTTTTTACATAATTTATGCTAATAATTAATTTTTAATATTTACTAATCAGCAATAATAAAATGTTTGAATTTTCTAGTATAAAAAATCGTGACAATTTGTCTGTATATTAAAAAAAAAGGGATAAAGATTTTCAATGAAAATGCGAACGAAAACACTTACAAAATTCCAAAATTGACACTTATTTGCCTCGAAAAAATTATTTTACGATAATTAACTCCCGCGCCGCCGATAAAATCGCTCCTCGAGAAAAGATAGATAATCTCGTCGGCGAGATAATAAATTTTCCATTGAATATAATGAAGTTGGAGAGAAAAAGGGAAAAAAATTCTCAAGTTTCTCGCATAAAATACGCACGTTAACGAGATGTTATAGTGAATTGTTGCGGCAGACGAGAGACAGAGAGAAAGAGAGAGAGAGAGAGAGAGAGAGAGAGGGGATGAAAAAAAAGAAGAAAATGCCGCTGTCTTCGGCTCTCGCGCGAAGAAATCGCTCGGACGCCCTCGAGATATCGCTTGCACAGTCGAGGCTCCAGTGAAAGTTGTTTCCCCATTATAGTCTTTGCACCCAGCGAGCCTAACTTTGCAGCAGGTGCATCATCGGTGTTTCAACAAACAAAACCGTGCATGATGAATATAAAATAAATAATACATGAAATAATAAATGATTAATGATTAAAACAAAAGATTGCACCAGAAAAATAAATAAACATAATCGTGTGAGCTGCGATGAAAAAAAAACCTCGACAAAGCCAGAACTTACCTAAATAAACAGATTAATTACATTTTTTAATATTAAAAAAAATGAATATCCCTCGTCTCAGGTTTGCTTTATAAAATTCGGCGGTAAAATCTTGACAATGCCAAAACTTAATTGAATAAACAAATTCGTCAATTAATTTATTAAATTTTTAATGATTAAAAAAATTAATATCTCTTATTTGAATTAATGCTTGCTTCAAAAAATTTGACGGTAAAAACTCGACAATACCTAAACTTAATTAAATAAATAAGCTCATCAATTAATTTATTAAATTTTTAAATATAAAATCATTAATTTCTCTTGTTGGTTAAAATTAATGAATAAAATTAATACTTAGTTAAAGAATCTGACTTAATAAATTTGGCACAAAGAATCTTATTTCGCGAAAAAATTGGAATATTTATTGTTTTTATTTATTGTTAATATTAATTTTATTGATAACGCTGGCTTTATTAATTTATTTTTATACACAGTGGCCTGTCAAATGTTTACCGACCTCCACGAAATCTCGATTCGGGCATGCTGGGAGATTTTTTTTCTTTTTTTCGAAACCTTCGTTACTCCTCGTTGATCCTCCTCTCGCTATTCTTTTCCTACCTGGGTTGACTTTTACAAGCATCGCGTCGACAGGTATGCCCAAGTTGACCGCCGATGCACAGAGTCAAATATGGAATCGACCTTCGTACACACAGTCAGCTCTAAAAATACCCTCTGATTGCATTGAAATAAGCTTCTTTTCCTTCTCTCAACTTTCCTCAAGTTCATTGCGAAGGATTTCCTCATTTAAGGACATTTTTTCCCATTCCTTAAAAAATTATTGAATTCGCTTCATTGTCACTCACTTCAATTGCAAATTCAATCAATTGTTAATTTAATTTAATTAATCAACAATCGAGGGGTTTTCTTGAAGATTAAATTAAATAATAACTAATTTTTCACGAAAAAGTTCACACGAAAAATCTCAATCGCTCTCTCGAGTCTTCTCGAAAGACTAAAATTCTTCTATGCTCAATTTTTGCTGAAAAAATCGTGTATAAAAAATTGCAATCACTCGGTTGTTTCACCCAACGATTCTGAAAATGTTTTCCATTCAATAATGATGCAAAAATTCCGTATAAAAAATTCCGTATAAAAATCATTTTGCTTGAAAAAACAATCGAGGCCATTGAAAAATCATTTGCAATCGTTTTGAACTATTTCGCATGGAATATCCTATATGTACTGGATACTCGCACACTTGTACATATTAATGGACATTAAAAGTGGATTATCTGGATTGATGCACCACGTTGTGTTTCTCGCTCATTCGTTGCCGGTTCTGCCGCTTCCTGATGTTTTATAATCTATAAATATTTACATATATAAATATATATATATATATATCTGATATGATCTAAATACTGTCCAGATGATGTCCGTGATAGAAAAAAGAGAGAAAAAAATTTGGCTGTCCACGGATCAGCAAAAATCGATTTGAAAATAAATCACATATTGCAGATCACAGATTAAAGATGACAGATCACAGAAAATAGATCACAAAATGGTCCACAGGTCATGAACAAGCCATAATAAAATAAAATAAATAAATAATAAAATAAAAATAAATTAATATTTAATCAAAATTGATTTTCGCTGATCCATGGGAAGCAACCAATTTTTTCCTTCTTTTTTCTCACCACGAGCATGATCTGGACAGTATCTTGACAAGATAGTGAAGACAATCTCTGATCTCTCACCATCTTGTTCAGATCATACAGTCGCATGAGCAACAAAAATGCACAAACATGAACGTCATAGCTGTTCCATAGATCGCATGATGTTGCCTATAGCAGCGTATGCAGTTTTACCAGCAAGTAAAAATACACATGTGTATGGGGTATTCCATGTTAGCTCGACCAAAGCCATAATCGTATTTCCTACAAGTTTATTAACGGCATATCCTAATTTTTTATCCTAATTTTCTCATATCTTTATAAAATTTCGTACACAAGCAGAACATTTATTCTTCTTCGTCTGCTGCAATTTTTTTCGAATTTTCTAGATAACTTTAAACTCGATGTGACTCTCAATTGTTTTCGATAACTATTTTCTTCTTGCATAATTTTTTTACTAGTCTCGTTATTTTATTATTAATAATTGATATTAAATTGCTCAAGGGACTTGAATTTTGGGCGTTTTTGTTCAATAGAAATAAAATCGGTTTCCCATCAAAGTTGATTCGAAAAAAAGTGGATGATTATAAATTCGAGAGATTAATGGCTGAACTTTTGTTAATTCGGCATAGAATATCCTATATACATATGTTCTATGTTCTATATAGCAGTGGAGGTAGTATCGTGAGGGGTCATTCACACGATGTGCGCCTTGGCTGTACGAACGCGACGACGACATCGAAAACACGAATGACGACGACGACGTCGACGAGAAAGAAGAGCTGGAAAAGCACGAGCAATTTGTCTCGTCAATTTTACTTCATCGACGTCTCGATGGTAATTTTTGCTTTGTTTTTCACAATTGTTTTTCACATTGTTTTTCACAATGAAATAAATTTTTTTTCTTCTCAAATGTCGATCCAATATGACCAAGAATTAAAAATAATTAATTCAGCAATTAATCAAGATTTTATCTTGTTTTAATTTTATTATTTTCAATTTAGCACTGTTTTATTTAATTTTTTTTCTTCCTGACGCTCTCCTCTTCGTTTTTTAAATTTAGATAAATAATTTTAAAAAATTATTCAATAATTGGTGAAAATTGTATCATTTTTTTAAGGTACAATTTTTTTAATTTCGATTTTTTACACGAATTAAGAAAAATCGATTAAATTTAATCAAGCTTAAATAAATAAATTACGAAATTAATTACCATTCGATATTTTTTCAATTACGTTATTTTTCATGTTAATATCGTTTAAATTGGATAAAGTACAATTTATAAAATTATTGAATGAAAAATGCATATTCGGACTTTTTATAATAAGAAAAAATTATAAAATACTGATGAGCACTAATGAAGGAAAATAGGAGAGATTTAAAATGTGCCGTATGGCAGAAAGTTTATTGTTGCAAAAAAGAAGAGACACTGCGCAGAAATCCCTCGTAAATACTTCGAAACGTCAAGTTTCATTAACTCCATCTCATCTCCTTTTTTTCATTAACTCCATCTCATCTCCTTTTTTTTCTCCGCCCCCCTCTCCCATAATTTCCTGGTTTTGGAACATTTGGCAGCGTTTAACTTTTCGTAAGCTCATTTGGGCTACTTGACTTTGGGCTACTATTATTATTGCAGTTATTGTTGTTGTTGTTGATGTTGTTATTATTATTATTATTATTATTATTATTATTATTATTATTATTAGTAGTAGTAGTAGTAGTAAAAGAGGATGGTTTTTTCAGTACGTATTGAAAAAAGTCTGTGGAAAATAATGTGCGTGCTTGGCAAGCGATTAAGGGCGGAAGTGCGACATTTTAGGTTCGCTTGGCGCATTCGTTGGACTTTCAGCCGTTGAAATCAACCAGACAATGTACAGTCTAACAATGCATGACAATACAATTGACACTGGATAGGATCCTTCCGCTAACGGTATGACGTTCCGGTCTTATTCAATTCTCGATTACGAAATATTTACCTTGTCTTGAAAATTGAAAAAAAAAAATGCAATGGCAAAATGTACGTGCAATTTATTGGTTAATTAAATGAAAAAAAGAAAAACAAGAAATTGAAAAATTGGGAATTGCTTAATTACATTTGATTCGTTGATTTGATTTTTATAGATACAGGAGAAATTTTTGCGCTGGTAAATATTGAACTTCCGGTTTGAACCAAGTTTTTCAAACTACACCCTCAGAATTCCCCATTGAAAAAAATACCTTCATCGTTCAAACCTTGGTAACGTTACGACCACTTAAAAAGTTTGATGCTGCTGAAAGAAAAATTCACATGAAAAAATCATAAAAATATTTTTTAATCATAATTTGAGGATCCTCCATCTCGGAAAATGTTCCTCCCACTGCATTAATTAGATTTCGCTCCCATTACATTAATGATTAAACAATTAAATTTGTGAGAGTGAGCTGAAAGTGCGCTATCGCGATAATAATTATACGGAATAAAAATAACGACGAAGATCGAGAGGGAATGAGAAAGATATTTCTTCATCGAGTGAGAGACTCGATAATTGCTGCCCGATTCAATTAACGAGTCCTCGAACAAAAACGAGGTCCTCGATTTTCATTACTCGTCGACACGTTTCAACGATTCGAATAATTAAGGGAGGATGAAGGGTGCGCGAAGAAAAGGGCAAAGAGGAAATAAAGAGATACGTCAAGAATGTGCAAGAGAAGACTCTGCGTCTCGTCGGGCTTGCCAAAGTCTGTCACGTTCGCCAACATGCCAAAATGTCGCCAACACAAACACGCGGTTGTCCATGTCTCGTGCACACTCTGCCGAATATGTATATATATATATATATATAAACGTACGACCGTACTATACCGATCGCTGATCAATAAGTCCCCAGGATATCGCCCGAAAGGCCGACTGCGAGTGCGCAGATAACGCCGAGTTGCTGTCGCTGGGGCTCGAAACGACGCCGGATCACCGCGTCGCGACGCTCCCGTCGCGCACAAGACTTTACCCTCTTCGCCCTCCGGCTCCGCCAAGGGGTTGAAAAAGCCCTTTTCCCTCGTCCCATCCCTAACCTCCTACGATCAGCCCGTCATTCGTTGCTTCTTCATCCCTCATAATCACCTTATTTTCTTTTTTCTTCGCCTCTCTTCCTGTCCTCTTCTTCCTCTTCCTCCTCCTTTTCTTCCTCTTCTTCTTTTCTCTCCTCTCATATTCTTGTATTATCACTTTCGCGCCAACTTCATCATCAGTTATCCACTCTCACCGAGTGCCCCCTCATCGAGTCAAAGTTTTTTTAGGCTCTCTGATCGTCAAATTGCTTCTCTTCATTATCTTTCTTATTATTTTTTTTCGTTCGTCAGAGAATTTTTTTGTGGCTTAATTTTAGTGATTTTCCGATTTACTGTTTGTGGGAAAATATATAAATTTTTCTTGATAAGGAATTTATTGAGGGTCGAAAAAAAATTGTTTCATTTTATTGGGAGTAGTCGACGACACTTTTTTGCATTAATACTCGTGAGAATTTGTTTAGGCGATTTATTGTTTCATGGGAAATATTTTAATTTTTTTTACAATTAAATTTTTAAGGTTAGAAAAAGAAATGTTTCAACTTATTGAGGTTAATTTCTGACATTTTTTTGAAAATAACAATCGAGAGAATTTTTTCAAGGCCCTTTTTTTGTTCATTTAAATTATTTTTCTTTATCGTTTTTATTAAATTTTTTATTAATTTTCAAGCACAATATGCGATGGTTTTTACACAATGATCATCACCCTTTTTTATAATGTTCAAACGATCGTTGATCATTCAAAAAATCATTTGTTCCTCGAATCAAAATTGGACGAATATTTTCAACAGTTGCGTGAAAAATAAATTCTGAGTATGAAATATTAGCACTGAGCACGATGGAGGTTGGAAATTTTTCACAAAATTTTGCCGACACGCCGAAATGAGTAACGAGGATGCGCTTCCACTTTACGACCCTTTTCACATTCGCATTTTCCGCTATGATTTTTTTTTTTCAACCTCAAATAAATCTCCATTCCACCTTTTTGTATTTCATTCATTTCTCAACCCGTTTTTATTCAATGCCATTTTTGGTTCGCAGAAATTTCTTCCTGCATCCCATTTTTGTACGAAAAACTACCCTCCATTCACCCCATTGTGCAGTTAGAAGCGAAAAAATAATTTTCTGCACAACAAAAAAAATAACACAAGAATAATTTACACATTTTTGCTAAATGACGTCGTTATAATTTATCAAATTTATTTTTCAAATTCTCTTGATCAAGGGTGAATCTTACGAAAATGAATCGTTCCATAAAATCAAATGGATAGGATTTTTTTTTAACGAAAAAAAAAATTTCTGATTTGATTAACGAAAACTTCGTTATCGTCTTGAGAAAACTTTGTCGACGAATTTTCATCCTCCACCATCTTGAAGAAATTCTCCGTGTTTTTCTTTTCTACCCTTGGCTCTCAAAACTTCACCTCATTCTGCTCACGCCTTCGTCCCTGCCTTTTCCACCCACGTTCTCGTTTCTTCGAGCCTCTCGTTCAAAGTCATTGCGATCTCGCTCGCGCTCGTTTCGCGAGAACTCTCCAGCCTCCCTCTCTCTCTCTCTCTCTCTCTCCCTCCCTGCAACAACCCCCGCGCACCCCCTTTTGGGCCGATATCATTCAAGCTTTGTCAGCCTCCCTCCCTCTCGCAATCCTCCCCCCCCCCGGTCCCTCGTCATAGTCATGGCGTGCTGGTGGCAGCGGTTACTACTCAACCGCAAGCTCTACCCCCGCCTCAAACTCCGACGTGAGTTTTCAACCCTCGAACCCACTCGCTTCCTCGTTTCTGACTCGTTCCCCACGTCATGAATATTCCCCAGGTTTTCGAGGGTCTCTTTTTCATTCTCGAAGATTTATAGTTCCTAATGGTAATCCTTTTCTGCGTATTAGGAAAAAAAAATCCCCAACGAAATATCCCTTGAAATTACGAGCTTTTAATCTTAAATCGTCTGCAAGTCGAATTGAAATAAACGAAGTATCTTGAGGATAAAAACATGGGTTACTGGCTTGGCAATTAAAAGCTCAGGAGCTTCGAGATGGAATTAGAGAGGGTGGATTATCAAAGGGGTGTACGACACCCAAAAAAACTTAATATTGCTGGAAATTCCTCAGGGAGATGATGGAATATTTTTGCGTTAAAAAATGTTTTCATGATTTCGATCTTTGTTACACTTTTTTTAGCATTTGGAAGTAAATCGATGGCAAAAAAGCTCGAATTTTTCAGATAAACTCCAATATGTTAACCAATGTGAATACATATTACAATTTTATATAAGGATTTAGCATCTTGATAAAACATAAAACCAAAAGGAAAATCGCAAAAATCCAATGATATTTATCGTATGCAAATTTTGAAGCTTAATCAAAAAAACCCTCAGATTTTATTGAGCTCAGATAATATAAAATTAAATATTTAAAAAATTCGTTGCTATTGAGCTTAAAGCTTTTACCCAAATGTAGTAAATGTAAATTAATAAAAATTAAAAAAAAATCCCTTTAACTATAAAAGAAAATCCTTAAACTTTGAGAAGTGGTAAAAAAATTGAAAAGTTTTGAGATGAAGGAAACCTCCTCCTTTTCTCTGAGCTGTCTTCGGACTCGTCGATCGATGGGAAAAAATGTGGAAGCCATGTGCAAATCTCCAGTTTGCACAATATTCCTTTTACTACCAAAAAAAGAGTCTAACCTCCCTCACCTCTTTTTTTCATCGTCTCCTTTGCCCAGACCCTTTCCCTCTGCGTCGTGCTTTCGGCGCCGAGGCTCCTCAATGTCACTTTTCACCGCGAAAGCGTCGGTGGCGCCACAGTCGTTTCTCTCACTCTCTCTTCCTCTCTCTCTCTCTCTCTCTCATTGCTCGCTCCGGCGTGATACGTCTGGAAAACGAGCTTTCACGAGCGGCTCCGAACAACCCCGAGGGCCGTGAACGAGGCGAGAGAGCTTTCTGCGTCGGGGCTCGGGGACTCTGCGCGCCGACATGTCTCCGGAGTGTCAGCCTCCGAGGCGTACGACGATCGTCGTTAAAAACGATAAAACCAAGAGCAAACAAAAAACGAAGAGAAAGAAGTGATTCGATAACCATACTCGTGCTTCGAGTCGGGCGAAATTTTTTTTTTTCAACCCCCAAACAACGTTTCTCTCGTTCGATCTTTCCTCCACCCTCTGGATGCTCTCTCGCGCGAGCTTTTTACCCATGGTCGTGCGTCGATGAAAAATTCTCCGGAAATTTCACACGAGAGTCGATGAGGGAGGTTGGAGAAGAGGAAAACAAGACAACAACCCCCGTAAAAGGCCGATTGGAACGAAGGCGAAGGGTGGAATAACGAACGTGAAAGACCGTGGCTCTCTTTATTTTTCGTGCTCTCGCTCCGTGGTAAGATACATTGTATCTGCTCCAGTGATAATTCAAAGCTTTACCGAAGCTTTTCGCCCTGAAGTACAGTCATTCGTTTGACCTTGAGAACATTATAAAAATCCGCGCAAAAACGAAAAAATATCTTCGAAAAATCGAACTTTCGGTCCGAGACGCAATAACAACAAGTGAAATTAACGAATAAAAATAATTCAAGCTCTCGGATAATCGTTCGAGGAAAAAATCCCGAAAAATCGAATTCGCGATACTCGAAAAACGCAAAAAAAAATATATATATAAATTCTGATTTTTAAAAATACACAAAAAATACAAAACTTAAACAAAATAAGAATGACGCTTCTCGCGATAATGAAAGTAATCGACGATAACGAAAATTCTGTAAATTAATGAGAAAAAAATTGAACACCAAAAATATATAATTTGCAATATCAACAATAGGTGCCAGATTGTGCAGTGTTTTTTATTTCTCGTCGCGCATGCTCAACTGAAAACTATCAAGATTATTTCTTCCGCAATGATTTTGCGATTTTGATTGTTTAGTTTCTCTTTCTCCGGAACGTTGGGGATTTCTTTTTTCGAAAAAGAAACTCAATGAGACTGGAGGTAAAATTAACGTGGATTCGGCAGGTTTGCAGTGCGTGTTGAGAAAATTCGACAGGGAGATAGGGATACGCTGGTCGAGTTTATCGCGTAGAATCGCGGAGGGGTGTGTCGGTATCGTGTCAGAGCTTTTCTCTCTCCATCTCTCTCTCTCTCTCTCTCTCTCTCTCTCTCTCTCTTTTCACTCCTCGCATATGCGAGGTGCGTGCGCGTTTTTTCCGTGTTTGTCCTCTCTCCTGACTCTCGCATCGAGGGAGAAAGAGTAGAGAGAAAGAAAAGACGAAAAAAAATCACCACCAGCGCACCAATCGTCGAGGAGAGAGTAGTTCACCTGTCCTCGTTTTTCCAAAATTCCAAAAAATTGTAAACATTATTTTTCATCTTCAATTATCTCTCAAAATCTATCATTTCTAATTTTCTCCATTCTCAATTGCCAGAGCATCGAATTCACGCTGACAAATGTCCTCGAAGAACGCTACTTTATTTTCTGTTTAAAAAAAAATGTAAACAAACAATAGAATGAAAAATGTGACGAAAGTGCGTGCGAGATTCGCAGTGATTTTTTTTTCAAGATGAACGCGCGCAAAAAGACGAAGCAGAGGACGAGGAGAGAGGATAATGGTTTATCACATGATTCGCTGATTGATTGAGGAAAAGCGAAAAATTTTCATTAACGCTTAATTAATCGGATTTGTGCTCGGCGGAGGGAGGAGATAAATAGCGCGGATATAAACCACGAGCGGAAAGTGTCTTATCGTTCGGACAGAGCGTGAAACAGAGGGTTGATTGTCGTTTAAGGGCGACGGTGAAACAGCCCTTGTGCTTCGAACAGACGTGCTTTCTTTTCCTTCTCTGCGATACGATTATTTTCTTTAAACTATGCAAAGTAATCATCTCGACTCTTCGTTAATTGTTGTTGAGTAAAAGGAAAAAAAAGTAAATAAAAAATTATTTAAAAAAAAGAATCGTGCGGTGGTGAAAACGTGCTCGTGGCAGTGCCGACCCCTCGGGGGATTATCCCGAGACCCGATGTCCTGATCGACCACCAAAACTTGCGTTCATGAAGCTCGACTGTCCTGACTCGTCAAGTGAGTAATGAAAAAAAAATGAAAAAAAAGCAATGTATTACAACTAAAGCACTCAGAGATGTTTTAATCAGGCAGTTTTCCAGTCTTCTATTATTATTATTATTATTATTATTATTATTATTATTATTATTATTATTATTATTATTGTTGTTGTTGTTGTTGTTGTTGTTGTTGTTGTTGTTGTTGTTGTTGTTGTTGTTGTTGTTGTTGTTGTTGTTGTTGTTGTTGTTGTGTACATTTTTATACGCATCTCGTTCCATTTTTAGTCTTTGATTTGCACGAGTATCATCTCTTGAATTAATTGTGAGAATTAATTGAATTTATGACGAAATCAGAGATATTTATTTGTTCTACTGGAAACATTTTTCGTTTTTTTTTTAATTCAAGACACTCCAGTGACTGTTACTTCAACCTCTTTCTTCAAATTTTTGTACCCCGCTTATTTTGAATAAAAATTCGTATTTTTTCGGTTTTTGTTTGTCCAGATATATTTTGTTTGAATAAAAATATAAGGAGCGTTCAATGAGCGAGTTTTGCAGCTCTTAAATCTGATTTTTTTTCGAATATACATATTTTCCAATAATTTTGTGATAACTCACCCTTAAAATTCTATTTTACCGAAGAGAATATCGCAATTAATTGAAATTGGAAAGGAAACGAACATATTCATTTGGTTTCGTGGTAATTTTTTTATTTCAGCATTTTTTTACAATTCGCGGGGCTCTGTTATTTTTTCAACCCTTTTTCCAAATGTTATACCACCTCCATTATTTTGAATGTAAATTGGAACTTTTTGGAAATTCCGTTGTTCACAAAGGCTCTGACATAATGGGAAAAAATTTCGTGCTATTTTATGCGACTCTGTGTGTCATGGAAAGTTGCCCTCGAGGGTGAAACCACCCTGTTAGAGTTCCGAAAAAAAAACAACTGTGACGAAGGATAGACTTTATGCGTGAATGGTCATGCGAAACAGTGGGATATCCAATGTGTTGGTTTCACTTATTTTTCGTGTCGAAAATGCGTGTGTGTGATATATATATATATATATATATATATATATATATATATATATATTTATAGAGGGCTAAAACAACCCTCCCATCCCCGCCCTCGAGCCTGATCGACCGCGGACTGATGCTGATGCTCCTAACACCCGATGTGGCCTCGTGATACCCCGCTTGGATTGCTCCTCGCGTTTCGTACTCTTTTCCCCCTCCCTTTTGCCCTCTTCCGTCTGCCAAGTTTTGGACATTAGTCCGATGATTCCGCATTCGTGAGATGATATGAGACGCCGGAGGATTGTCTCTCGTCTGGGAAGAGGCGAAAATATTATTTGGGACAATAACAAAGGGAGAAAAATTCGAATTGCCAACTTTTCTGCTATATTTTTTTTCATTTTTTAAAAATCCTATTTATGATATTGAAGGGGATGAAATCCGTTTCAAGCTCGCACGATTTATCACGGCAATTTGCAAAAATTATATTAATGTATTTAAATTTGTATGTGCAGGAAAAATTACGGTTTTTATTCTTTTAATTCCACGGAATTAATAAGTTTCTGGAATCAATAGTTATGGGTCAAGAATTGATTGGAGTAGATTTCCTATTATATTTTATAACATTATTATTATAAATATCTATAACATATGTGATTTATTTATAGAAGCATTATCATTATAAAATCGTAATATTTTACTCAAAGTAAAAATTTCTGATTTTTTCTCCAAAAGCCGAGCCAGCATTGAATATTTTTTTGTATCAGTAGTTATGGTCAATTGCATATCAGACGAGCTTTTTTATCGTTACATCACATTTCCTTGTTACAACACGCAACAGGAAATCGAAGATGTTTCATTTCGATAAATAAAAAGCTCTGATAAACGACGTTTCATGTAAATAGTTACGACTCGGTAAAATTCTATTGAGAAGATCGATAATTCTGCAATCACGAATAGCTGGAAATCGCAAGCAGAACAATCACGTTTGTACGCTTTGGTAAAATCTTTACAAGATGCATTTTAATGATTATTTAATTTTCATTCACAATTACGATCTATTGCCGATCAATTGCAATTCTGTTAATAAAAATTCCGATGGTCTAAATCGATTGATAAATTATTTAATCGGAATGAAAAATTCAAAAATATCAATAATTTCGTTACTTTTAGATGAGTTTTCGTCGGGTCACGTTTTTTTTCTAATCTCACAACGAGTTTTATTATTTACATAGTTTACGCTTATATTAACTTGTGCGACTGTTCTGATTGAAATAAAGTTTGACAGGAAGTGCAGTGCCTAAAGTTGCTGAGAAATTCCGAATTCGACTTTATTCTTTCATGAATCTCGAAGTCGAAACTTTCGAGATGCGAGTAAAATGAAGACGCGGAAAATGGATATTTGAAAAGTGTCAAAATGAAATGAGAAAAGATTGAGAAAAAAAAATATATATATAAATAGTCTTAAAGTAGAGAGAGAGAGAGAGAGAGAGAGAGAGAGAGAGAGAGAGTGCGAGGCAGTACAATCGATCGAATCTATGACTTGTGTCTCGAGGCATTATCGATTTAAAACTGAAAAAAGTGTTCTTCGTATATTTTAATTTCCGGGATTCCAAATTCTAGAAGAAATAAATACACTTAGAAATATTTCTTTGTTTCGGATATCTATTCGTCAGCTTCAAGAAAAAAGAGTTTGAAATTTGAAAAGGGAATTACACGTAATTAACGAGCGTCAACATAAGCGTAACTCGGTGAAATCCGATCCCACCGTCTTGAAATTTGCAAGGAACATTTACAAGGTATTCTAAAAAAATGGAATTTTAAAAAAAGTAATTAAAAAAAACTTTACAGAAATAATTGAGAAAATAATTATTCAATTTTTGTGAAATTTATTTATTGCCGTTATTTTTTCATTCATTTATTGGGTTAAATACTAATAAAGAGGAGAAAAATGTTGTGAGTGAATGAATAAAAGATTTGAAGAAACGAATTTTGCAAAAAAAAAAAAAGATGCAAACGAGAGAAAGATAACGCTTACATGACCCCAAGTCGTTATTGCATCGTCTATTACATATTCAACAAGCAGAAATCCTTGGAATCGATATATATGTATACTATATACGATTTTATACGATATATATACATATATATGTGTATATATGTGGTAAATAAAGTTTGGCATAGGAAAAGCTCTCGCTTCTTCCACCGTGTATCTCTCCGTGAGTTTTCTACTCGCCATCATTGCTGGGAATTACTCCAGATGTGCGAAACCCCCGGCCAAACGGGGACAACGACGACGAACGACGACCGCTCGCTTTTATGAACTTCTCAATGTCCGGGCTATTCCCCTCTCTCAATTCTCTCCAGTACAGAATTAATAATTGCACGTTGCAACCATTCGAAGAATGGTAATCGATATACACTCTATGTTCATTGAATTAATACGAATAAATCAATTTCACGATTCAAGGAAATTCCGTAATTTTCTTTACTCGTGAGAAAGCGCAAGGAAAAATTAACAAAATAATGTTTTTCATGAAAATTCGTATAAACTTGGGGCTTGTAGAAGAAACTGTTGGTAGATTTGTATTTAGTGCAAAAAATACTTCGATACTAGGTTCGAAAAAAATGAATTAAAAATTTTGTTTTGCCTTTTTTTAAAACTATGAAAATGATGTTTCGATAGGGAAGTTATCGTTGATTACAAATTACGCAGCGTTTTTGTAAATAAAACGCTTCAATCAAAGATTTTGATGATGGTCGAGTACAACACAATTAATCTTTTAAAAAGTTTCTCAATTCTATACTATATTTTTGCTAATAAAGTACTTGGGTATTTTTCATATTTGAAGGCTACATCGTATGTCTAGAGACCTCGGATGTTTTGCTTCCTCATAAAGGAAGCTTTGTTTCCGCGAAAAATTTTGTTATCGCAATTTTCATGTCAGTATGTTCAAAATGTCTCAAAACGTCGAGAAATCACGTTTAGAAAAAATGTCCGGACGTGTGTGTGTGTGTGTGTGTGCGTGTATGTGCGCGCGCTTTGTTCTTTTCTTAAAATGAATATGTGTGGAGAACGATCGAATTGAAATTTGGTATATACGTAGACTACGTATGTCCCTGTTTTAAGTGCAACTTTTTTTGATATTGCAAAAAAATTGTCTATTTGGCGGGATTTCGTATTTTCTGTAAATTATATGTTAGTCGTCTAACTTTCGTAATTTTGCAGTTACCACCCTAAAATTTTATGTGCAGATACATTTTATAATAAGGACGGTTGTTATTGAATTTTGGAAAAATCGCTCAAGAGATTCGGTTTGAAATTTTTTTTAAATTTTTCGCAAAAAATTTGTAAGTTCTCTAACTTTTGTAATTTTGCATCTATCGAGCTGAATTTTTTTTTGACGATACACTCAATGACAATGAAAAATAATACCGAATTTCATAAAAATCGCGCGAGGGGTTCGGTTAAAATTTTTTTTTTAATTTCCATAAAAATTTTGTTAATGCTCCAACATCCGCATTTTTAGAAGTATCGAGCTAAAACTTTTTGCACAAATACACTAGATGATAAGAATGGTTATGGTTGAATTTGGATGAAAACGCTCAAGATGGTCGTTTGCAACAAAATTTTGAAATTTTCGAAAAATACTTGTTAACACTAAGGTTCCTAATTTAGCAGCTATCGAGTTCACTTCTCTAGCACCAATACACTGGAGGACAAAAACGATTAATAATGTAATTGAACGGAATTGCTAAAAAATCATGCAAATTAGAAATTTGCACATAGCTTCTTCATTTGTTTCCGTCGTTCGTGAAGCTTCCTTTATGAGGAAGCCATGATGGTCAAGGAGATCCTCATAAAAGAGGGTTGACGAACGACGGAAAAAAATGAGGAAGCTATGTGCCAATTTCTAATTTGCAAGATTGTTTTTCTGTTTTTACTAAGATTCGTTTTTTTTATTTACGTAAAAAAATCAGTGTTAATGATCCATATTCGATCCGGGCTAATGAAAGACCGTACCCTATAATAATTCAACCTCCGTTCGATATATTTCTCCTTTGTGGTCACCATTATGCTTTCAATGATTTTATAATGGATCCTTAGACGGTAGCAATGGCGATGGTTCGATGAAACTTATTAGTCCGTATGTACAAACGGGTTTCCGTTTAATTTTACCTCGACGAATGAGAATATAAGCTGGATAAAAGGCACCCAGAGACAGATATGGAAGTAAATTATTTTCCCATTCTTTGCACACGAGCCGAACAATAGCCCATGGTCTTCGATACGATTTTCAATTAAAGTACATCACATTGAAGAATTCTATGCGTTTCGTTGTTGAAGAAATTTTTTACCGCAATTTTTTATCACTCTTATTGTTCGTAAATTTAATTCCGATGCTCGAGCAATTATTATAATTATCATGCAACATTCGTAGAGTATCAAAAGTCGATAAAATGCCTCGGTTGAATTAACATTGGTTACAATTTTTACAAAATTAATAATGGGATGGAATGTTGGAGGAAAAATGGGGGCAATGGAGAAAAATTATGTTTCTGATGTAAATAAAAACGTTATGCCGCTTATCTTCGAGATCGTAAAGTGCAGATATTCATACGTATTTATGCATCGTGAGAGAAAGAGAATTTTATTACATCGCGTGGATGTAGAGCTAGCTGTGATTTATGAAAACGAGATGGCTCGTTTCGGTAAAGGAAATAAATGCGCCTGTGAGATATTCACACTTTTTACAGCCGTGTATTCCGGGTTGCGTGACTCGCAGGCGCCGGGTATTTTTACTCGAAAATGTGTTCTCCATTATTTCTCGGGGACAAGAAGCGGTCGTTGCTGCAGTGGAATTATTGACGGGTGTCAATTTTCCGGTCACGTTAAATATTTTCTTAGGCTTTACTGAGAGCTTGCGCTAACTGAAATATCTTAAATCTCTTCTATTTGGAAGAAGGCACATGAGATCTTTCAGAAGAAGAAGACTATGCAAAAATATGTTTTACTCAATTTTTATGGAAAATGTATTTTCATTTTATTTTAGATTGATAAAATAAATTTAGTAAATAAATAGATCAAATCGAGAATAAAACAATGAATTTAAGAATGATTTAAAAATATTAAAAAACAAAAAATCTATTTTTTTTAAATGCCTCAATCATTATTAATTTCGCTATTCCGATGGCTTTTTTCCAGTGGGCGTGCGGGGGTGACTGGAGTGATGGGATGGGGCCAGAGCCCCATGGAGTTCGGGTAGACCCGTCTCCGGCCCAGCTCCCCAGCCCCCTCCGCCATCTTAATCGTCACCGCTCCTGCCAGAGACGCAGAGGGCAACCACGAACGCGATGGAGGCCCATAGCACCCAACGCGTCCAAAGACCTTGCGCCTTCGACAAGGTAAGAAAAACAAAAAGTTATTAATTGTTAAAAAATTAAAATTATAAACGTAATTGATTTATTGATTTTTAAAACAATTAATTTACCATTAAATTGATTAATGAGATAATTAAATAAAGTAATTAATTAATTGGTAATCTTAGCTTTTACAATTAATTTAAGGGGTTCTCGTCGAGAAATAATGAAATATTGAAGAGATACTTTTTCCTCCTCAAATCCATCATGAATTTGCATTGAAAATATTTCTGATATAATATTCAATGGAAAATCGTTTTAACTGTACGAGAAACTATTTTTAGACATGGAAAGAATTCTGTTACTGGGATAAAAGATTTAATTCAATATTCAATCGAATATTTAATTCAATGTTAAAATGAGTATTTAATTTGACAGTTCATTTAATTTTTCGATAAGGATATTCATGCGGAAAATTTTAATTGACGGAATTTTTTTTCCCCTCTTTAATCCCTCACAGATGGAGGGGCTGGTGCAGGAGATGCAAGACTCTGAGAATGGGGTGCCTGTGCGCAGCCAAAAACAATTCCTCACCTCAATCCCCTCGGCGTTCATGGGTGAGCTAAATTATAATTTTTTTAATTTTTAATAATAAATGATAAATTTTCATAATAATATACAAAACAACTTTTTCGAATTGTTTACGCAAAGATCTATGTTCAATCGGAATAATTAATTACAATTGATCATTTACTAAAAATGTCTCGACAATTTTATTTTCAGTTAGAAAAATTGTTTATTGATGTACTTTTTGCAATTTTAAGGCTACGACTTAATCGAATGGTTGATCGATCGACTTAGCATCGATGAATCAGGTAGGAATCGCGTTCAGAACTTTTTTATTATTTTTATTTAAAATCGATGTTCCGCAGTTGACACTCTCTCGATATAATTTATGTACATTGATGTCTCCCCAACGGAAATGATTAAACGCATGTCACTTCAAAAATAAAAATTGATTTTTTTTCTAATATTTAGTTGAATATTTTTTTTAATAGCTGCACGCTAAATAAAAAATTATTTTTTAGTATTATTCTTTTCCTTCTCCCATTTTACTGTGTGCATTATTTTTATAGTTTTATTTATATAAATCTAATTAAAAATGAAATAATCATTTTATTTTTATCATTAGAAGTAGTTTTTGTGAGAATATGTTTTTTGTTCTTAGGATTGATTTGAGTTCGTTTGAATCGCGTTTGAATCGTCCTGTCAGATTTAATATATTCAATCGAAATCGTTGTGACTCCGAGTCACGTAAATTTTATCGTACTTTTCACCGTCTCGTGTATGTTTTTCTTTCTTTTATACTTACGAAATCTTCGACTGTGTCACGTAAAATTCGATTGATCGTTCGAGCATTCATCGCACGGTAAAACGTACATTCATTCATCGTGCATCACAATTTTCTATTTCAAGGACATTGCAGACGATTTGACGAATTGAAAATTCCATGCTTGACAAATTTAAGGCGATGCTTCTCTAGTTTTTAACATTTATTTTTTAGTAATAATTTATATAAAAAATCAGTATATATTCAAGGTTAAAAAAAAAAGACATTACTATAATCATAAAAAGCAATATTATTTCATTTTATCTCAACTTTATTTGAAATTATTCTTATCCAGGCTTTTCGTAGACAAAAATTAATCAATTCGCTTAATTAAAATGCCACAGATGTGAAATTACATTTTTTTTTATTATTTGAGATCAAAGCACAGATTTTGCACTGACATTGTATTTTTTTGTCACAACGCATGTTGTCATGTCTCAAGAACTCCAGTCTTTTTTTTCTTCGTTATCAAGATATGAACTGACATTGTTATTGCCGACAGCAGAGGCGGTCCACTTGGCTAATCAACTTTGCCAGTATGGCTACTTCTTTCCGGTGAACGATTCCAAAACTCTCACTATAAAGGACGACAGCTCATTGTATAGGTTTCAGGTAAAAGAAAATTATTTTGCCCTCAAATATTGTTCATAAGGGGGAAAGCCGCTGTAAGGGGTGAAAGATCGATGTTTGAGAATTTTACACTCAAACTAAAGTGACCGTAACTGAGTCAATTTTCAAAATTATGACTTGAAATTTTTCCTACATGTTTTTGAACAAATATACTCTGAAGAAACGCAAGACATTTTTTTTTACCCTTTACTGTGACTTTCCGATTTAAAATAGTAAACAATTAATTTACAATTGACTTAAAATTTACTTCAAAATTGATCGAATGAATTTATTATTATTTTTTCGCGTGAAAATTAATTTCTCAACAACAAAACTGCAATGGTGACAATTTTCTTTTTTCAGACACCATACTATTGGCCATGGCAACACAGAACACCCGACAACGTAGAATATGCTATCTATCTTGCAAAAAGAACTCTAAGGAACAAGCAACGTCACGCCCTCGAAGATTACGAGATTGTGAGCACATTTTTTTACGATAACATATTATATTTTATTACATATTTATATTATTTTATTAAAAAGTTATTGTTTAATGGTTGTTTCAAATTGTTCTTCAGGAAGCCTTAAAAAGTCTGCGCCAAAATTTGCAAAATAAATGGGACATTATACAGCTTCAGGCGGAGGAACAGGTAATGCCATTTCTTTTTTAATTCTATAAATAAATAATTTAAATTGAAATGTGATAAATGGAATTTGTGGAATTGATCTAAATTAATGGGGTTCTTCTCGTTTGGCAGGTGCGATTGTCAAAGGAGAGAAAGAAAGGTGACAAGATTGTGAGTGACTCGCAGGAGAGAGCGTTTTGGAGGGTCTACAGACCACCACCGGGTTATCTGAGTAGTCTTGAAGTTGTGCCTGTGCCAACCCGCGGACGTCCAGGAGTTCCAAGACCGCCTTTACGTAAAAGAACATTGAACGATTTGCAACGCGAGGTTTGTCATCATTTGTATTTTTAAATATAAATTACTTATTTCTTAATTTTCTTACATTTTTAGATTCACTTCTAATGTTCCAAATGTTTGATTCCTCGTAATTTTACATCATCTAATTATCTTTGAATTTCACAAATTTTATATTTTGTTAATTTTTCAGTTTGTCAGTGATTTTTTTTATTCCTAAATTTTTTTTATTTTTGTCTCAACAGGTTGAGCTTTTACGAAACAGTCTGACACGCACGAGAATAAAAGTTTCAGCGGCGGTGGAAAATTTGAAAACATATTTTGAGACTTACGTCGAGTACGATCCAATGATCGTTCAACCTCAACCTTCGAATCCATGGATCACCGATGATCATATATTTTGGCAGCTCAACAGTCCACTGTAAGTCAAATTCTGGCTTTAAAAACATATTTTGTAAATTCGACAATGCGATAGTTGAAAAAAAAAAATTCTGGAATTCTTCCAAGGGATCCCAAACTTTCATTTCAAATAAAAATTCATAATGATTGAAAGAAATATCGATGGATCACGCTGAAATCGATCTACACATTTTTGTTTCAGAGTCGAAGTTCCTACGGAAAAACGGGTTAAAAGATGGGCATTCTCAATGGAAGAAATAATGTCCGATCCGACAGGTAAGATTTTCGATACCTCGAAACGAATGTAGCGAAATAATAATTAATTAATTTTTTTTGCCCATCAGGTTTGCAAGAATTCACGAATTATCTGAGAAAGGAGTACAGCCACGAAAATATAAGATTCTGGTTGGCTGTCAAGGATTTGAGGCACAGCTTCCAGGCCCAAATAGCCGACAAAGTCAACGAAATTTTCAAGTCAGAGAAACAAAAAATTCCTAAAAATTATAATTACTCTTTCATTTGATATTTTAATTGATGATTGACAATTTATGCGATGATCATTTTGTTATTTTTCCAACAGGGAATTCCTGGCTCCCGGCGCACCCTGTGAAATAAATATCGATGGCAAAACGATGGAAAAGACTCATCAAGAAATGAAGAATCCGAGCCGTTTCACATTTGATTCAGCGGCCGAGCACGTTTACACGCTTTTACTAAAGAAGGATTGTTATCCGAGATTCATACGTTCCGATCATTATCGTAATCTTTTGGCTGCTGGTGTTCAACCTCTTCAGAAAAAAAGGCATTTTTTAGCTCACTCATCATTTAAAACGATTTATTAAACGATGCAAAATTCAATCTAGTTTGTTACTAAAAAACAAATTATTCAGGAAAAAAAATAATAAATTTAATTTAAATTGATTAATTTGAAATATCTGGTTTAAATAAATTCCTTTAAAATAAAATAAATCAATTCAAATATCGGTTTAATAGATTATTTATTAGGCCCTTTTCAAACAAATCCTATAAATTTATTAAAATCATATAAATGATTTTTGTTTGCATTTCGTTTTATTTTTAATCTTGCAAAAGTCTGTTAATATATCTTTAAATCCAAATTTTCCAAACGATAAATAATCAGATTTATTAATGGAAAATAAATATTTGACCATTGCAGTTTGTATTATATTTCAATTGTATTGGAAAAAATTATAAGGATGTTTGTAAATTTAGAAAAAAAATGCCGTTTGTTCGTTAATCGATTGAAAATTTTCAGATTTTTCGGTTTTGGCGGTCAGGGAAAAAAAAAAATATCAACGAGTGCAGCGCCGCTGCCGGGAAGCCTGCAGCAACAGCACGGCGGCGGAAGACGAAGGGGAAGCGATCGAAGTCTTTCCGGTTCGGCCCACGAGCTCGCTGTTTGCGGTGTTCGAGAGGTGACAACGGCACCGAGGGTGCCTCATTCTCATAGCCAATCAAATCTGACGGATATACCGTACAGGTAGGCATTTAAAAAAAAAAAAAAAAATCGTCATTAACCCTTCGTAGTCTTCGACAGAATTCCACGACAATCCAACTGGTCCAAATTGCCCCAACAAATTTGAAAACGGTTATCCCGCGAGACCCATTGACCCAATTGCGGCGAAAAAATTCACAAACATACTTTGAATACTGTACAATGTATAATAACTATCACTGAATGTAGAATCAAATGCCAACCAAACAAAAAAAACCCAGTGAGAAAAATCTCCGGAGAAAAACAAATTTCACTAAAAAAATCATAACTTCTTCAATTTTCAATATTTTCAGACGAAATTTGAGTCAGATTCTCATGAGATATTGTAAATCCAGAAAAAAATAGTCGCACCATGTGCGTTTGAAAAAAAGACAGCAATTTTGCTTCAAAGTTGAAACAGTTCGATCCATTGTGGCTACGAGGGGTTAAAAGAGTAAAACACGAAACTAGTCTTTGTCAAACTTATTTTTCTTTCATTCTCTACGATCATTCATCGTTTTGTTTCGTTAATTTTATTGACGAATATATGTGCCTCGTCCGAAGACGCTTGTAACGCTCGATCGGCGACAATTCCGAGAAACGAGAAACAAAATAAACTGAAAAAAAGCGATTTATTTTTTTCACATTTTACCGGCATTTTCAGGGGAGATCTGGCACGTCTAGTTAACATTCGATCGAGGCCTAGTCCACGTAGTATTCAGTAAGTCAACGAAACGATGATTTTGCTGGTCGTGAAATTCGATATTTGTTTTTGTTTATTTATTCGTTTTTTTTTCTTCAAAAAATTCGTGTTTAAATTGTTCTGTAAATATCTATGTACTCATATCGATGTCTAAATAATAAAATTATATTGCTGTGAGTGTTTAAGAAGAATCGAGCGATCAGGACTATTCAGACCAGTGAAAAAAAAAATTTGAAAAATTGCATCAACAATATTTTAACTTATTGATACTTTCGTTAAGATATTCCTTCAACTTGCACGGTTCGATTTTTCTTGACAAAAAAAATACGAAAATATTAATATATTCGGCGTTTTCTATATGGTGTCTGAGTTGTGTGGAATTTCGTTCTTTTATTTACCTTTTTCTATCCTCAAGGCCTTATTTAACTCACAGGAATGATTTGATGATAATTCAGGACGTCACCGTTCTATTAAAGAAAAAAAAACCACAAAATGTGCGAATGAAACACATTTTGCTTATACACGAATTTTCTCTTTGACAATTATAATCTGCACCTCTGTTCCTTCACTCTGTAGCTTGAAATTTTGAATTTCACTCGAGCTAAAATGCTTGAGATAATCTGAGTACAATAATTGCACTTGGAAGCATTTTGAATAATCCTGTGACTCGATTTTCCAAAAATATGTCCATTATTTTGCTCGGAGTAAAAAAAAAACTATTGCCCATTGGAGTGCATAATTTTTTACCTTGGCACCCTTCTAAATACTATTTAAAAAATCTCGAACATTTCTGTTCTAAAATGACACTAAAAATCTTGCTAGAATAAAAACATTTTTTCATAATCTGGACGTACAATAATTGACCTCGAATCAATTTCAAGTATTTAAAATAAACTCGTATTCCTACGATTGAAAGCTTTGCATTTATATGTGGGGCATTCCACGCCAAACCCGACCCCTTTCGATTTGGCTGAAACTTTGTTATCTTTTTCTGCCCTGTCAAAAACATGTTTCAGAATTTTTTCAAATTTTTTTACGCAACCGATAAAAAGTTATGAATTTTTCAAAAAAATTGGCTTTTTATTTTTCGAATAGCTATAACTTTTTCAAAATTTGACTTATCGGATCGTTTTTTTTCAAAATTTTCGTTTTTTAATGTACTTTTTGAAACAAAAATACAACAAAATTATAGAAACCCATCTTCATTGTTTTTTTTCAGATTTTTTGCAAAAACCGAAAATTTCGCGATGATGAGCATTTTTTCTTTTTTTTTTCTTTTTATTATATCAAACCTTGACATTTTCTGCAAATCCTCGAATTTTTTCAGGGTGGTGATTTTTTTATTTTTTTCCAATTGAAAAAACAATTTCAACTAGCCTTATTTCTGATAACACCGTTCTGAAAATTTTTTAGGGTGTCCAGAGAACTTCCAAACTTGAAAAAAAAAAAACAAAAATTAAAAGTGGTAATCATCGAGAAATATTCGATTTTTTTCCAAAAATCTAAAAAAAAAACGATGAAGATGGGTTTCAATAATTTTCTTATATTCTTTTTCGAAAATTGATTTTGAATGTAGTTTTAAAAAAAAATACAAAAAAATTATTGAAACCCATCGTTTTTTTTAAGATTTTTGGAAAAAATCAAAAATTTCTCGTTGATTATACCACTTTCAATTTTTTTTTCAATTTTTTTTTCCAAATTTGGAAGTTCTCCGAACACCCTGAAAAATTTTTAGAATGGTGTTCTGAGAAATAAGGCTAGTTAAAAAAAAAATTCAATTGAAAAAAAATAGAAATAAAAAAAAACACCACTCTGAAAAAATTTGAGGATTTGCAGAAAATGTCGAAGTTTGATATAATAAAAAGAAAAAAAATTAAAAAATGGTCGTCGTCGAGAAATTTTCTATTTTTTCCAAAAATCTAAAAAAAAAAAACGATGAAGATGGGTTGCAACGATTTTTTTGTATTTTATTTTCAAAAAGTACATAAAAAAAGAAAAATTTTGAAGAAATAACGCTCCGATAAGTCCAATTTAAAAAAAGTTATAACTATTTGAAAAATAATAAGCCAATTTTTTTGAAAAATTCATAACTTTTTATCGGTTGGGTGAAAAAATTTGAAAAAATTCTGAAAAATATTTTCGATAGGGTAGAAAAAGATAAAAGAGTTTCAGCCAAATCGAAAGGGGTCGGATTCTAAAGTGGTCGATTTGGCGTGGAATGCCCCATATGAAATAAAAAATTATAGGCTTATCAAAAGACTCGAAGCTTCAGCTGTATTTAATTCTAGTCCAAAGAGGAAACACAATACACACCATCAACTGAAAATTCGCTTATGAAACGAGACAAGAAAGAAATAGTCGATAATCCGGTTAGGCCGAAATCCAAATCATGTATAATAAAGTTCGTGTTGTCAGGGATGCTGGCGGGTCGGAAGTACCGGCTCGCCCTATGGACGACGTTTGCCCGTGGGACGCGGCGCCCGGTCCGAGCACGTCGTCGACGGCCGATCAGCCGTCATCGTCGGCGCCGGTGGCGTCGGTTGCACAAGCGGCATCGTCGTCGCTTCCTCAAGCGGCGCAGCTCGACGTCGTTGTTCCAGCGTCATGCGGATTCTCGACAGCAGCGGCGTCTGCTGACGCGAGCGTCAACCCGCAATCGTCGCTTCAATTGATCCATCAGCATTCGGCGACCGGCGACGTTTCGCGTCGCACATCTCGCAAAAATTCGTCGCAATTTGACTCTTGCAGCTCGTCGTCGGACGTCAGTATCGCGATCACCGAGGTCTCGGATAGATTGAGAAAATCGAGCGTTCATCATCATTACGGAAGTGGCCCGAGTGGATCCGGCGCATTGACGAGAAATTATTCCGTCGCCGCGGCGATAACCGGCGCCCGCGTAAAATTGGCCGAAACCGCGAGGCCGTCTCTGTCATCGTACAATTATCCATCGTCGCCGCAACAGAGTTTCGATTTTCCCCATTTACTAGCGGAAAAACTCGAGACGATATCGTCGGTGAGAACGCTGAACGAGGAGATCGGTTCGAGACGCGACGAAACGATCGGAGATTCATTGCCGATCGTCGCCAAGAGTCCGGCAATGGCGCCCTTGATAAGCATAAGCGCCATCGTCGGTGAACTCACCGGTGATGCCGATCACACCGATGACAACGATGATGATGGTAATTGCGATAAAAAAAATGATGAGGCTAATCGTGAGATCGAGGAACCCGAAACGATCGATCTCACGCCGATCGAGCTACCGCGCGAGACAGCGAACGACGATTCCGCCGATAACGAGACCGACGATGCTCAGGTTGTGCCTGTTTGGGAACCCGACGATGATCGCAAAATTAACGATCCCGAGGAGGGCGCCACCGCTCAAAAGCCACAGGAGCAGCGAGACAATAATGTTAACGAAGTGTGCCCGTGGGAAGACGAGTGAGTATTGTTTTATTCATTTTTTCATTTTTTTTCCCTCAAAACCAATTATTCGTGGATTTAGGGGAGAGCCTCTGGATGAAGGGTGAGAAAATTGTTAATGGTTGAAAATTTATTTCACAAACACAATAGATTATTCAAGGATAGCTTGTTATTGTTGTTTTATTAAGTATTTATTCAACTTATTTCATGGCAAGTTTTATTGAAAAATCTTTGAAATTAACAGACATATGGATATTATCTTCACGACTTAATTTTATCTACATGTTTTTGGAAATATATATCTTTGAGAAATGCAAAAAAAAAATTATTCCAATTTTATTGATTTTTTTATGGCTTTTCCTCTCAAGATCTTGATAATTGCTTGAACAAATTTTTAGGAAGAAACTAGTGCGAATTTAGATGAATCTCGATGAAACAATTTCTACATGATCTAGAAAAAAATTAATAACAATTATTCTAAACAGTAATAACTCAAAAATTCTTACGACAATGTTCATCGTTTGCAAATTGTAGCCATTTGTTTTTTTCTATTCACAAAAAACAAAGAGAAAATTTTGAAACAGTGATAAGTGGGAAGTTAATTGATCAATGAACATCAACAATTCAGTCAAATTCGGCGCGTTATAATAATTTATTTTTAAATTTATAACCAAATCGATCAAAAGATCGAGAATGTAAATTAGTGGTATACTTTTTAGAAAAATAGGAAAATGTAATTTTTCTTTTAACAATTCTTTTTTCAGGGACTGTAGAGTGGACGCGCCCTATGTAAAGACCTACGCGACCTTAGGCTACTTGTAACTCGGGTCTGGTGATTCGCCCCAAAAAGCCGTAAGATTTTACATGACTTAATTCGAAAATAAGCCGAGAGAAATAAAGAAAAAAAAAATTTCACTCTACGAAGAGGGAGACATTGTCGTGGGTGCGGAAATGTCGAGAGTCTTGGCAATCGGCGTGAATAAAAAAATGAGCGCCTATAGTTGAACATAAAAACAGAAAACTCGTCGAAAAAAAGACGAATCTGCGAAGCCTAAGAAAGAAAACTCACACCAAAATTCGTGCGAGAAACATCAAGCAATTTTCATCCTTTCCTCCGGTGTCCAAATTTTCATTTCATTTAAGCATCAACGAGATTGTCAGTCTAAAAAAAACACGAAAAAAACTATTTATCCTTTGGCTAAAAATTCGTCAAACTGAAAGAATAATTTTTATTAATTTTCTTTAAAAAATTCTAATTTTTCCCCGTCACTCGATATATGCTATATACACGTGTAAATGCTATATACATGTCTGATTTGTCGTTTTAATATCACATTGCCGATTCAGCGTACCAAAAACGCATTTAACTTTTCGATACATATTTTAAATAAACTATGTATACATATGGGGTGTTCCATCCCAAATCAGACAGTTTGAAAAACTTTTTTTTTTATTTCCTCAACTTTTTTATATTTTTTAGTACCCATCAAAAGACCCTTTCTGTTAAATTTTGAGATTTTTTTAATTACCCGTTCAAAAGATAACACGTCGAATATTTTTGTTGTATTTTTTTCTGAAAAGGCCATAAAAAACAAAAATTTTGAAAAAAAAACTTTAAATTTGGACCATTATTAAAGAAGTTATGACCAAAATACCAAAAAAGAGCGGTTTTTTTGTTAATTTAACATCTTTTGAACGGGTAATAAAAAAAATCTCAAAATTTAACAGGAAGGTCTTTTGATGGGTACTAGAAAATATTAAAAAACTGAGGAAATAAAAAAAAAAGTTTTTCAAACTTTTCGATTTGGGATGGAACGCCCCATATACAAACTATTGTGTAAAATTAGGCGAATTCCAATAGCTATATATATGTATATGTATATTTAAGTAAGTTTCGTGTGTGTGTTGAAGTTTAGCGAAAATTTGGCTATATAGTTAAGTCTGTCCGCGTTTTTTGAGCGAAAAAAAGCATCGGTTGCTCAGTAAAATCGTCTGTATTTCCAGCCTCGTTGTAGAACGCCCGATTAGTCGATGTCCACATTGATCTACGTAGATTCGTCGTTGTGTGAGTGTAGATTGTTTCGTAGCAATTATTCCGAAGCAACAAAAGACAGCATAGAAAAAAAACGTATTTCTCCCACACTTAAATTCATCCCTTTCCCCCCAAATCAATGCACTCCCACTAAGAATCGTTTTACGGTGAAAAAAAAATAAAGGTGCGAAAAATTACAAAATTAAAAAAACAAAAAGACCGAGAGAAGGTGCGCACTTAGGGAGACCGTCGATTTTGAGCCCCCACGACGTTTCTCTATGAACGCTACCTTCGACGAATTGCCATCAACGAAAAAAAACATTAATTTTCATCTTTAAAAAAAATATAATAATAATTCGTAAAACAAAAAATTCTGATAAAAACTGTTGATACTTCAAAATAGCCCGAGACGATTTTTTTTCCGGACGGATTATTAAATTTGAACGTCGAATTTGAGAAATGAGAGAAGAGGAAATTTTTGAAAACGGAACGAAAAAAAATCTGACGTTTTTTGACTGTAAAAAAAAGTAGTATAACTGTGGATGACTTTTTCTCTCGCGTTCAATCAATCGATTTCTTCGATGTTCAATATTCTTCGTGCAATTGGGAGTGAGAGTATTTTTTCTTGTTTTTTAGGAATAAGTGTCTCATCGATAATTCATTGTGTCGTCTGTCTATATCGATGTGTGTAAAAAAAATAGGATCAATGAAATATTTAAGAAGCTGTGGAAATGGGACAGTAGAGAGAACCGTGCTGTCCCAAATTCCCTTCCATCGTAGCGTTTAAAGTGTAAAGTAAAAAAAAAAGAAAACAATGAAATAGAAAAATTATTTCTCAATGTTCTAAAAAAATCGTACCTTCAATAATTGCTCGTCGATTTAAATATAGATATGAATATATATATCGAAAAATGAGCACGAGTGTCCCGGAATCGTTACTGCCCCGAATCCTGGATCCTCGTGTTCACGATTAATAACGAATAAAAAAGATTTTAGGAAAAAAATGCCAATTTGTTTTAAAAGAAGAAAAAGAATAAATCTATTTATAAGGAGCGAGGGGAAAAAGAGGAAAAAACTATAGTTGCCTGGAACGAATCAAAGAAATTTTTTTGAGGATACAATATCTTGTCCTGATCTTCGTATTCCAAGACGTTGACAAAAAAAAATATATACATATATATTTAATATTATTCAATGTGCGGTATTTACAAGGAAAAAAAATTATCATTATTCTTCAGTGTATAAAATATTGAGATGCAAAAAACACAATTTTAATTCTCACACAAACGATAAAAATAAAAAATAGGCAATTATTTCGAATTATTTTTCTCATCGTTTTGATTTTTTTGAAAATAAGTTTTTCCACGCCAAACGGAAGGCAAAGATTTTCGAAAGAGGACTGACAATCCGCCATTGCCTATGAAATTTTATCAATTAAAAAAAAAATTAAATATTCATTGAAAAAATAAAGAATTATTTTGAAGAATTATTAATTGTTATTTTAAAGAATCGTTACCGAAGAACAAAAAAAATCATGCCATTGCCAGGACTCTCGAGAATATCGTTCGTGCGATTAAAGGCGATACTCGTAATTTCGAAAAAAAAACCAATTACTTAAGACTAAGAAGAAACAATAGACATAAATCGTACGAAATAAATCAGACTCAAACTAAGTTTAGTGAGATTCTTATTCATAGGTAAAAAAAAACCTATTATTATTACGAATTATAATTCGATATAGCTCGGTGATATACAGCATACTATGACATATATTGAAAAAAGAATATATGATATGATATATATACGATTAAAGTTGATGACGAAAAACGCCTCTCGTTGGTAAAATAGACGAAAAAAATGATTAATTAATTATCGCCATTGCGTAACGTTTGTCAGTGGTTCATTAGACACTGTCGATTGAAAAATTTAGTGAGAGTGAGAGAGGAAAGAATTTTTAGATATTTAGAATTTACAAGCGTAAAACACATTGACAAATGCTGTCGATATTTATCGTAAGAATCGGTGGCTGCTTACGACGAAATTTTTCTAATTCTATTTTTTGTCCTCGATTTTGCTGAATTTGAGACGAAGGTTTCGCGAGAAAATTCGAGAGAAAAAAATCATCTCGAAGCTCGCGAAAGCTTTTCAACGAAGAACAAAAGTAAATGCAAATTTCTTTTCTACTTTTTTATTCAATTTTTTTCCCTCAAAGAAGAGCCACCAGGTTGTGCAAATATAACTCAATCTATAAAAACATTGAATCTTCTCGATTTGTGATTAATTAATTTTCGAGCCATCGATCTTATCATCATTGTTTGATTCGATCTGTTTTGTTTTTGTTCAAAATCCTGCGGAGCACACTCAAGTTTGTTGATTGCAAAAACCGACGGATATGCCAATATTCTTCGTCGAAACGCGAAAAATCATGAGTGTGCAGATTTTATCAGCGATTGATTAAATCGTAGTTACGACGATAAAAAGCCTAAATTAAAAAAAGAAAGAACAAACATTAATCGACGTGAATGTAAGACGCTTGAAAAAAATCGATCGTAAATTCGATTAGACTTTTTCTTCTTCTTCTTAGATTCGAGATAATCGAAATATATATAAACAACGCTTAACGACCATAACCCCATGCGATTCTCTTTAATTATAGGAAATAATTATAAAGATAAAATTTAATAAAAAATAAATTAACAAATAAATGAAGAAAGAAAAATGTTTGTTAAAGTATTTGAATAGTGAGAAGCGCGAAAATATGCATCAGGCGAACGGGCTTAACTCGTCAGAAGACTGAAAACGTACCTGAACACACACACACACACAAACACACACACATACCCACAAAACAACCACTCATAAAAAAATGCACACAAATAAAAAAAACAACACATCAAAACACACGTACAATAATATAACGAAAAAAAAAAAATTTCGAGTCTCAAAGGTGCGGGCCTACGATTTGATAGTATAAAAAAAATCGAACAACAATCCCGTTCGCAAAGAAAAAAAACCCCCCTTTTATCTTTATTTCCGCGCGTTGAACGGATTTTTACGAATGGAGACCTCTATGAGAGGATTCGTTGCGTCGAGGTACATTTTTAATTGAATATTTTTGTTCTTTTTTTGTTTTATTCCGATCGCAAATAAAATATTTATTTGTAAACGTAGAACTATGAAAATTCGGTCGGGATTGAGTGTGCTCCAAAGTCGCAATTCGACGAGAAATTGAAATTAATTTATCAATTTTAAAATTTGAAAAAAATCAGGAAAATTAAAAAAATCATTTTTTATTAATAAAAAAAAAATGATCTTCTTTCCCAATCGAATATATCGATGTGATCGATCGAAGTATACGTATATCGATATTTGGGAGGCCACGTTTTTTGCGAAAAATGATGAAATTTTTTTTCCTAAAATTGATTATTATAAATCGTTGATTATTGCCTGATAACGATGGCTCGTTTTTAGCACGTAAGAGAAAAATAGTAAATTAATAATAATATTAATAATAATAATAATAAATAAACTAAATAAGCTGTTTGTTGTTATTATTTGTATTTGTCCTTTGTTGATCGCTTCCGACGACGCGACGTCGTCGGGTTTTCGCGTAGGTGCTGATAATACGTAGACGAAAGAGAATGAATAACGATAGAGAAATAGATAAATTAATTTAAGTGCTGAATGTCTATAAATATATATATATTTAAATATATATATATATATATACACACGAATATATGAATATATAAGTGGTGAGCTCGTGTGAATAATTCGCGAGAGATTGTCCCATCGCTTTTATATTAATTACGTCGTCAGCAAGCCCAAAATATTGTCGATTTGAAGAAGAAAAAAAAGAGAAGGAACATACGCGATAATTATTGTTTTTAAAATTCCCAAGAGGGTGGAACTACGGAATTCTTAGAATCGAGTGATAATAATGGAAATTGATCGAAGAAGAATAAAAACAGATTCACGAAGAGTGACAGAAAAAAAAAATATTAATATGAAGAAAACAAAATTGCAAAAGATTTAAATCGGCGCAGAGCAAAAAAAAATTGGTCCCCAGAATGAGAGCTGAAAAATGAAGAAAAAAAAATGTGTAACGAATGATGGACGTTGATTAGTCAGGTAGAAGTAATAATTTAAAAGAATAATAAAAATATGAAAAATTGAAAACAAAACACACTCTTCTTTGTTACATTTATTGATGAGTAACTACGAAGCGACAGTTACAAAAGATTTGTTTTTCTTCGGCGCAATTTTTCTTGAAGCTGCGTTAATGTTGTTACTTCGTACGAAGATGATTATTATTATTACTAATTTGAAAATGAGAGTGTTGAATTTATTGTTTTTTTCCCAATTGGAGAAAAAAATTTGTACCGAGGAAAAAATGTTACTAGCTAGTGGATTACACGGAGAACGGAAATTATCGAATAATTAAAAAAACAAAACACTGAAAAATGAAAAAAAATGAATTCGTTGTAGGGTGACAATAGGCTTTAGTGTATATAGTTTTGTAAAGTGTTACCAGTGATAACGATCGATCGGAATTATTTGAGTGGATCGTAAAGAAGAAAAATTTTAAAAAATTAATACGCGGGTATTGTTCACCGATTAAGAATGGTTCGTGAAGAAGAAAAAGGAAATTATTAAAAAGGACGAGGAAGATAAAATTAATGACGAAAAAAAAGAAGAAACGAAATAATCGACATTTTCGATTCGACCGTGTGGTTGTAAATAATAAATATAAATATATATATGTCATGCAAGATGAAATTTATGAAAAAATTAGTATGACATGTATATTATTATATGTATGAAAATATTTATTATATATAAATATATATATACATATATATATATATATATATATATATATGCGAATGAATATATGCGTATATATAACGTAAGCTGTCAAATAGAATGTCATAATATTGAATATTATAGTGCCATTAAATTAATTATAGTATTGAGAGGATCTTCGGAGACTTTTGGCATCGAATATTTTTCTTTCTTTCTATTTTTCTACCAATTTCCCGATTTTTCATCCCCGAATTTATTCATATCTTGAATCACAGGAAAAAAAACAATTTTTCAAATGTGAAAAAATCCGTTCGTACAATTGTGTTTTCTTTTTTATTCACATTTGTTACAGCATGAGAAGTATTATTTTATTCGTGATAATTAAAATTTTTGACGTTGTCATGATCAACGCGATGAATAACGAAATTTTTTGTTGACAACAAAAAAATTCATTCAAACGACGCGTTATTTTTTTCCAAATATATTTGTGGATCAATCAATTGTGATATAAATGTTCTAGATCTTAATTTTCATGACGCAATATTGAATAATAATTTCTTAAATAGGAACTCCAAAAAATAGGACGGTTGTTCGTGCTGCAACGAGTCGAGAAAAAGGAATTTTTCTAAATGGAGAAAAACTCGTCGTTGATTTTTTCTCGGTACTTTTTTTTTCTTTTCCTTTTAGTAACAACTACAGCGATTCGATGGACAGACGGAGGGATAGACGATGCATTTGTCCAGACAGTAAACATCGGCGCCTTCTCTGCCAGCTATTTCACCAATTGCATCACAAGTATAGCTGTAATTAAAAATGAAATTAATCAATTATATTTATTATTAACTAATAATCGTTAAAAATTGATATACGACGATAATTTTTTGATAATCGTTCATTTTATTCACTTCGTTTTCACGCAGTGAAAGCTTCGTTTTGATGGGAAAAAAATCAAGATTTTTATGCCAGTCAAATAATTTTAAAACTATGCGAAATAATTTTGAAGTTTTTTTTCTTTCAATTCTTGTTTTCTTTCGTTCATTTCTCTTGTTAATTACGAAGAAAACTCTTGAGGAGTTTAGTGTGAAAAAATTCAAAATGAAAATGAAAAAGTGAAAAATCAAAAAATTTCTACTTACGGACAGTGACAAAATTCTTCGGGACAATTAGCAGGATAATGAAGACAATTTTCCTGACACCAGTTTGCCATGCCTGGAGTAGTTCTGGAACGATTGGTAGGTACGCAAACTTGGGATCTAAGAGAGAAAAAAATAATCGATTGCAGAATCTCGTTATAAAATGAAGAAAAGGTATTTGTATTGAAATATTGTCGAATATCTTGTTTCATTGACCTGATGAAAGGACTGAGCTCTCGCAAATTCTGTAGGGCGTATGGCGGTGGTCTACCAGCCGTGCTGGTCGTGATACTGACGTCCGCGCAATTTCTGAAAGTTTCAGGTCGTCCACAGCCAACTCTCTCGGTACCGTCTGGACAGATGCCCCACATATTGCCTTGAAAAAAAAAAATAAAACACAAAAAGTTCACCAGATTTGCGCAAGCTTAATTGCCCACTCAAATAGCAGTCAAATTTTTCGTAATTATTATTATTAAATCGATATTATATTCACGAGATGTACTTCTAATGCTCTCTGAATATCATTTTTCAAGATGAACGGTCTACGACAATCAAAATTAGGTTTTTAAAATTAAATTAATTTGATATTACACTGTGACCTCGATTCTCGGAACCTCGATCTTTGCAATTGCAGCGTAGTGGGAGAAGCGCCAAGCCAATCGCGTCAGGCCGCCGTCAGCCACCAGCGGCGCAGAGACGGTTCTGTGCAATGTGCGCAACCCCGCTTTTCGCAAGAGCCAGTCCCGCACAATTTCGATTATTGAGGTCGCAGTGTACTTATACATTTGTTACAATTCGATAAATATAGCAATAATTGTTTAATTAAATTATTTTCAATTTCTTTCAAAATAATCCAACATCAATTTCATATTGTTTATTGTTCAACAAATTTAGCAATAATTCACCAGTATAATAGTCCCATTGAATGACACACTGAGAACAGGTAACTCCAGGCGGAAGAGTTACTTGGTAACGGAATATTCCTTGTCTGCCGACTTCCTCTGGAATAACGAAGCTCGCGTTTTGAGTTCCCGACAAATACAATGGATACCTGAGGATCAAAGTGCAATTTTTCAATTTTTTCCTTCCTCCTGAAGGAAGCTTTGTCATTGAGATTTTTTTCCCCCTTACTTGTCAAAACATTCCTGGGCTGCTTCTCGAGCTGGATTATTATTCGGACAGAGACGAAGCTCGAAGCTGCCCTGATGGTTAGCCGTAAGCTCGATCTCGATCTCGATTTCCTGTCCGGCGACGTAGCGCCTCACTATCGTGCCTTTTGCGTACATTCCACCGGCCTCGTGAGGTTTTGGATCCTCGAGATGATAAGCGTCGCCGCATAATCCGCACTTGCCCTTATTTTGTTGCCACTGAACTGGAAAATTAATATTTCAATAATTTTTGACAGCAATCACGATTTCTAATTTGAGGAGTTCTTTTTCAACCGGGCCACTTTTTTTTCACCCTTTCCAATTTTTTTCAACATCTGCCAGTTTGAAAGATTAGTCAAAAGGAACTTCTGTGATTTTTTAAAGATTTTTTTAGGTGTCCGTTCAGGATTTTTAATTTTTCATTACGAAGACTATCTCAAAAAATATTCATCAAACAAAAAAACCATCGGAATAAAAACTTTTTTATTTTTTCCACTTTATCGAAAAAAATTAAAATCATAATTTTTCTGCATTGAGAAAATTAAAATTTGGCAAAAAATGAGAATAAAGTTTTTTTAAACGTAATAACACACTTTCGATTCCGGTACAAATTTTACAGGATGTCTGTCATTGGGTAAGGAGTCTGCGAAAAAAATTTCAAAATGGTACCTGCAATGGTTACGATGGAAAAAAATGAAAACCCTGCGAAATCTATATGCTGTTATGAGATTTCGCAGAGTTTTTATTTTTTTTCATCGTAACCATTGCAGGTGTCATTCTGAAATTGTTTTCGCAGACTCTTTACCCAATCACAGACATCCTGTAAAATTTGTACCGAAATCGAAAGTGTTAATTAAAGGTTTAACAAAATTTTATTCTCATTTTTTTGCCTAATTTCAATTTTCTCAATGCAGTAAAATTATGATTTCGATAAAGTGGAAAGAATAAATAAGTTTTTATTCTTATGTTTTTTTTTTGTTTGATGAATATTTTTTGAGATACAGTGTTCGTAATGAAAAATTGAAAATCTTGAACGGACGCCTAAAAAAATCTAAAAAAAATCACGGACGTTCCTTTTGACTAATCTTTCAAACTGGCAGATTTTGAAAAAAATTGGGAGGGTGAAAAAAAGTGGGCCGGTTGAAAAAGAACTTCTCATTCATGAAAATAATATGTCTAAAGAGATCCATAATTCCTATGAAAAATGCATGCCTCAAGAATCTCGCAAATTGTTCAAAACAATTTAAAAAAAAAAATTGGACTTTATCGCAATATCAAAGACTACTTCGATGGAAAACCGCCCTCTGATGACGAATATGCAATCAGAAAAATGAAATTATCTCAAGAATATGCAGAAATTGCGAAAAGTGATGGATTTTCTACGTTTTTTTAAACAAAGGTCGCACAGGGGTCACCAGAGGTCAAAATAAAATCTCTACGGCGTTATCTCTGATTGTATCCCAAACAGATTTCTGAATCCGGTCGGGGGTGAAAAAAAAAATTAATAATCGAAAAAATTTCACGATTTTAACGTTAATTTATTATAATTGCATTTAATTTTTTTTTTTTATATCGATCAAATTGCCACCTTCGCCATAATTGGTTTTAAAAATTGAGCTCCACTCAATTATTGTTTGTTATGACACCGAGGAATATTCCATCGTGCATAAATCATTGCAAAACATTCGACACTGCCCACCCAGGTTCGCGAAAGTAATAATCCGCTTTTTTAAAATTTCTTTCATGCCGAAAAGTTGTTCCTCCCGAGGGCTTTGAAGGGCACGGCGTGCCTGAACGCTCATTTTATTTTTCTTCCAGTTTCTCTCGTGAGCGACGAAAAAAAAAAATTCCGCAATTATGATATCCCGGTCAAGAGCTCGAATATTTTCTCCCGATTTCACGAGGCTTTCATCCATCGTTCGACGTTTATACTCCCCTTAAACAATGCCATTACATCACTGAACGATCGCCTCGCCCGAAAATCTTATGCGAACAGATGGCACGCTGTTTTTTTTCATTATTTTTTTCTTCACAGTAAAAGGTCATAATTTCGTCTCTCTCGTTACGAAAGTGTAATTCGATACCCGTTATTTTTATTTACTCAGACAGTCCAAAATCTTAGGCGGATTTTAATGCTAGCCGCTGGCTATTTTTTTTTCACAATCAGTATAATTTTGCAAAGAATCCTTAGTGGAGAATTTTTTTGGGATTGTTTTCACCCAGGATAAAAATAAATACATAAATAATCAGTACAATTATTTACCGATTTGTTATTCAAAAATTAAATTTTGCTCTCTGTTTTATCATTGTTGAAGGAATCGTTTTTGTTTTAGGAATATAAAATTTAGGAACCTGCGTAGCCTCCGCAATAAAGCTCGTTGTCATTCCAGTTGACAGGATTTGGAAAACCGAAACGCCACATGCTATTTCTCGCCGGTGGATCCATGAGACGTCCATGCCCATTGACCTCGATATTCGCAAATATCTGTCACGAATTGACGAAAAGATAATTCAAAAATTAAATGGTAAATTAGGAATCCAGCAATAACAATTATATCTGCAGTATTAATATAAAAAATAATAGAATTTAAAATAGGAATTCACGAATGGTTTAATTTGTGAGAAAAAATTGTCATCTGAAGAATAATTAACAAAATTAATATGGAAATAACTTAGTAAATAAAATAGTACTTATTAATTCGAAGATCTTTCCTATAATATTCAATGTTTAATTCTAAAAAATGTTACTGTGAAAAATATTGTAACAATAAAATACAATTAAATAATTAAATAAATAATCAAACCATTAAATTAAAAAAAAATTAATTAATTTAAAGAATAAAAAATAATCTAACTTACGAGAAGAAAAAAAATGGCAGTCTCGTATCTGCTCGTCGATCCCATGACACCTGTCAGAGAGAAATGAGAATAAAAAAAATATATAATGCTTTCCTGGCAAAATACGATGGTCAATCTTGATTCTCATTTATCCTTGAGTATTGAAAGGATTCGAGACAAAAAAAGCACCATTAAAATACTGCCAATGTTTATCATAATGAGACCTCGAAGGAGTAAAAAGTATTAAAAGCTTGTCATGGGTCATTCAACTCGCTCGGAACGTTTGGACGAGAATTCATATCGTCGATCGAATAATCAAATACATGTATATATATATATATATATATATATTTCAATGCATTCAATTGCTAATGTCCGCTCTGCTGTTGGGCTTGTTCTTGCCCATTTGAATTTACATTCGGATATGATAGTGAGACGTTTCTTGTGAATAATGAATCCTCAAGCCACCGCGAATAACAAACGTCGGAACGGTGAATAATCGATAGACCCGATTAATATCGACCATTATTACACGCTGAATATTTTTATCGAGCGCCACGAATTGTCGGACGGATTAAAAAGTTAATCGCGAATATTACAGGCCAACCGTTCGAGGACTATTTTTTTTTTCGACCCAACGAATCCTATGACTTTGAAGAGCTTAGAGGAATGACGCATAATTATTCCTATCGAATACAATAGTCGATCTGTGTCACAATAATTTACAGTTATCCTGTGACGTATGTCAAATAATTTTTTCGCGATATTCAACCCGGATTTGATTTTCATTAACTTGAAATAAGTACATGGGGCATTCCATCCCAAATCGGACAGTTTGAAAAACTTTTTTTTTTTATTTCCTCAATTTTTTTATATTTTTGAGTACCCATCGAAAGACCCTTCCAATTAAATTTTGAGATTTTTTTGATTACCCGTTCAAAAGATATTAAATTAACAAAAAAACCGCTCTTTTTTTGTATTTTGGTCATAACTTCTTTAATAATGGTCCAAATTGAAAGTTTTTTTTTCAACATTTTTGTTTTTTATGGCCTTTTCAGAAAAAAATACAACAAAAATATTCGACGTGTTTTTGAATGAGTTTTTTGAGTTTTAAACGTTAAATCGCGTTTTTAAAAGTGAATGTCTTTTTTAATTTTTTTAAAAATATTTTTTGTCTTAAACATCTATCTATTCAACAATTTTTAAGACTAGTTCGATCGTGGGATCTCAATAACTACTATTTTTTTTCGATTTTTGAAAATTAAATTTTTTTTTTTTTTTACATAAATTATTATGAATACCAATTTTTGTTGCAGTATAGTATTGTGTTAATCATTTTGAATTGATTTGGGCACTTTTTCATTGTTAACAGATTTTTAAAATTAATAATTAATCGATGAGCAAACAACAACAGTTCAAGAATTGTATGAGTGGGCATTGAACCTAAATAGTCTACCGAATATTGCTGTCAAATTTTTACATGAGAAACATTATTCAGATGCAAAAGAAAAATTTTATTTGCGATAAAATACTGCGAAGTCACTCACAGGGGGACACAAAAATTTCATTCAATTATTCCAATGAGCAACGGAAACGTATTGGCAAAGGAATATTCTAATTCAGGAAATACATAATCCTATATGTAAGGTTTTCAAAAAAATACGTGAATAAATAAAAACTGTTGTTATTGTTGTTCATAAACAGACTTAACGATTAATTGTTAATTTTAAGAACCTGTTAACAATAAAAAAGTGTCAAAATAAATTCGGAATATTGAAAAAAATACTATACAAAAATTGGTATTCATGATTACAGTTTATAAACAAAAAAAAAAATTTAATTAAAAAAAATCGAAAAAAAATAGTAGTTATTGAGATCCCACGATCGGACTAGTCTTAAAAATTCTTGAATAGACAGATGTTTGAAACAAAAAATTAAAAAAAAACATCAAAAATGACATTCACTTTTAAAAACGCGATTTAACGTTTAAAACTCAAAAAACTCATTCAAAAACACGTCGAATATTTTTGTTGTATTTTTTTCTGAAAAGGCCATAAAAAACAAAAATGTTGAGAAAAAAAACTTTTAATTTAGACCATTATTAAAGAAGTTATGACCAAAATACCAAAAAAGAGCGGTTTTTTTGTTAATTTAATATATTTTGAACGGGTAATAAAAAAAATTTCAAAATTTAACAGGAAGGGTCTTTTGATGGGTACTCAAAAATATAAAAAAATTGAGGAAATTTAAAAAAAAAGTTTTTCTAACTGTCCGATTTGGGATGGAATGCCCCATACACAAATATAAAAGTATAAAAATATAAATAAGTTAATTCCATAAAATAATAGAAAAACAAGATTCTAGTTCAAAAAAATCATTTTCCAAGTTCTTATAAAAGTTTTACATTTCAATGGCAAAGTAATTAGTTATCTATAATTATTCCGCTTGCTACTGAAGAATGGACAGCGATCATTAACAAAAAATTCGTACTAAAAAAAGAAACCACGATGACGCACGGAGCTAATCTTAAGCCTACCAAAATGTTTTTCTCACATAAATTTGAACGAACAGTGTAAGAAATTTTTTTTACATCGCGGACTGTCAACGAGTCGATTAAAAAACCGCAGAAACAGATCGAAGGATTTTGCACGCAAATTATAATCCGCTGAATCTATAAAGAAGTGTCTAGTTACAGATTGACGTTTCGCAGACAAAGAGGCGGATGTTTTTATAAAAAGATACGCCCTTTGGGCTCTCAGACATTGAGATACACTCAACGAGGCCTCCAGTATATTTTTCAGATCTTTAACTGTTGAATGAACGCTTTTGAATAAATAAAACGGCTCCGCCAACACCTTGACACTTTACGTGACGTGAGAAACGATACGAACGAGAACTTTGGTTCAATTAAAACGTCTCCGCTATCACAAACGAGCGTTTCATTCTCGTTGCCTTTTTTCCCCTTTTTTAGTCTTTTTCTCCCGATCGTACGAATAATTTGCGACGATATTGCCGAAATCTGACAGGCCGTAGCATAAATTCAAAAGCGGTCATTTCTATCTTCACCGGGATTAATTCGATCCCAAGCTTCATTATTTTCTATTTCAATGTCGATCTACATCGTGAATTTCATTTTGCCTTCGAAATTTCACCGATTCTTGACTGAACGACGGGAAAAAACGTCCGAAAAATGTTTTTCGACGTTCCTCATGATAATTCGTCGGGTTTCGAGAAAATAACAGGTAGTTCGTGATTAGTGAGAGAAAATAAATGTCGATATTCAGTTGTGAGAAAAGTAGAAAAAAAATATTTTTTTATCGAAAACTCATTGATTCAACAAAATAGTTGTATTATTTTTTTATTTTTAGCCGCATCGTGATTATGTTTCATCATTTCTTGCATTCTAATTAATTAATTAAGTAATTTATTATATAATATAAATAACACTAATTGTGACATTAATTAGTAATTAATCAATATAATGATAATAGTGAATTAACTAAATTATTAATGTAATGTAATTAATTTAAAAATTCTCAATTTTAATTGCCCTTTCGCTTATAAAATTCTGAAGTTCTCAAAAAGATTCATTTAATATTTTGAGATTTTTTGTGATTTCTGCCGAGTAAAAATAATTTTTTTCAATACTATTGGTAATCACGAGAAGAAATGAAAAAACGTGAATAACATGTTTCAGCTATTTTCTTTTTTTTCGACAAAATTTATGGAGAATTTCGTGACGAAGTCGAGAGAAAACGAAAATAAAGGGGTTAAAAAAACACTCGGGGAAGAAAAAGAGAGAGGAGGATCGCTCGAGGGAGATTTCGCGTCGACGACCGAATTCGCTCGAGTGGACCACAGCCTAAAAGTGAAAAAACAATTCTGGTTAACCTTCGAGGTGAAACTGTTGCAGGGTGTAAGACCTCAGATGTGTCGAATGTGGCGACATCCGAAATAACCATCGCGTGACGCTCGGAGCGAAAATTTCGATTCTTTTCGACCGCGTTTATTTATTCGAAAGGAAGAAAAAATAATCTTTCAATAATTGTTCAATTTTCGAATCGCCAGATTAGTTTGGCAATTGAAAAAAAATGATAGCACAAAAAATAAATTTTTGAATAATTCTATTCTTTTTTTTCAAAATTTCCAAACTACGAGTGTCAGAATGAAAATGCCTGATTTTTTTCCATACAAGCGTCAACCAGTTTTCGAGACCCGAAATTCTCGCCAATCCCGATCTCCCCCGGGATATATTCAAATCCCCCTACAGGCAAAAGGGCGTGAGTACGAAGATCACAAACGTCGAACTGCGTCGAGATATGTTCGCTTTATTCGTCAGCGATTCGTATCTATCGTAGTCGTCAAAGAGGTGCATTCTCTCGAGACAGAAAATGAGCCGGAGAGCACATGTCATCGACGCGGTTCCACGAACGTTTCTTTTTATTCGTCCTGGCGGGAATAATCACAATGAGAAACATAAAATTTTAATATTCATCGTGCCAAAACTTCATCGTTTAAATATTCCATGGCATAAGAAAAAAAAGTTATCTCTTCAACTGTCTCGATTCGTTTTGTAATCTTATTATATCTGTTTTTTAATTTTTTAATAAATATGATCATAATATCATGATTATATAAAATATAAGATAATAATTATGATGTTATAATTATATTATATTTTATATTATTACGATATTAATAACATAATAACACAGTAACATTATCATTATTATTAAATGTAAATAATAATAATAATAATAATAATAATAATAATAATAATGATGTAAGATAAAAATAAGATCTATATCTTAGTATTGACTCTTGCATGGAATTAGCCGATAATGCAGTGCATTTTTTTAAATATTGAAGGGAGCAATTGATATTCGTTTAAACCAAAAATGGCACCAAAGAGTCACAATGTTTGGAGTCGTTGCGTGCGCAAACGAGTATGCGAACCTCGTGAGAATATCGGCGATAAGAGCGAAAGGATATTCGAAAGGAAGGTGAAAATAAAAATAAAAGAAATGCAAGAGGATAAGGAGAGGAGGACTAAAAAAAAAATCAAACCGTCACCAAGGCCACGTGGAACGCTGATCCTTACCGCAGCAAAAATAATAATAATAATTTATTATCACATTATTTTATTAATAATATAAAAATATTTATAATATTAAATAATAATAATATATGAGAGATTTTGGTCGAAAATAAAATTTAAAATTTGTGACATTTCAAATATTGGAAAAAATTAAAGCCATCAGCGGATATGAAGCAAAATACAGTGTCATCTTTAAATTGCCCAGATGTACTTTCGTGCTTTTGTGCGAAGGAAATTGTGAAAGAAAATACTGATATCATGTTTGTCTAATTATTTTCTTGTTCAATAAAAAGTTTCGTAATGCAAGAAAATGTTCATCGATATCGTATAATGTGTAACGTCGAATAGCGTATTTCTTGTCGTCGGAGTTTGACACGTGATCGGCGTCTTAATTTGCGACAATGTGAAACGTTAAGTAGGTGAGAAGATACAACGGCGGAAGCACGTAATCGTGGTTATAAAGTCAGGTGAGACGAACGATAAAAACCGCGTGAAAACGGTTTGAAAACTTACCGATATACGGAAAGAGAAAAAAGTACACACACGAAAAAAAAACGTGCAACGAGCACGAATGCGTTTCGACGACGCTGCACCCGCGTCAAACTCGGATCCACGACTCACGATATATTCCGGCGAATAAACGAATACGATTGCCCTTGCCCCTACCACAAAGACACACGAAAAAGAAGAAAGAAAAAAAAAGAAAAACCCGACCGGACCTGAATCCCACTCCGTTGACACATCGGTGGGGCGCGATCGATTACAAATTAGGCAAACGATTTCTTTTTTTTTCAACAACGCCCTCGTGCGTTATCATTATCATTCATATTTTTATTCTATTGTTCGAAGAGTACTTTTTTCAATTTTTTCAATTTTTCAATTATTCGATTTTCATCCTGAATAATAATTGTCGATTTTGATGGATGGTTATAGATTTTAATTATCCACTTATTTTTATTCCATTTATGCTTTGTTTAATTTTATTGAGCTCTATCTATCACTCTGTGGCTGTCTAATCAATATTTATTGTGAGACTTTATTTCTATTGTAATGATTAAAAATTCAAATTAAATTTGAAGGCAATCTATTGAACCTTATACGATTTGAAACTTTGCGTATAGAAATTTGCCGACAAATTTCGTGTAGAGGTGGCTGAAGATTGGGGAGACTTTCCCTTTTTTGGGACTCGTTAATTTATTCATATAAAATAAGAGTAAAAAATGTTGTTTAAATTCGTGGTAAATTCCTTACCGATCTCCCCAATAATTGTTTAGGAAATAAGTTCCTTTCTCACAGTACTATGGGCCTCAAAAGTCCCAACTACCTCATTGCTTGATGTAATTTATAAAATATCGAAATAATTTTTTTGAAGTTAATAAATAAATGAGTAAAGTAGAAATAATTTAAGTACTTACCTCGATTTTTCGGTCACGATGAAACGGTGAAAAAGACTATGATGCACGATAAAAAATATCAATAGAAATGATTTTAATAACAAATTTTTAAAGAGGAAAACCAAGCTCCAAACTTGAAAGCTTTATTTTTAAAAAATTGCAATTTTGAAGTGACTTAAAAATAGTTAGAATTTTGGAAAATCTAAAAAAGCAAGAAAGTGGCCCGATCGGCAGTCCTGCAAATAATGGCTGTCGAGGTCAATTCACTCGGGTTTTAAACAAACTAAAAATCGAAATGCAAATGTGCTAATGGAAGGGCATTCCGAGTGACGATTCGTTCACGCGCCTTATCAGATTTTTTTCCCACAGTTGGCCTTTTTTTCGCTCTCGGCAAGAGGGGATTTTGTAACTCGTTCTGCTTTATAAACCGTTATAAGAAATATGACTTTAAAATCGTCATTTGCACACTAATGAGAATAATGTCAAAAGAACCGCACTAATGGCGTCGATAAAGTCGACAAATTCGGCATTCTCCAAAAACCTTTTTTATTCTAAATATATTGCCTTTGTTCGAGCTGAAATTTTCTCAGAAATCGTCGAGACGACAAAAATAAAAGTTCATCGACCGGACATTTCCATAAATTTTCTCGCACAAAATTCTGTGATTTTTTTTCAATTCAATTATTTGCCAAAATTAAAAAAAAATAGTATATTAAAAAAATACACATTCCTCAAAGCAACAAAAAATTTATCCTGGAAGAAAAGACATTATCTTCAAATTTATCAATAAAAATGAAAAATATTTCAAAAATGTGAATTTAAAATATACGTGAAAGTCAAGATAATCTGTCGTCGGTAAATAACTTCCTCAGGATAAACGAAAGTTAAGATAATTCTGTCGTCGGTAAGTAACTTCCTCAGGATAAACGAAATTCCCGCAGAAATTCATCTTGTATCGCGGTATTTCTCGCAAATCCGATGTCGATAACTCACACGGCGATCCCTTCCTTACTGACCTATAAAAAAAAAGGGAAAAACCCTCGGACGTGGTCCAGTTTCTTCATCAATAACGATTTGTCGTGGCAACGAGCAAATTCTCGTGAAAATTCGGGTCAACGAATTCATCCAGGAAGTGGGAGACAGAAAGAGCAGCAAACGACTATTTTGCTTTTTATTTCGTCGTTCTTTTCGCGTTTGGAGGAGAAAATACTAGATTTTTCGTGATGCTAAAATTTCCATTACGAGCATGCGCGAAGGTTGAACTGCGATATTCGTTCAATCGAATGTGATGCAGTGGAATATGACCATGACGTATATATATATAAATATACATTGATAGATAAGGGCTCGGTGAAAAAAATGCTGAAACGGAAGTACAAATTCCCAGATGCAAATTTTAAGCCAATCTTTAAGCATTCATTTGTTAAAATTAAAATATAGTCTTGTAATTAAATTATCATTATCATTGCTTTATCAGAGACGTTATTGGAATATAAGAATTCAAATAGAATCAAAAAGTTTCAATGAATCATGAAAATTTCAGCCCTTAATTAAGTTACTCGTTTTTCGTAGTAATATTTCTGAAATGAACGTTTATTTGGCATCATGATTCTCAGTTTTCTTTTAAGTCTGCATAATTTTTAATTATAATAAACGAAAAACTCCCTGAATAACAAAAAAATAACTGCGACGTGTGTGAATATATTTGAGGATTTGTTTCAGGATTTTGAAATGGAAAATAATTATTACCAACGTTTTACGTACGACGTGTCCGAAAAAAGGGTGTGCCTTATAATTGTTACAGTGTAAAACCACGATAATCTAACTCAGAAAACAATCATTCGTAAAAATAGAAATTTTGTTTTCTTCAATATTAAAAATATCATTTTGTGGCTTTATTAATCTCTTATCTTTGTAATTATTCTTTTGCCATCTTTGGCACCTCAAAGATTCAGTTTTGGCCCATTTTAATGACACATCAACGTTCGACGATAAAATTTTTTCGATGATTCTTTTAATTAGCATATTACGCATCTCATATGGATTTATCTTTATATTACAGAGGATAATAATCCAAGCACGTGCTCGAGGACTAACAAGAGGTTTAAAATCACATAATGACAATAATAATAAATAATTGTAATAATAGACACTATATAATACAATCAGAAAATTCGACAACATTGATTATACGTAGTATCATTTAACTGCATATAAACATACAAAAGGTTTAAAACTAATTAAATGGTGTTTAGTTGTTGCTGTTATACAATATGATTTCCCTTTTTTTCTTTTTTTCCCCAAAACGTTCTCCTTTAATTCGATCTAATTTTCCAATTATTTATTGTTGGTAGAATGCGTTAATGTTTTTTATAATGTGTTGTTTTGTTTTTTTTGTTTTATACTTTGTTTTTTGTTATGCTAAAAATCGGTGGGTAATCAAAAATTATGCAATAATCGTGCGATTCATCAACGCCACGTCGATTGCAAAGAATAAAATTGTTATTCGTATATTCTGTTATTTACAGGCTACATTTTTTGCAATTGGAAAAAAAAGGAGAAAAACAAAGTTTGCCACAGACAAAAGCCCGGCCAGTACAATATTTGTTCATTCTCGACGATTATAATACACATTCTCTTATTATTATTATTTTTTTCTCGTAGACACGAAAATATTGCTTGGAGGAAAAACAACGGAGGCGAATTATTGAAAATCATTTTTGTGTCTTTGGGACGATAAACAATTTTTTTTCGCAAATTAAACAATCAACGTATACATTTTCAATCTCATTTATATCACTCTCATTTTTTCCCATTTCGATCATCATTTTTTCTCATTCTTTTGATATTCAGGCTTCACAGTAGTGACTACAAACTATCAGTCGTACATGCTCCAATGGAAATTGCTTCTGTGCGGATCTTTTCAATTTGATCATAATTGTCTGGATTTTATTAAAAATCTGTTCAAAGACGCTTCATTTTGGAGTCGAAAAAAGTGTATTTCCTTGAAATAAAAGTGTGCGTTGTTGAAATTTAAAAAAATCCCCGGAATTGAATCACGATTGATTTTTGGATCTGAAAATCAATCACAGGTTCTTGCTTTCTCCTTCCAATCTGTGATTTTTAATTTTTTTTTTTAAATCTGTAAGTGTTTATCAATTTTTTTCTTCGATCTGCGATTGATTAAAGAACTTTTTATCATTTAATCGGTGGTTCTCTGATCTTCCCTTCAATCTGCAAGTGATTCTCGATATTGTGCTCGGTCCCCGAGTAATTATCGATTTTTCTTTTTTTTCCTCCATCAATCGGTAAGTGATTCTCAAATTAAGGGGCTCGTAGTGTCACAGAGTCAAGAGGATGCCCAAGAGAAGGGGTACGTTTACTCGCGTGATGTATGTGCACAGTATATATAGTCACGTTCGTCGTGCGTGTAATGAGCGTCGAGTGGGTGTCGGTATTATCAAAGGGTGTGATGGATAATACACGGTAAACGTTATTACAGCTCAAGTACGAGATGAAGGTAATTCCAGGAGCATTTCAAATGTTTTTCTAATTTAATAATAATAATAATAATAATAATAATAATAGTGAAAATGTAAGTTACAGAAAATTTAAATTTTACATTTCAAATCTGTGAAAATAAAATTAGACATTTTTACAAATTATTTCCGAATTATATTTTTTATTAGTTTCTCCTGACATCCAATCTTTCCTGGAATTACGAATAAATCGTGTTTGTTAAAATCAAAAATTGAAAGTCGACGATAAATTTTGTTCACTACGAATGTAAAAAATATTTTTGCACTACTTTTTCCGTACGAGTGTTTTGACTGAAAATCAAAAAGTATCAAAAGGAAATGGAGATTTTTGTTTCAATCTCGTAATAGGACGACAATCAGATGTGAGTATATTCAACGATCGTATATGCAGTTAAACAATCAGAATTTTTTTTCTTCTTACTAACGACTATATTTTTAGTTTTCTTTTTTTTTTCGTTAAGAATTAATAGTTGCACTGTGTCGTTTTTTCCCCACAATTTTATATCTATCCCTATTATTTACAAAAATTTGTAATTCGTGAAATATAAACACGTGTACATATGCATTTTATCGAGGGGGAAGTATCCCTCTCGCGCGAGGGGTAAATTATTCTTTTAGGAATGAGATTTAAGATCGGAAAGCGTTTTTTTTTCTTCTTTCTTTTTTCGTATTTTTGTGTACGAGCTTGAATTTCGTACGAGAATGCTCGATCATTATTCGTAACAACGGGAGACACATATAGTTGCTTTTACACGTTTACGTCTTTTTTCTTTCTTATACAATAATCGTAATTTTGGTTTTTATAAAAATAATAAATCGTAAAATAGCCATTGAGGCGTGTCATGAGGGCTCGATCACGATTTATCTCATCCATCGTATTCTTCGTTCGCTTTAATTTTCATTACACTCGTGCTTTCTTCCCGTGATTGTGGATTTTTTTTCTTCACCTTTCCTGACTTCAACAATCTTAAAAATCAATTTAGTAAAAAAAAAAACACATTTTTCTTATTAAAAAAAAAACAAATTTCTTTTTTTCCTCGTATGTGATTGATAAATTTCTCTTATCTAGCCTATCGAATGATTCACACGTAAAATTCAAAAAGTAATTTTTATTTTTAATAAAATTATACGTGCTACGATAAATATATTTAATATATAATATTAGACATTTAAAATCATCGACTATCAACTATAATTTCTGTATTCCTATACTTAAAAATACTGTCTGGATTTCCTCTCGAATATCTCCTCTTCCATTTTTTGTGTTTATTTTATATATATATACTGCAACTTTTTTGAGTTTCAATAAAACTTTCATTCTTGCCCACATTGAAATATACTATGCACACGCTCAATACTCGTTTTAATACTAATGATATGTGTTATCGTCCAACTACGAACGTGTTTGATGGATTCTCTTTTATTTTTCTTCCATTTTTTCATTCGCATTAAAAACAAATTTTTTTTAAACTCTTGGATTTCATCACTTTAATGCCGAAAAATAATCATGAAAATGTACATTTCGTTAGAACATTTTTTTTTTTAATCCATCGCAGTCCTTGGGACAGTGCAATATGAAGAAAAACAATGTTGGACTCAATTTTATCGAAATAAGAAAAAAAATAATCAACCCAATCGGACTTGTGACGAAGAGCAATTTGATTGCGCGAAATTCCGACGGTTAAATAAATGGATTAAATAGATTTGAACAGAATTTTGAGGATTAATTATTAGGACAAGTATATGAGACTTTGCTCAAAAAAATTTGAGCCATTATTGCGAGGCAAATATCGATTTCTCTGTGCCTTTTTCGTGAGTGTTTTTTTTTAAACCCTTTTAATCTCAAGCATTCACTCAATTTGGCTCCTATTATATTTAATAATTGTTTAAATTTATACATTAATGTTATTTACATGTATATTCGTAAGATGCATAATGATATGTTTTTATCAACGTGGGAAAAAAAAAGTTTTTCCTCTTTGCATCAATTTTCTCATTGACACGTCTGATATATATTGATATGTAGAATATTTTTTCAAACCTCACTTTACCTCGATTTCTCAGGCAATTCTTGATATGTATCGGTTTTTCTTAAGTTTAACTTTGCAGCTTAACACATTTTAATTATTTATTCCTCAACAATATCATTATAATCGACTGAAGGATGCTCATTTAGTCATTAATTAATCTCCAGATACTTAATTAAAATTATGATCAATGTTACAAGCATCCGCCAACCAATATTCTTCATACTCTTTTTCTCGCTGATTTTTTCCTTCCGTCTCTCTCCTTCCGTTTGGGGATGACAATACAACGGATAATTCAAGCTACCCCCTCGTGTGAAAACGCTACTTCATCCATGTTCCTCCTCTCGTGCCAACCTCGACGTTTTACAACCGATAAATCGATAATACCGAGGTCGACAAAGACGAATCTTTCGGACTTTACGAGAAAATATGATGTTTCATGTTTTCCCTTTTGTTATTTTTATTCGAAATTGTTCTTTGGCCATCGATGTTTCAATTATTAAATAAAAAAATCGTTTCACAGGATGTGGGAAAAACATCCTTTATCCAGTCACTTATCAAAAATTTATTCTCAAAGCTGCTTGAAAAATTAAAAAAAAATGAGCTAAACAAATTTTTAATTCTGGAAATTCCCTTGATCCGACCTGTTATAACTTTAATTAAACAATTTAATTAATCAAATTGTTAATCAAATTATAATTTAAATGAAAAAAATAATACCATCCCTTTGATGAATCGAAATGGAAATTTGAGTAAAATTGTTAAAGCATTCGGAATCTTTAGATTGAATCTGCGAAAGCCTTCGACCTTGATTAATTTCTCGAGGGCTTTTCTCAAATGTTAAGGGTCAAAGTCTATGATGCTCTTAGATATCTTGAGAATCGATGCACATTCATGCACGTGATAATCAAATTATTATATATAGATATGTTCGTCGTCGAGGGAATTTGAAAGTTGCAGCTATGAGCAAGTTTACAGTGTTTTAAGATTCGAATATCTAAAGGAAGATAAATCTGCTCGAGTTTTCAGAAGCACCGATATCAATTTTACGCACGAAAGGAAATTCAATTCCACGTGAGAATCGTCCTCAAAGCGAAATTCCTTAATTTCCCACTCGATCGCAAAAAATTAAAAATTTGAAAAATGATCATAAAATTAAAACGATAACGATGATGCAATTTAAAAAACGTGTATTTCAACTGTGAAAGTAACATTTTTACGGAAAACCAATCGATCGTGATAAATAAATAAAAAGTACTAGAATATTCAACGAGGAGTTTCCGGAATACTCGAGAAATTCTGGACGATAAACTTTCATGAATAATTCACGAGTATCAACGATGGGAAATCATGTGATAAATATCGAGAAGGGAAGAAAAATCAAGAGCGATATTTACGAGACGTTCTAATCGACCCCGTAATCATGCAAAATTGAATCAATAATACCGATGAATTGAGACATTGATACGTTATCGGAAATTCCTTCATTTTTATCCTGAATGTTTTATCGCCCCCAGAATAAAGATTTATTTGATTAAAATAAATATTCCCGATCTTGAATATGAGCCATATTAATGCCTATCAAGCCAATGTTTAAATAAAATAGTATTTATTTTTAATGAATTTATTTAAACTGAATAAATCATTCCTTTTCAAGTTCCACTTAAGCTGCACTTTTGACCAATCTTCTGACGGAGAAAAGCCATTGTAAAAATGAAAAAAAAAAATATATTTTTGGCATTTCTTCAAAGTACACATTTTCAAAAATATTTAGGTAAAATTTTGAGTTAAAATTCTGAAAAATGAATGAGTTTCAGTCAACTTGAAAGGTGTTTTTTCGCAAAATTGCTTTTTTTCAACCTTGTCCCAGAGAATACTCATAAACTTATGAACCGATTTGCAATTCTTGTTTTTAGAATATTAGTTATCTCAGTCTGTACGCAGTCGACTCAAAAAATTTTATATTGCTATTTCTCAAACCTATTTGAATAAAAAAGGACCTTAGAAATTACCAAAAACTCTTATTTTCTTCATTTTTCTATAAAGTTTTTTTTCCTCCTTAAGGTAATATCTATAACTCTGTGAATTTATAAGATTTTTCAATAAAAATAACTATAAAATATGTTAAATGTATACTCGATAAAATAACAATAACCCAATCGTTTGATATTTAGTTATGTCGGTAACAAAAATTCTTAAACATTGACATTTTTTTTACCCCTCACAGTGGCTCTCCCCCTATCTTAAAGAAACTTTCACTCAACTTAGAATCGCCTTGTGCCCAACTTTTCCATGCAACTTTGATCTTCGCACATTCGAAGAACGAAAAATCTCTATTTTTCACGCGTGGTTACGATACCGAGAAGAAAATACAGTTACCGCAACGCCCTGTATATTTGTACTTTACACCAACCCTTGTACGGTCCGCCGTCCATTGGACTCTCACGCAATTTGATTTACAGATCGTTTGTGACGAGTTATTACTCGCCGAGGCGTCACGCTGCTCGCAATTTCCTCATATTTTTCCCAGTTTTCCTCGTACACACTCAAAACAACGTCATTCTCGCTCGCCCTTCGCTCTCTCTCTTTTTTACCCTTATCCGCGAAGTCGCAAAAAAGGTGCACACGCGTCCCAAGAAAACGTAAACTCCGTTGAATATACGCGCAGAATTGTCCAACGAGAGGACATAAAAATCCGAAACTATTTATTATACCGAATTTGAAATTGTCGCTCGCGTGACTTGATTTAATTCCATTTTCTACCCCTTGCTCGTGGTTCGTAAAATTTTTTTCTCTATTTTTTTTTTAATGGTTTAAGAGGAAAAGTTGCAAACATTTATCGCCATCAAGGGTGGAAAGTGACCGAAATTTCAATCAGGAGGGTATTTACAAAATTCTCGAGAAGGAAAGTCGAAGATAAATGGGGGAAACAAATACAAACTTGTATTTCACGTTATGCTGTTATATCAATGCTATTGCATGCAACATATTTATATGTATATATGTATATATGAAGGTAAAAGTCAAGGGTGAGAAAAACATTAAGGGTATTGGCAATTGCCCTTCAAGCCTCGTCAAATGCGAAAAACCTCTCAACTTTTTGCCTTTTATTTTTTACCCTTGGAAAAGAAGAAGAAGAAAAAGAAAATGAAGAGGGAAAAAAGTGAAATTAAAAAAAAACCTTCCGTAATTTTTTAATGAAAATTTTTACAAAAGAGGCAAATTCTCAAATTTATTAAATTTTTCTTAAATATTTTCTTTCTCAATAAACTAGATTATCAGGTAATGTGTAAAAAATAGCCCAAATTAGCGATACGATTTTTTATAACAATTAAAAATGCTGTGAATTTCTTTATCTCATTTGTAATTTTTTTCTAATTGAAAAATGAATGGTAGAATTTTATTAATAAAGAAAAATTACTTATTCACGTAACTCACCGATGGGTAGCTTGGACTCTTTTTATCGTTCCAATAATTCACTCAATTATTCATCCATATCAATCACAAGGATTTGCCAGCGTTATTCGCTCCCTTCATCGACCATCATTAATCCTACTTTCTCATTAGCGAATAGTTTTCTCTTTTTATCACATTCTGATATGTATCGATGGATTATCGATTATAATCGATCGTTTTTTTCTTGTTTTCCGCTGATATGCTTCGATTTACTTTCCGACGTTTATAGTTTCCCTCGTCGACGAACGTTTCATCGATAAGTATGATATGTAATTCGAATGTGACGGAGAAGAAATTTGTCTCCTTTTTTCCCTCTCACACCGCGCTCGTTCGTCAATATTTCTCTCTTATTTCTATGAGTCGACACGCGCGTAAATAATACGCCCGATATCGAGAATTATATCCTAAAGACGATAGCGAGAGATCGAAAAAAGTTTCGTTCGAATCTCGACCTTTTTTCCGCTTTTTTTTTCACGCCGATACTTCCTTGTCGAAGCATCGAATTCTCACGTTTCATTCGATCAGTCATTCGTCACAGTTTGCCGATAATCTGAATTATTCGTTCCGATCTTCTTTTTCCGATAATTAAATTGAAAATTCTTCGATCACGAAATAGACTAATTATAAATAAACGTTACGCACATTTTATCAACGCAGTTAATATTGCCATCGAGGATCGCATTGTCTCACCATAAACTATACAGGGGAAGTGGGGGCAAAATGGATACCATTCAAAATTATTGGAAAAATATTGAAAATCTATAAAATTCGAAAATGAGAGAATTATCATCATAATTGTAGTTAATATACCCAAATAAACTCACCGACGCAAAATCAGATCTAGATTTGATATTTTCAAGACAATTTCCTATGAAAAGTTGAATTTTTTTTTCAATTTTCATGTATCGCATTAAAAAAACACTCCAATATACTCTAGAAGTATCATGGTGACCTACTTTTACTACACTACTTGGATAATTCGAGGGCCAAAGGAAAACGAGTCTCCATAATCGTAAAAAAAATATTCGATAATGCATCTACAATAAAAATTGAATTTTGCCAAAAATTTCATTGCAAAAATATGCCAAGAAGCTTGGTCCAAGTATCTTGGATATTAAGGGGACGTGAAAAGCGACAGGAAATCGTTTTTTCAACGTTTTTCCTCGTTCACTTGCATTTTCAAAATAAACAAAATGTTAGGGTGGTGTTCATTTTGCCCCGGAATTTTTTAAATTCTTTTTATGGTATCTATTTATCTTCCTATTCTATCTTTTTATGGTATCCATTTTCTCCCCCTCCCCTATCTAAGAATCTCAAGAATTATCAAAAAATTTCTCCAACGTTGTAAACGTGGAATTTAAATTTTCATCGCTCCAAATAACTTTTATATTTCAACGATATTATTCAACTTAACTGTAATAGAATTCGATTAATCAATGATATTTAGCGATTATCGATATGATTGTATTTAAGGGTCGTCATAAAAGTCGAAAAATCACTTTTTCATAATGAAATTAGTAACTCCGTTGCTATTGCACATATTTGCACCAAAAAATTACCGAGTGTTCTTCAGTCATCACTGACAAGGTGTAACACCTTAAGGGGACCGAGGCAGCGTCGATACATCGATTTTTTAACATAAATATAAATGTTCGTTGAATACATGCGTAAACCTCATCAATATTCTATCATTTGACGTATCAAATGAAAAAAATTTTGACGCCAGTTGGGTTCCTCAAGGTGCAACGGTTCTCTCATTAATCAATTTTTGGCTTTCACTGCACACTCCTGATCAAACCGCTTGACGGATCTTATCATACGACGTCTCATTTTCTTCGTAACACTTTTCCGGAGTGCTCAAGTGCGGCACATTTTTATTCAGATCCTTATCACAGAGTCACAAGCCACTTTTTGAATTTTTGAAACAAAAAATGGGTCAAAAATTCAAGAAGTTGCCAGTAACTCCATAATAAGGACCTAAAAAAAAGTGCCGCATTTGAGCAGTCCGGAAAAGTGTTCCGAAGAAAATGAGACGTTCTTACACGTATCCAACGAACATTTATATTCATGATGTCCAAAAATCGGCGTTTTGACACCGACTCGATCCCCTTAATAAATTTATCCAAATTTTGATTTCTCTTTCCTACTTTCTTTTCCCGCGCGAAATTTTTCAATTTATTTCCTGAGCATCCGTTTTTCGTGGGTTTACGGAAAATCGAGTGTTTCTTTTCTCACGATTCACGAGGGTGGGATTTAGGGGTGTGGAGGTAAAATCTCGCGCCTACGAACACGATCGACCCTCCTGTCGTTCGTTTTTTTCTTTTTTTTTTTTATATCCTCGTCGATCGGACAAAGTATATGTCACAGGCCACAGGACGCCAGGATATTTACAGAGGTACGAGCAAATATTGGGATTGCCAATAGCGAGTGGCGTTCATAGACACCCGAGATACAAGCGTCATTTTTTTTTACTCAGCTGCGTGTTGGTGTAAAAGTAGGATGAGTGAGCAGACAAATCCCTGCTTTTGATAAAATCCTGTAGCATTCTCTGACCTTTCGGCCAAGGGACACACACACAAATATATCATGTACATTGTTGTCGACACAATAAAATCTTGTTTTCGAAATCCTCCCTTATATTTCATCCCAAAAGAATCCCCGAATAAAAGCTCATTGTCCGTTTCTAATCACGAGAAAATCGTTCTCACCCGATTAGACTTTTTCCTCCCCGTCCTCATACTTTTGTCGTTTCACGAGGGTTTGATGAAAAAATAAATCTTTTTTCCCTCTCATCGATCGATCCATCTGATGAATTTGATTGAATAAACGTGTAAATGTTTCAATTTATGGATTTTGTTTCTTGAATTTATGAAAAATAATGACCGATTGTGCTGGATTTTAATCGGTCAGACGAATCTTCGATTTTCATTGCAAATCATTTGATTGATCATTGCGATTGATTGTTATGCATAAATATATTTATATTTTTTTTTTTGCAAACGATTCTCTTGATTGTGCCTCTTCATTTCAAGTAACTCTGGATTTTAAATATATCTCTGAACGATTTGATTGATTTACTTTCTTTTTCTATTCTACTTGATTATCTGATTTTTTATGCAGAATGGATCTTGATTGTGATAATGAGGTCTGAATAAATGTAAACTTGGAAAAAATTTTAATTGTGCCCTCGTTCGAAGAACAATCCAATACTCGTGCAACGAAAACGGCAAAACAGTTGTTTGAAGAATTTAAGATAGAATTTTTAATATATTTATATATATTATATTATTATATACTGTATTATATACGAAATAATAATGTATATAAAATATATATAAATATCCTTTTATGTACAGTCAAATATTTTTCAATAAAGACGAATATTACGAGCAAACTGTGACGATGACTCTCAAAACTTTCATCCCCTCGTTTTTACAATTATAATATTTTGTTGTTTGTTTTTTTTTCATCTTACAACGAACGAGATAACAACTTCCATCGTGGATTATAAAAATATTAAATTCTTTAGATATTTCTCTCCCTCTGTCGTTTCTCATCTTCCTCCCCATTTTTCTTTTTTTTCTATTTTGGGTCGAATTGACCATTATCGTTAAATAGTCGTTCAAAGTCGTGGACCAATGGAATCCAATGCGACGCGGGCCCAGAGGACGATCTTTCTTTATCGTATATTTCAAAAAATTATTACTAATTCTATATTTTTTATCCCCGCACTATAATCTTGTAGTATACTTTATATATTAACTATATACAATAAATGTATATATATATAGTATCCTCCGGTCGTCCAGACCCGCATCCTATTTTGGCCGGCGTTACTGTCATGTTATTTTTTAGTATCTTTATGAACGAGTGTTTGATGTATTTATGTTTTTTTATGCATGATCTACCATAGATTTATCCTAGATCACACGAGCGTTTGATGAAATCCCTTGCGGTCAAAAGAGAAGAAAATTTGCAAAAATTAGATTATAAACATTAATTTCCATTGATCCTTGATTTCTATGTCCAGATTTATCTTTCCACGATTTTCTAAACTCGTTGGGGATCATCAATTTGTATTTTATCATGCCTCGTCTCTTCTGACATAATTCAGAGTCCCTTTTTTGAAAAAGATTTTTATTAAAGTTCTTTTTTTAGAATCCGGAAAGAAAATCAGCGTCTTCGAATGAATTGCAACCCTGCATAGACTTGACAGGGTTGAATCAACCTTTCATTGTCGATCATTTTTCTCCAGAATTAAACCTGATGAACGACGTCCATTGATGAATCTCAACAGTCTTTTAGGTCGAATCCTCTCAACGAAAAGGTCAGAATGTTCCTTGAGCTTCGAATAACTCGTGTCTTTGGATGATTAAATTTCATTCAATTTCCGATATTCTTTCGCCACGAGTTTCAGATTATACCTCAGCGGTAATTCAATGCACAAGTTTGTCGGGAATAATAATAATTTGACTGAGATCAAAAGACTCAAGGCGAATCGACGAATGTTCGCTGGTCTCCGATAATTTTGTTGGACGAACCATCAGCTGAATTAAATTTCGCGTTTCCACGTACTGCTGCTGGGCAATATCGTAGGTGTCAATGACTTCGGTCTGAAAGTGCTATTGCCGAGCCGGAAGGTTTCCGTTTCTGAGTGCAGTCCGCCGCTTCGTCCCCGACAACCCCCGACGACCCGATTCAACATTGAAACTTGTATGTGCTCTAGTCCACGGGTCGTTGCACCGTACAGATGGAAGGTAAGGGAAGAGCAGACCGTTGAAAGCTAAAGTTGAATGCGCATCTTTCATCATGAAGACTCGAATGACGAGTCTCCCGAGGAGCAATTTCGCACTGAGACAGAAGGATCCAGGGCATCAATGTCCATTCGCAATTTACACGAGTATCCCGATGAATGCATCGACCCTGTTCACCCTGCATCGGACATCAAAGGTACGGACTTGATTTTACCAAATCCAGTGGAAATTCCCACCAATCACCCTGGCAGGAATTCGTGTCCTTAATTCCGGATCCTCTTCCAGAAACTCATGCATAACATTACCTGTGACAAGTGAGAATGGGGGAGACATCGACTCAGATGCAACGAGAATCATCGATCCGCCGGAGATTCGTATCAGACGCTCGTGTGACCAGAATAATTAGATTGGGATTGAGGAGGATTAATGGAAGATGTCCTAAGAATACGTCCAAGAAGACAGCAAAAAAGAATTAGGTGCTGGAAGAGGTAGAATAATAAGACGAAGAAGAAGTAGAAGAGGAATGACGATAACAAGAAGAAGAAGAAGAAGAAGAAGAAGAACAGCAAGATTATCAGCTACTCCTCGGGCCAGCCGAGATCTTCACCGACGAGTTCGTAAAATCGCTGATTGTGCTCGTTGAAGAATTTACGTAATTTCGTAACGACAACGGGACTCACGCGCGGATGTCTTCGTCCTTTGCTCTCGCGAAGACACTTCTCCGCAGTGTCATTGCGCAAACAATAGAAGCCCTTTGTGTGATTGAAGTAAAAATTATGACGACCTATTCGAGGCTCAATGCCGAGGAAATTCTCAATTCTCCGCAATTGGGGCACAGGATCCTCGATCAATTGATCACCGTTGACAACGAGAATCTGATCCCGCGAAAAAACCTCCAACCAGCGATGCATGTAAGTGTGATAGAGCGATATCGCTATTGGCCTGTACGACTCGTTGATACTGCCGTCAGGACGCATCACCAAATCCTCGAAACTCTTTGACGGCTCCCGCTGGCCCGATGACGTTGTTCTCGGTGTTTCTTGACCCATTGTCAGGCCCGAGTCCATCATGTTCGTTGTCACCGTCGATGCCGTTGACGCGTGTGTCCTCAATTGAGTATAATCCGATATCGCTCTTGTCACAGGCTCACGAACGATCAGCAGTAATTTTACGCTCGAATTCATCGCTCTAATGCGTTCCGGTACCTCAACAAGACACGTTCATTATCAATCACTGAATTAATCTCGGTTCACAAGGATCCGGATGACGTTTGATCAATTATGAGAGAAATTTGAGTGGGAAATATCGGGAATAAACTTGAGGATTTAGTGACGAGTATGTCTGAGATGTTGATTATCAAACTCTGAATTATCTAGGGAGGCTATAAGCGATGATTTTGATCAATGATTGCGGGAATTAGTTTCGGAAAGTTTGGAAAAGCTTGAAGATTTACTGACTGGTAATTCTGAGATTTTAATGATCAATCTCTGAATTAGCTATAGCTATATCAAACGATGGTGTTTGATTAATAGTTGCGGAAACGCGGCTGGGAAAAATAGGGACAAGTTTACGGATATTTTGACTGTTAATTCTGGAATAATATTCCACAATCAAGCTGACTAATTAGAAAAGATTAACATAAATTAAGAGATTAATGAATGAAGAGAAAATTGAGACTTACTTCTGGCGTGACAAAGTAACTCGGACTCTTCTCGATCGTGAGCTGTCCCTTGAACGAATAAGGCATTTTTCGTCTGTACCATTCAAGTCCCTTGCCGTAATTGTCGTCACGATCGAAGAAATGCACCTCTCCAGCTGCCTTCTGTATCTGAGGATGAAGAAACAGCATCTCGAGAAGCGCCCGAGTGCCGCATTTTCGCACACCGACGATTATCGCCTGCGGCAAATGACGATTAGTCTTTGAGAAATGAACTTTGCTCGATAACAAGAGCGGTGGCGTTGATCTCGTGCGCGTCACGAGCTGTTCGATCGCACTTCCATCGACGCCCGATGCCGCGTGAAGACTGTAAACTGCGCTGTCATAGAGTATGTGAAACGTGAGAAACAGAGAGACCAGAGCGACCGATAGAAAAGCCGCCGCCATTTTTGGACGCGATACGCCGACGACCAGAATGCAGTCCGTAGCGTCGCCAACGTCGGCAGGCCTCATGCCGGAGCGAGACATCCACCTGGAGTACAGTGGTATAATCGTTGCATACCCTGAATCACAAAAAACATAATTTTTTTTATTTATCAAAATCCTTACGTTCTCGCGAGTCAGACGAAAGTTACAAATTTCGCTAAAAAAACTGCACAAACATTATTGATTCATGGTTCAAGGATTTATTGGCTTAGTTTGAGTTACCCTTATTAAAATTCTTAATGAATTACACTTAGGGAGGGAAACCCTGTTAAAATAAAAAATGAAACAATTTTTTTAAATATAGGTGATTCGTAAAAAAAATACAGGGAAAATCTTAGGTCAAATCGACTCCTTTCAATATTGTCCCAGCGAATACTCAAGAACTTATCAGCCGATTTTTAATTTTTTTTTTATGTTTGTAATCCCAGTGGCTAATTCTGTACGTAAAATTGTGCCGTTTAAAAAAATTTTGATTAGTACTTTTTCAAAAACCTGATTGAATAAAGAAAATTCAGCGCCATTTTGTAAATAATAAAAAAAACATCAACCCTTCACCAAGATTAAAATGAGACAATGTAGACACAACATTTTTTTTGTGGTTAGAAAAATTTCTAAATCTCCGCAAATTTTTAAGATTTTCCAATAAAAATTCCTAAGAAATAAGTTGAATACTAACTCAGTAAAATAGCAATAACCGGATCCTTTGATAAACAATTTTGTCTGTGAAAAAAATTCTCAAACCTTGACAATGTTTAACCCTCTGCAGTGGCTTTGCCCTTTAAAAATGTCGAAAAGCATATTTTGGTCAGTCGGCAAAATTCAAAAAAAAAATTCTAAAACCAATATTTCGAGTGCCCATAACATAGTTTCCCTTTGCCCAAGCGCGATTCATTTTTTCTTTATCCTGCAAAATCCTTTCTTATTTTACTGCAATAAAAATAATCAATATTTCTCAATAATTATTAGGAATTGTTGTTTTGTTTTCAAACTCCTTAAACGGAAAATCACAAGAGCAAATCGTAAATAGCGATTTTGCGGTGCGATGATAAAAAATACGAGCGAGCAGCTCGTGAAAAGATATCAAATGGACGAAATGCCGTGTCCAGCGTTAAAATGCGAAAGAGTTTCGTTTCACGCGACTCTTACATCCGTGCAACTCACCGAAGTGAAAAAAAAACGTACCGGCAAGAGGGGTTGGAAGAGAAAGAGAATCTAAAAAAAAAACAGCCGAACGAACGGAGTGTGTGTAACGGTTTATAAGGGGTTGAAGTTGTGGTGGAAGTCGTCGACGAGGAGGAAGAACAAGCCGATTGTTAATCGCGGCTGCTCGGAAACTTCGTCTTATTATTCACGGTTGCCGTGTATGCCGCGGTGCTCCTCGAGCCTCATTAGCATCACGTGAATTCGCACGATGGCGTGCCGCCCACCGTTTTCATGATATACCAAAGTTCCCAGGACTTTGAGGTCCCAGTGGCGCACCGACTATGCATTTAACCGGCGTGTCCTCGAGTGTAAATGTATATATAAATGTGGACAAGTGTGCACCCGAGCTCTTTTTCTTATTTGGCACATCTACATCTCTACCGGTTACAACGCGGCCAATTATTTATTCGATTTGCATGAGCTCATATAAAATCAATAAAATAAAATTTTATTCCAATATCGATCCGATAGGCTATTAATCAGGCTTGCATTCGGAATACATGGGAAGAATTTATTTTTCTTTACTGTTCTTTTCGGACTATCCTGAGAATCCCTATCCACTGAATTGTTATTCTAATTGTTCTACGATGTGGAATAAGAATAAATACAGTTTTGTTTTTGTTCACATTTTGCTCAAAATTGAATATGTTCGTTACAATAGCTGTAACTGTTTTTTCTACATGAAATAGCGGCTTCTTTTAGCGCTCATTCTCTTTGCGATCGTTGAAGCTACAGAACGCCGCCTCGTTTATCCGATTCTGATAATTTTTCAATTATTCGCAGATTTTTTAAGTTCGACAATCGAACCTGCGTCCGAAAAGCGCGCTAAATCTCGAAGGATTCGCGAATTCGATGCCGTTTTTGGACAAACTTCGAGGACGTTGTTTCCTCGGCTTTTTTCCAGTCTCTCATAATTCTCTTCCATAAGCCATGAATCGTCCTTGTCTGTCGTCCGCTTCAACTTCCCTCTGGCCAAGTCCAAACCAGCTTTCACTGAAGGGGTGGGTTTGCATTCCCATTTTGTGGTATCGGTATGCGAGAAACTTCGGCTCTTACGACAATAACTCGCCCTACCCGCATGCACCCACCCACTTTGCAATAACTCCCTTGTCCTGGGAATGTACAAAGCCGGCCATATTGTTTATGGTGAATCCTCTCTCGCTGATAAGACGCGCAGTTTCCTTGATTAATGGCCTCGCGATTTATCCAGCCTGTAGCCACGTGAAATCTTCCCCCTCTTCCTCGGAGGATCCGCCAATGTGCTATTAGGGTGCTTTCTTTTTCCACTCCCAACCCCCTCGCTGCCCCCATGGGAATACGATGGTGCGAATGTTTCTTCGATGTGATGGGAGAGGCCGGTGGAGGTTGAGCAAAGAAAACAGGGTGTGCAATGGAGGGAGACCGGAAGTGATGCATCGACTGCAAGGGAGGTTCGTGACTGGGCGCCATGTCCGTTGCGTTAAAATTGAAGACCCCATCCGGAGGATGAGTAGTACGGTGATGGCCAAACTAACCTCTGCCCCTTGCGTCGTTCTCTCTCTTGGTACGCCACGAGGAAAAGTTACCCACCGTTTCTTTCCGCACCCTTAATTCCACACTGACCCTCTCCAATCCCCTCGCGACCTTTCCTCTCAACCTTTCTCAGCTTGCCGAACACAAAACATCCCTTCTCGTTTCGTCCCTACGTAAAGTCAAAGCGTTCCGGCCAGAGGCTTCATTTTGATCACGGTACTCTTCCTACACGAACTTTGATTACTTAATTATACGTAACACGCGGCCCACAATCGCGGTTTTGATTAACCCCAAGTGCCCACTGACACGGGATAAACACGATCAAAGCGATCGGTCGTATCAAAACGGGGTAATGGAGGCTCGCATTTAATATGAATCGTGGGACTTGAATGTTTGTTGCAAATCCATTGTGGGCTTTGATATTTTTTTTTTTTTAGAATTTTTTTTCGTCAAAAGATCCATATCGAATCACGCGCCTTTATCAAAGCCCAAAATGGATCTAAATTAATTGTGGGGCTGCAATTTATTTATTTTTTACATTTTTCTTTGTCAAAAGATCTAGATTAAATTGTGGACCGTTATTGAGGCCCAAAATGGATATTCGTTAAATTGTAGGTCCTTGATCAACCCCATAGAAAACGTGGATCCAAATTGTAGGCTCGAATAAAGGCCCACAATGAATCTTTTAACGAAAAAAAAGCTATTTAAAAAGTAAATGCATACGTGCATCGAGCAGTGTTGAGATTCGAAAACAGTGCTTAGACACGATCAGGCAATCACGACGATCCAGAGTCGGGAATTCCGTCTCGGTGGATGCTTGCGAAACGGCGCAATACGTTCGAAATTATCTGGTTTAAAGTCACTAGCGTGGCATGGCTACGAACGATAAACGCGGCAAGCATGAACACGAGCCAGCGGGAAAAGATATTTAAGGAACCATCGCAGTCGGTAATAATTTAATACTATTTAATAATTTCTTTTTTATACCGAAAAGTCATTCAAAGTCAAAATCAATCGCCGCCATAATCGTGGTAATGAATATTTATTAAATTACGAAAAATATTTTGCGATACTTACAAGACATTGATCGGGGATTTGAGGGACCACTCACGACGAGGCCGTGCCTCGTTGGGCATCTGCTTTGTTTTTTGACCGCTCACATTTTTTTCTTTTTTCTTTCCTGAAACAAATTTCACAGAACTATGAATCATGAAAAATTTGCAATTAATATCAAAGTAACGTCTGAATTTTTGCCGAGTAGACTCGTGAATATTTTAAGCGATTATTCGATCAATTTTGATTAATTTGGTGATCTGTGATAAAAATAACCCAATGTACGGTTCCTCTTTATGCAGGTTTTTTTAAATATCTTTCAGGTCGTTTTCAAAACCCCTCTCGAGGGTCTCAAAGTCGCTTTGACGATTGCAAGACGAAGCTCACTTTTAGTTGGACAATGATCGTCTCAGAGACGTGGAAAAATGTGTCCGAGGGGAAAGCTTTTATCGTCCCTTTTTTTTCGTTCTTTGAAGATTGTTGCTTCCTTTATAACCTTCTTGGGCCCATGAATTATGCATTTATGTCGCGACTACATGGATTGTATTACGGAAAAAAAATATATAGATCGAATTCATGAATTTCTGCTTGGATTTATTTGGCGTTTATATTCGTCAGATACTATATCGCATATCGACGTTCCATCCTCGTATTTTCTTGTTTTTTTTTTTTTACGAACCATCTGCTTTTTGACATCGGATTGCATTTATTTTTTATTCAGAGGGTTATTCTCAATGATCGTTTTCGAATATTTTATGGATCGAACATTACATATACATGCAATTTTTTTGTTATTTATTCAAAAGTCTTGATTCTTGCAAAAGCTGAAATTTCTCCATTCGACAAGAAAAAAATATAAATAAAAAAAAATGTCGAGAAATACGTTTGAAACATTAATTTTTCCACTCCAACGATTTTAAATTTTCAACCCTCTAAAATGCTACAGAACGATTTTAAAATGCATCGGACAAGGTTCCTCGTATTCTCATTTCGAGTGTGAATCATTCTTTCTAGCAGAATTAACGCGTTGCGATAAAAAAAAACAATCTCAGGGTGGAGAATAATCTCCGAGAGGGTTCGGCAATATGCCTGAAGGTGAGTCAAGATGCGATATGATTCTCCTCTTTCTTCGTTCGTGGAACACGCAAAAAACTACCCCCGAGGATACAGAGAGGGGGTTGTTGAGGACGGAAGAGGGTGGCCGGAGATCGATATATCGAGTGGCGTTTGCGTGGAGAGGTTGAGAATGAAGGAGAGTATAAAAAGAATGAAGAAGCGTGCTATGGTGTATAAAGACGCCTCGTGGTGAAGCACCCTAATGTTTCCCAGACGACCGAGGAGGGCTGTACGACTTTATGCACCTTGGAATAAGAGAGAGAGAGAGAGAGATAAAAAAGGGGGAGAGATTGTAAGAAGAAGGCTCCCCTTTTGCATAACGGTCGGGAGGAGGGGGTTGAAAGGCCCTTGCTTCGTCTTTGCCTTTAACATCGTCTAAGGGTGTACATTGTCCGATAGTGGCGTATAAACGTACGGTGTCGAGCATATATTCATATATATATGTACGTGGCTATGTATGGGACATTCCATCCCAAATTGGACAGTTTGTAAAACTTTTTTTTTTTATTTCCTTAATTTTTTTATATTTTTGAGAACCCATCAAAAGACCTTTCCTGTTAAATTTTGAGATTTTTTTTATTACCCGTTCAAAAGATATTAAATTAACAAAAAAACCGCTCTTTTTTTGGTATTTTGGTCATAACTTCTTTAATAATGGTCCAAATTGAAAGTTTGTTTTTCAAATTTTTTGTTTTTCTATGGCCTTTTTTGAGTTTTAAACGTTAAACCGCGTTTTTAAAAGTGAATGTCATTTTTTATTTTTTTTTTTACTTTTTTATTTCAAACATCTATCTATTCAACAATTTTTAAGACTAGTCCGATCGTGGGATCTCAATAACTACTCTTTTTTTCGATTTTTGAAAAATAAATTTTTTTTTAAAATAAATTATTATGAATACCAATTTTTGTTACGGTATAGTATTTTTTCAATATTTAGAATTTATTTTGACACTTTTTTATTGTTAACGGGTTCTTAAAATTAATTATTAATCGTTAAGTCTGTTTATGAACAATAATAACAACAGTTCTTATTAATTCACGTCTTTTTTTGAAAACCTTACATATACGATTATTTCCTGAATTAGAATATTCCTTTGCCAATACTTTTCCGTTGCTCATTGGAATGATTGAATGAAATTTTTGTGTCCCCCTGTGAGTGACTTCGCAGTATTTTATCGCAAATAAAATCTTTCTTTTGCATTTGAATAATGTTTCTCATGTGAAAATTTGACAGCAGTAATCGGTAGACTATTTAGGTTCAATGCCCACTCATACAATTCTTGAACTGTTGTTGTTTGCTCATCGATTAATTATTAATTTTGAAAATATGTTGACAATGGAAAAGGGTCCAAATTAATTCAAAATGATTAAAAAAATACTATACAGTAACAAAAATTGGTATCATAATAATTTATAAAAAAAATAATAATTAATTTTCAAAAATCGAAAAAAATAGTAGTTATTGAGATCCCACGATCGGAGTAGTCTTAAAAATTGTTGAATAGATAGATGTTTGAAACAAAAAATTAAAAAAAAAATTAAAAAGACATTAACTTTTAAAAACACAATGTAACGTTTAAAACTCAAAAAACTCATTCAAAAACACGTCGAATATTTTTGTTGTATTTTTTTTTTTTGAAAAGGCCATAAAAAAACAAAAATTTGGAAAAAAAAACTTTTAATTTGGACCATTATTAAAGAAGTTATTACCAAAATACCAAAAAAAGTGCGGTTTTTTTTGTTAATTCAATATCTTTTGAACGGGTAATCAAAAAAATCTCAAAATTTAACAGAAAGGGTCTTTTGATGGGTACTCAAAAATATAAAAAAATTGAGGAAATAAAAAAAAAAAGTTTTTCAAACTGTCCGATTTGGGATGGGATACCCCGTACATAAAATATAGAACTCGAGATAAATGGAAACCTTGCAAAGGCCGTTTTCCACCCCTTTAACGAGCGGAGCCACGCTACATCAGCCCCGTAATTCGCGAAAAATACTTTTTGCTTCCCCGACAAACAAAATGTACGCGCCAATTGATTTATACTACGTTTTCGCTTGACAATTGCCGGTTCTGGTTTTTGGATCTTGGATTTTTTTGAAAATTTAAATTTTCATTTCAATATTAGATAAAACAAATCAACCCTTCGTATTTTGTATTTGTATTTTAGTTTCCTTTTTTCTAAATTAAAGATTGGACAGGTTGATGCGATTACGATGGATTGACGGGGAGAATGAAGTTTATCATTGTTCATCGTTGGAACATCATCGAATCTAATCGTGAGAACTGCGCCGGTTGAGAGAACACATTATCTCGGAAATCATGCACGTTCGACGTCTAGGTCACAGAATCTTTAATGTACAATCGACGAAAATAGGATTCTACGTGCAGTACGTAGTAAATCGAAGTATAGATCTGTCGTATGTGTGTCGTTGATAGGTCAAACTCACGCGATACTACCCCTTGTCCTTTTCACACCCCGTTAGCCTTTGACGCCCCTTTGTAAATAATTTTTATCCTTCTCGATACTAAATTCCAATATCTGAATCCCTTCTATAATTACCTCGGCATGCATTCTTTTCCCTTCTTTTTCTTCTCTCTTACTAGCTGAACTTACCCCCATGTGCATTTTTTCATTTGTAATTTTTTTTTTGCTCGAACCTCTCCTCCAACTAAATGAATTATTCCTGGAAACATATTTTTTACCATTTTTTCAATGATTCCTCTATGCCCGTTTCTTTTTCTCCAATCTTAATTTTAAACTACCCCTAGTCTATTTTTTCATCCTTCTCTCCTGCAGTTATAATACAGCCTTTGTGCAGTTAAAAAAAAATTCTCAATCATCACCTTTCGCGTTTCCGCTTTTTCTCCCAATTCTAAATTATCCCTCGTGCATTTTTTTATTCTTGAAATAATTCTTTTCCCTTTCACCCCATTGTCCTTTCTCCATTCCAAACTACCCCTTATGTACTTTTATTTCCGTTCCTCGAAACATTCTCTCGGCCCTCCCCGTTACTCTTTCAACTCCGAGTGCTCGTCTGATCCGCACTACCCCGTTAAGGCGCACTTTATTTCAGTGGCGCAAAATCCTCCTATACTCACCCTCGCACGGTTTATCGACCGGTCGATCCCCGTCCTCGTATTACCAAGTTCAGACTGCGCGTATTTACACACGTGGTCATACGAGGACCAGACTCCACATACATTCACGAGGCACTTGTATGGAAAAAACGGGACTCGGGAACGGGGAGAGGGAGAAAAGTGTGCGAGAAGGAGTGAAAGAAGAATGGGGTTGATGGAAAAGTGTGTGGGTCTGTGTGTACGTGCGAGAGCTTCGAGGACTGCATCGAGTTGTGTTCGGTGAAGGAGAAGAGGAGGGGGGCGCCACCTGTATGCACCCCCGAAAGACCTTGCTCGCGAAGCAACCCCGTCGCTGCCACTTCCAACCCCGGACGAGTGCGCGCTCAAGGGGTGACGTAATCAATAATTATTACGTATGTTAGCGAGCACGAGAAGAGCGACACGAGAAATAACAGACGGGAGGGATGTGGCTGGCGCGGCGGGAAGGGTTGGGGACAGAAGGTTGAAGAGGGATGGAAGGAGTAAGGGTGGCGAAAGGTCAAACGTCACATTTACAATTCAGCGAATTTTTTTCCGGATTCCCGATGGCTTTCTCCCCTCAACGTCCCATTCTTTCCGGTGCCCTCCCTCATCGCTGCAACCCCCTCTGAACGCCATTAATAAAAACAACCCTTGATTATCGTCGTTGCCCGTTTCGTAATTCAATCGCGATAAAAAACGATTTCTGATGCAAATAGAGCTCTTGGAATATGTTTATAAAAAGCTCCTGGCCGCGGAATGACGGCGAGGGGTGGTCGGGGTGGGGGTTGCTGAAGGGGGCAAAAAGGGGGATAAAACGCGCTGGATGATGGAGTTTTAGTAGTAAAAGACGTAGTGTACCAGCACGTAGTACGTAGCATGGGAGAGAGCCGGCATGAGGATGGAGGTTAAGGGGGATGAAGAGGTAGAGAGGGTGGTGGAGAACCTCGCCGGTCGTTACCGCGTCTGCGCGTTGAGGCTCGGCCACTGAGTCAAGGTCTTTTCCAAGCCTCTACTCTCCTGTTCCCGCGCTCTTATTCGTACAAACCCCCAGCACAACGCTATACTCTCTCCCTCGTGGCGTCGAGGGTTTCATTTTTGTGTGTGAGTGTGTGTGTGTGTGTGTGCGTGTGTGTCGTCATGGTTAGCCAAGCGATCGACCTGACCTCGCACCTTCTCCTTAAAATCCACCGACACACGAGCGAAAAAGCAGACACAATCCCGCCCCAACCCTCCAGACGTATATTTCACTGCTGATGGCCGCCATCAACCTATCTCTCTTCATCCCCTAACGCCAGACTACCCTTAATTTATAAAGCGTGACGGATATCGTCGGAACGAAAAAATTCAACTCCCATTCGACGCATGTCTGACGGGGATATAACTTTCGCATGGTTCTTGGTTTCTTTTTGGTTCACGGATAAAGCCATTCCAAGGTTCGTAGGGGTTGTTTCTTTGATCGTCGTCATTTTTCTTCCAAGAGGCTTGAATGAATGACAGATTCGACGAAATTGAGTTTGAGGCACTTCAAGCTTTTTACATCGGGAGAAATGAATTATTTAATTCATCAATTTATTCATTTTAATTTAATTATTATTGATCTTTATACATATGGGTCATTCCATGTCACATCGACCAATAGTTGGAATCGACCACTATCAATTTCGATGAAATTTGGTCAGAAGATTTATTTTATCATAAAACAAAGTTCTACCAAAGAAAAAAAAATTTAATTTTTTTTTCGAAAGTTATGCAAAATTCGAAATTTCACTATTTTTTCAATTTATCAGGTTTATTTTTTAAATATATCGAAAACTGTTAGAGATACAAAAAAATCGTTCTGGGTTTATCTTAAAGACTATACTTGAGGCTACGAAAAAAAAAATATTCCGAACAAAATTTTTGAAAAATGATGAATTTGGAAAATTTTGAATTTTCAAAAATCGTGAAAATCCACTATCAACATTAAATTTTTTATTCAAATTTTTTATATAATACCTTGTACTGATCTCAAAAGATCCTGAAATTTTCAGAATTGCGTTTTTTTTAAATATTAATTTTTGAATTTTGGCAAAAAAAAAAAATTTTCCTACCTGCAAGTTAAGTAAAGTTGCGCAATCATGTAATTTTATAATTTTGTGCAGTACAGATTACATGATTGCTCAACTTTACTTAACTTGGGATTAAAAAAAAAAATTTCTTACTCAAATTCAAAAATTCATATCTTCTAAAAAACATAAAACGGAATTCTGAAAATTTCAGGATCTTTGAAGATCCTGAAATACAAGGTATTATATAAAAAAAATTGAACCAAAAATTTAATGTTGATCGTGGATTTTCACGATTTTTTTAAATTCAAAATTCTCCAAATTCATCATTTAAAAAAAAATTTCGGATTTTTTTTTTTTCGCAGCCCTAAGTATACTCTTAAAGACGAACGCGGGACAATTTTTTTGTAACTATAATAGTTTTCGAGATATTTGAAAAACAAACTTGGAAAATTGATAAAAATGGTAAAATTTTAAATTTTGCATAACTCGAAAAAAAAATTTAATTTTTTTCCTTTGGTAAAACTTCGTTTTATGATTGAAAAAAAAATCGGACTAAATTTCATCGAAATTGAAAGGGTCGATTTCAACTATTGGGCGATTTGACATGGAATGACCAATATATATATATTAAATAAATTTAATTTTATTCAATTGTCGGCTTAAAAGGCCTATTTACGAAGCCTCGATTAAAATTAAAGGGAATAATTGGGTAGAATCAAGTAAATATTTATTTGCGTGTATAAAATAAATATTTATAGAAATTTATTCGATAAATTGAACTCTTGATAGATGAAATAGAAAAATGTGGTATTTCGATGAATAAACATAACGAGCATTTTCATTTGATTCTTTGCAGAATCTCGGAGGGATTGTCAAGCTCGAATAAACATGCACAAAGATAGGGTTGAAGCGGATTTTTAATCACATTGGGAAAGCAACGAAATGCGGAACCGAAAAGGGAAAAAAGGAAACATCGTCGAATAACATTGTTACGTAACGAGTCGTACGAATACAAAGGACGATGAATGAAGAATAAAATGAATTTTCGTACGATGAGAGCTTTTCATTACCATGTGTTTGAAAAAAATAAGCCCAGAACATTATAAAATATATGCATCGTTTTTTGCATGTTTTTCTCCCATTTATCAAAAACTCCCATTATTATAATATTCGAATCCCAAAAAGTGTCTTCACTTATTTTTCACCCTTGTATCGCCACGATGATTCTTCATTATTATTCCCAAAAATCATCTCATTCGCACTGCAAATAGTATAAGATAAAAAATTTCGTAAACAATTTTCTGTGACAGTTCTTCACAATTCTATTCAAAAAGAATTTTCTCAGAAAAACTTTCGCAAAACATACGCCGTATATAATCATGGTTTTCCTTTATCTGATTACTAGGGAAATTGTCAATTTTCGTGTGTCTTTTTCTTTTCGATGCAAAAGTTTCGCCTTCTTGTTTCTTTTCTTCCCCCCCCCCCCCCCCCCGGTAAATTTTTATGCACATTTTATTCGCGCAAGATTGTAGCGAAAATGCGAGGAGCAAAGGAAGTCTCGTTTGAATCCTTTTTTTTCTTTATCGCCTTTGGTTGCGAATAATTTTTTTCGAAAATTTGTTTCTTCACGTGAAATTGGCTTTTTTTGAAAATATATTTCCACTTTCCGCCTGTGTCCCAGTTTTCGAGCGTACATTTTCCGGTGACGCTCGACCGCGGCAACACCAAAGTTCTCGGGGTTGCGGTATGTAAATTTTAAGGACACAGGAGAGAAAGAGGAAGAGAGAGCAAGCAAAAACGGTGTAAGAGGGATGAAAAGGGAAGAAGAGAGAAATAGCCCAACACACGTCGACGTCGCTTTAGCTCTGGTTATAAAGGGGGAGGGGGGGGCAAAATGGACATCATAAAAAGTGAGCTCGTTGCTTTTCATCTAAAAATATCGTTCTTATATTTTGTTGGTTTCGAAATTTCAAGTAAAAGCGAGGAAAAACGTTGAAAAAATTATTTCTCACATCACCTTAATATCCAAGATATTTGGACCAAGCTGGTTGGTGTATTTTTGCAATTAAAATTTTGAGGAAATTTAATTTTAATCGTAATTGCATTATCTAATATTTATTTTACGATTACCGATGTGTTTTTTTTTCTAATACTATGAAATAGAAAATGTATTGAAAATTGTTCCAACTCTTCATAGGAAATTGCCACGGAAATATCAAATCCAGATCTGATTTTAGTGGATGAGTCGATTTACGTATATTAAAGCCCAATTATAATGATAATTCCCTCATTTTCGAATTTTTTAAATTTTTAATCATGTTCGATAATCTTGGATGGTGTCCATTTTGCCCCCACTCCCCCTATATATGTATACGTGGGAAATACGAGTTTTATCATCAGACGTTCGCGAAATGCCACTCACACACAAACACACACAAGGGTGCAAAGTTTCAGGGGGTTTACTGCAGCGAGAGAGAAGATATTCTCTCCCTCCCTTAAAACTCCGGGGAAAAAAACCTCATCGCATTAGGATCAAAGAGAGCTCGGTCCTCTATTCTTCATCATCGTTATTTTTTTTGCGCATGTGCGCGCAAAAATTGCGAGGTTCGAATCAAAAGTCCGCGTTTCAAAGGGGATGCGCGTAAATCAAAGAGAGTCATTTTATTCAAGAAAATTCGCTTGAGAAGGAAATTTATAAAAATATTTTCGAAAAACTTCGAGCATCTTTATGCTCAAAAAGATTCACCGTGAATCATTGAAAATTAAAAAAACGAGATGGCCTTTAAATTGCAAAATTTCTAAATGCATAAAAAATGCATTTGGATCACTTGAAGTAAATTCGGATTGAAATGGGTTTTCAGATGGTGAAATTTTGATACTGGCGGAAAAAACAGACGTCGCAATATTTCTCGTGGCAAATCCACGAATAATTCGTCCGTGGAGAGGAAATATTTTCCAGGATGGAAATATTAACGTGGGAATGAAAAACAAGAACAAAAAAAAAGCGTATCCGGAGAGCTCAGAGGCGAACGTGACCCCGACGATATTAATTTCAATAGAGCCGGATTGAGTGAGTGAAAGGTGCGCTTTGCATGGAAGACCGAAGGAAGGGGATACAGAAAAAAGGGAGAAAAATGTGGGGGGAAGAGGGTGGAACGTGAGCTTTTGTAAACTCGAATACACAAACTCCGGCGTAATAACGGCGCAGCGTGCATACGCGAATCGTTATTCAGTGCCCGGAAAATTGGAAGGTTCGCGCAAAAGAAATCCGACCGATTTTTTTGCCCCTACAGGAAATATGCCGGCTGGTGTTTTGTTAAAAAAAGCGACGAAGAATGCACTTTTATGATTTATATAATGAATTTATATGCGAGAGAATCGTTCTCGTGGAACGAATCAATGGCGTTGAATCGTGAAATGTAGTTTTAAATAAATTGCACGGAAACTGAGACTGAGCTTTCGAGCGAGAGAGGATCATTCGGTACATGTTAGCACCGAATAAATTTTTTTTTTGCAACTCTTCATCGACACAAAGTAAGTGGAAAGTAATTGCTTCGGTCCACTGAAAATTCGCCTCGGCACGAAAAATGCAATGACTTACTAAATTCGTTGTAAACACTTTTCTCTGTAACGTTGCAGCTTTTATTTATACGCAGTTCATTTGTGATCATTCAAGCTTCGGACCAAAGCTTCTTTCATCCGATTACGATGATTTTTCTATTTTTTTACCGATCTCCTAAATCAGACCGACGACGCTGGAAAATTTTTGCGTGAGTATCTACATTTGTTTGCAATTTTCGATCTTTCATAGAAGCTGCAAAAATTAAGTTAACGATAAACAAAGTGGAAATCTTCAAGTCCACCCCCAGTCTTGGATGTAAAGAAAAAAATTCCTCTGACGCATATTCTTCATCGAAAGAAGCACGAAAATCTGAAGGTGTGCGTTTTACCCTTTTTAAAATTTCATCGATATTCATAATTTTTTATCGGGATAATAAATGCCGTTCGCATTGAAATATTTTCAACCGAACGGAAGTGAAACGGGTTAACAAAAAGGTTTAAAAAGCGAAATGAATACTCTCGTATGAATAAAACCGGATAAATATTGACGCGACGATAACGTTGACGATAAATCTGAATAAACGAATGATGAAAACGTTTAAAAAAATGAATAAAGGCAAAAATCGGCGGGAATGGCATAACGATGCGGGTCACATTAATTTTAATGAAAAAAAAACACGGAGTGGCGGAAAAATGAGAATGAGGTGTCGTTGATGTCGTGGGCGGTTGATGTTTCACGTGGGAGTTTGAGTTGGCTGGTGCGAAAAAAGCTTCCGCGTTAACCGTCGTGTATTATCCCACGTAACCGCATTCACCCTCGTGAATATATATATTTTTTTCACTCTCTCATCAACTCTGCACACGAATGCAGCATCTCGCTGATACCCGTGGCTATAATATTGCACCAGAGAAAATTGGACGACCGATGAAAATAAAATGTTTGCCGGAGTTCCGGTGAATTTTTCTGACGTAAACAAAATACTGCGTCGAGAAAAAGAGAACGTGGGTGAGAAAAGTCATTCAATTGGTGATGGAAACAAATGGTGGTGGAGGTAGAAAAAAAATTAGAAAGAAAACATTTTTTCCCCCGGGTAAAGTAATTGTCCCTTAATTGGATTTTTTTTTAAATATCCGTGACATTTTTGTATACGAATATTCAGTTTTTTTTTTAGCTTGCGTTATTCGGTGATTTTTCTTGTAATTGGAGGGACCCACACAGCAAAATTGATCCCGGGACCATCCTGAGACAATCCCATTCGTGTCCTGCCAAGATAGTACGTCTTATGAATGTCTATGGGAGGTACCAGTGAGACATTGGTCTGCTCGATATTAATATGGAACGTCTTGGGGATATTCTGTCGCGACCGTGATTAGATGATCCCAACGCACTTTCTTATAGACGTCTGCGGGAGGTACTAGTAAGATATTGGTCTGCTCGATATTAATATAGGACGTCTTGAGGATATCCTGTCGTGACCGTGATAAGACGATCCTAACGCACTCTCTTATAGACGTCTGTGGGAGGTACTAGTAAGACATTGGTCTGCTCGAGATTAATATAGGATGTCTTGAGGATATCCCGTGGTAACCATGTTTGGACGATCCCAGCCAACTCTCTTAGGGATGTCCGTAGGAGGTCAGCCATCGCGCAGCATTAGTTCCAACCTTGCCGCGAGATGGCGAACGCTACTCACATGCGGATAATGTGAAGAGCATGCTTATATATAGGCGAGCGCGAACACGGATATCAATTCGACACCGACAGAAGTCAGACCTCGAAAGAGGCTATATTACAAGTACAAGGAGTCCTTGCTGACTCCCTCTGTACCGTACACATTTTGTTAACATTTAATTAATTAATTGAAATTAATTAAAATTAAATCGAAATAAGAATTATTATCGACTACTGCATTGGCAGTCCAGGAGACGTCCCGAAGATATCCTGAAGACATCCTGGGATGGCCGTGGGACCGTCCCATTCCGGTAAACACAGCGGACACTTTAGAGCCCATGGGTATCCCATGGGACCATCCCATTACCGTCACGGGACAATTGGTGTGATGTCCAAAAGACGTACTTGGGACGTATTATTGTTGTGTGGGGAGCTTTACTTTTATAAAGAAAAAAATGAAGCTTGCACGGCAGTGTATTAAAAATTTAAAAAAATCCTTCAATTATTATGTGTAGAATAAAAAACCATTTAAAAAATCATAAAAAGTCAAACTAAAATTACGTAAATATATTTATTTATTTATTACGTAAATAAAATTTTTTAAATTTATTCATTTTATTTATTTATTCCGTAAATAAATTTTATAAACTTATTTATTTATCATGTAAACAATTTTTTTAAAATAGTTGTCGTTCTTTCACTTTCTAATTTTTGATTGAACGTTTTAATGAGCCGTTGAATAATCCGTGACAACAATATATTTTCATCCAAAAAATTTACCGAGTGTCCTCTGGATGTTACTTTTCGAAAAACCAAATTTCCGTAAAAAAACTGTAATTATACGATCGTCCCGAAAAAACTCCGCCCACACACACGTTTTTTTTTTAGATCGTCCAATTTACCCTTCAAAATAATATCGTGGGTCCTGTTAATGACCAATCAACGTTGACATTATGCGTCCTTTGAAGTTGAAATTCACGTCGGGATTCTGAAGTACAAACGTAACATTGGAAAATTACGTTTGGTCGGCATTGCCGTTTGGTTGAACGCTCGCGTGGTTTGGTATATTCGTTGAATTATGGCGCCAAGGAACGCGGCAATTTCCCTCAGCACGGGGGTTGAAAGCGTCGAGTCGCAAGTCCTGATGGGTTTCCGTCGATGGAGTTGTGGAAATATATGGGAAGTGGGGGTTAAATGGACACTAGAGACAAAATTATCGAAAAAGATTGAAAATTTGACAAATTATAAAATGACGGAATTGTCATTATAATTGGCGCTGATATACGTAAATAAACTCACTTACTCGAAATCAGATCTAGATTTTATATTTTCAGGACAATTTCCGATGAAGAGTTGGAAAATTTTGAAAAAAGATTGTCATTCTCAAAGCATTAAAAAAAAAAACATCCCAACATTCTCAGTGTTATGAGAACCCAGTTTTATCAAAATACTTTGATAATTCGAGGGCCAAAGGAAAATGAGTTTCTATAATCGTAAAAAAAAATATTTGATAACGCAACTACGATTAAAATTGAATTTTGTCAAAAATTTAATTGCAAAAATACGCCCAGCAGCTTCGTCCGAGTATTTTGGATATTTAGGGGATGTGAGAAGCGAAGGAAATTGTTTTTTCGACGTTTTTCCTTGCTTAATTAAATTTTCGAAAAGAAAAACAATTTTAGGGTGGTGTCCATATTGCCCCTTCCTACCTCTATGCATTTTCCAGCGTTGGAATATTATACTCGACTGGAGGTTCATGGCAAATACGGATAAGCCGAGAATGAGAGAAACACAGAGAAACCTTTGAGACACATGTTAGATCTGTGGGAAAAGCTGAGCGACGATCGTGACGATGAGAGTCAGGATGGAAGAGACGAATCACGAACGAGGAAGATATCAACGAAGAGGAAATTTCCGAGTTTTAGCGCAAGAGCGTGGGAGGATAGGATATCAAACGAAATAAAACAGTAAACTGGAAGAAAAATAAATGACCAAGAGAGAGAGAGAGAGAGAAAAGGTTGAGGGTCATTGGAGGAGTCGCCATTAAAATTACCCTGCACATTGAACGACGCCCAACGTTCGAAAATCATGTATCATTCATCGTCAAAAGAAATGACGATTAATTTGCCCTTTGCCATTTAATAATGAAGCGCCAGTGAACCCGCTGAAGTGATATCGAAATATCGATTCATTATTATTATGACAGTCGCGTTTCAAACGTTTCATTCGCGATTCGGCGAATGCCGAAATATTTATGAATAATTACGAATAATTTTGTTGGAAGCAGATAATCAACGACCAGTAAATTTCCAATATTTATTTCATGTCCAACAAATTATGGCAAACAAAAAGTTTGCCGAATTTTCCGTAGGAAACATCAACCCTTAGAATTTCAGATTCTCCAAATCGTCTCCCTCGAGTCACAAACAGAGGTAAAAAGAATATTTAAACTTCGGGGAATCCCGCGCGGATCTCCTGGAGGCTTTGAGAAACTTTTTCGGCGTCGAGGAAACGTCGATCAATCGCCGCAGAATTTCCGGCGATCCCTCTCCAATTACCCTCGGTCAGTGGCCCGAGGGAATTTCGGTGTGAAATTAGTGAATGTCTGCGCCAGAGCTCAGACTCGGGGCTGAAGAAAAATAGAGCCAGAGACGAGGAGCGTATAAGGACTGCGAGGAAAGGATGAAGAATGAACGAAGGGATGAGACAATGAGGGTGGAAGAAATCGCCCTGAGGGTGGAAAAAGAGAGAAAATATCTCCGGCTGTCGAAGCTTCTTCTTTCGCGTCGTTTTTCGAACGAGGACAGCTGGAAATTCAACGATGGATAAGACCAGAGTTTAGAGAAAATGAGGGCGTTGAGCGACATTGACTATCGGGGGTTGGGGGTGGTTTAAGACGGTGAAAGCATCCACCGAACGCGTTACCCATCCACGAGACCCGATTTGTCCAACGAGAAAACAAGAATTCGTGCCAATTCTTGACGATTGCCCACGGCTGTTTGTGCATTCCCAACGACTCGTGCTGTTTTGCTCACCTCTCCATTGTACATTGCAAATGTCCTTGTGTCCTTGGAATCTATAGGTCACCCTTTGTTTGTGTTTGTACAGAGATTCTTGCGTCTCGACATTTATATATTTTTCTTTTTTTTTGTACTACTCCTTGGGTGTCCTCATTGCAACCTCGAGGCATCGAGTGAGGATCTTTGAAGGTCAAGGACAATCCTAAGGGTCAACGAGTACATGGTCCTGGAAACGGGGTTGTAATTCAAACACGAAAATTCGTTAACTCTATTTTTTCTGATTTTTTTTATCTCTTCGCTTTTCCATTTCTCTTTCCACGTGGTGAAAATTAGCTTTCAAACAAAACTCCAACTTGCAGTGACATTTCCACAACGTGGATAAAGTGGGGAAGCCATTCGTAAATTTTGAATTTCCACCATTTTTCTATTTATGTTCATCGTTGATGTTTCCTTATTTTTGCGAAGGAACCTTGATGTTTTATGAGAAGGGAGTTGATAGAATTTCCCCGAGCAAATGCGATTTCCCGGTAAATATTTGGCCGCTGGAACGAGGATTAAAGTCCTTCAGGAAAAAAATTCGCAGATGCTGCGTCAGGTAAACTGTACACGATAGATTCCTGACTAAATCGGTCTCGATTTTAATTTGCTAGTATTTTTTTTTTAATTAGCGACAATTTTCTTCACATTGACAATGATTGAGGCGAGTTACTTGCTTAGAAAATTCGAAACTCATTATTTTAGCCTTTCAAATAGAACCCAACATTTTCGACTCTAAGATACAAATGGAAATGTACTTATAAAAGAAATCTGAGGAAAAATTTAAAGTCATTACGAGAGAGTCCCAAAAGCTTGATGAAAAATCATAAATTTGACCGAAAATTTTTAAAGTTGAAGATTCATCGATTTTGTTGGGAATACCTCGTATAATATTGTATACAGCACCAGGCTCTTTTATTCGCGAAAGGAATCTTGAGTACTTAAAGCAAGCGCAAAATAAGTACACACGCAGACATGGAGGATCGTATTCGAAAGCTTTTTTTCCTCGTTCCTGCTCGCTTCTCACAGCTGTCTCTGGGACGTCTGATTAAAGTGTAGCTCCTTTTCCATTCCCGCGTCTCTCGCGACGGTGGAATGAATTTTCGTATGTTTTTTTTTCTTTTTTTAAACCTCGTCGTTGCATCTCCACGATGTTCTCATCTTCTCTCATCGCGGAAAGGAACGAGGAAAAAAAAGAACCTGGGAAAACGAAACTAACGACCAGAGCTTTCCGAAGAAAAATCGGAGACGAAAATAATTAAAACTGAAGAGATACGACGAGAAATCCGCAGAAGTTTCGTTTTACTATCAGTCCGATTCTCCGATGTCACGGCAAAATGATCCATTACTGTATTTACGTGAATTTCCATAATGCGAATAAAATCTTCGTCTTTTCTATCAGAATAAATCTTTGAGAAAAGTTATAAAATGTTTACGAACGATTGTGATACCCCTGATCAAAGTTTTAAGCTGGATAGAAAGAAAAGTTCACACGGTGAGGAAAAATTGAAAATCCGTCGTAGCGAGATTTCCTCGAATGAACCAATCGATTGGAAAATTGAAATTGAGATAGATTATCAAGGAAATGAGAAAATGTTAATGCATAAAAATTAAATTTTTGAATTTTTTTCAGAAATATGCAAAATATGGAAAATACGTGAGTCTGCTTCATATTTTTTTCTACCAATGCATCGTGCATCTCTTTACGGTGGAAACACGTAATTGACGAAGGAGAAAGAAGCGCATCGGACCGATATAGAGGCAGAACGAGATGACCGGCTTGGGAAAAAGTGCACTTTATATTCGACGAGAGCGGAAAAAGCCGTTGAGAGCAGACTTCGAATATAATATGTTCTCGTTCGATTTATCGCTTTACAAAAAAAAAGGTCCTCGGAATCCCAATCTTGAATCATGCATAATGAAATAGCGGAGGGACGGAATTTCCAGTCGATGATGGAGGGAGGTCAAGTGTGATCGAGCGATGAAAAAAGATGTGAGAATATTCAGGAAATTCTTAAATATCTAACATTGAAAATAATTAATTTTTGTCTATTTTCTTATTGTTACAACTATTTATATCGAATTCCAGTTATTAATCGCATTGCATTTAAAAAACATGATTTATCTTGAAATTCTTGTATTTTTTTTTTTTTAATTTAATTATTTCAAAGTATTCAATTGTATTTTGCGATTGAAAAAATTCATAAAAAAATTAAAAAACACTCGCGCATCTTTCGAAACTCTTGCCAGAAACTGCCAGACAGTCGAGCCAACAATCTGACTACTCTGCCTGACTATATACTGTATTTGTTTACTTGTTCTACTTGTTCTACTTGTTCAAAATTCTATCTTCAATTGCTCGTGAATTATCGTTGAATTTTTCTGGCAATCTTAACCACATATTATTTCTTACCTTATCGTAATAACTAATTGTATTAAATCTAAGCGAATATTCACTTTTAAATAAATGTTCATTGATCTTTTCATCGTTGTATTGCAAAAATATGATTTATTTAAAAAATTGTGTACTAATTTGAAATTAAATTATTTTCAAGTATTCGATTGTACTTTGAAATTAAATTAGTACGTGAAAGAATTAAAAAAACACTCGAGTTCTCAAAACACTTGCCAGAAACTGCCAGAAAGCCGAGCCAACAATCTGCCCACTCTGTCTGACCATATACAGTGTTTTCTACTTGTTCACGCTTTACCTCCAATTTCTCGAGAGTTATCGTTGAATTTTTTTGGCAACCTCAACTATAAATTATTTATTCGCGACCAGCTAGCTCAATCGACGATTTGGAGGATGATTGGACTAATTTGCGAACAAATTATTCAAAATGATCCTTCTTCTCGATATTTTTTCGTTATTCATAGTCGAAGAGTCATATCGTCGATGAACAAAGTGATACTCGTAAATTCTCGGTGAGATGATAAAAAAAAGAAGAAAAATGGCGTAGTATCGCAAGGAGAGTTTTTCTCACGTTCATAGGAACGACATTTCGTGATTTATCGTTCAATTTTCTAGTAACGGGGGATTTCTAGAGCGGGTAGAAAGGGCAATAGGAGTAGGGGGTGGATTGTAGCACGTTGCACCCTGGTGCGATGCATGTAGGTCAGATTTGATTAGTTCCAAGCTTGGTTGAACTCGAGCGAGTACAGAGGGGGTTGATGGAGGAAACAGGGGGTTAAGGGGGTGTCTCAGACCCCCGTTGACGCTACCTATCTTTTAAGTGGCTTTATTAAGACAGTTTTTTTTCGTTGTTACTTGTTAGAGGGATGCACGAAATTTCACCCTCTTCCATCTCCAACTGACGGAAATGGGGATAAGTTTCAGCCATCCCAGAAACAACCCCTGTGCGATTATACTTCATTATTTTGAGATGCCACTTGAGATAGGGTTGAGTGTGCATGCTCCTCGCTTTTGTAGGACTTTCCTTGTATATTTTGTCTTAACTTTATCCTCCAAAGAAGCGGGGCATGGAGGTGGTAATAAAATGAGGTTCACGACCCCTCGAATATTTGACTCTGGATCATAAAACTTTAATTCAATTTGGAAGTTTCTCGAAGTTATATTTCTATAGATCTCTTTGATAAAGAATTTACAGTTTCAGTGTCAAAAGTTCGAGTTGATTTTTTTACGAAGTCTTGAATTAACAAAATCAAGATGAAAATTGTTGATTTTTCTAAAAAGATTGGTGTAAAATTAAAAAAATAGCGGTAATAATAATTTGTAAGGGTTCGAGACGATAAAAGCTGGGAGAGAGGAAAAACAAACGAGCCCAAAAAGCATATTTTCACGAGCGATATAATCTCGCCTCGTCGACGACCAACTCTGATCGGACATTGCGAGCCACCCTTCTTCGTTTGCCAAAATTTCCTCCCTTTCAATCCTCCTCTTCCTTTTGCATACAAAGCTCACTCGTAATGTTTTTTCCGCCTGTTTCTGTTCCGCAACCGCTGTGCTTTCGCGATGCCTCGTTTTTCCGTGTTTTTATCGACGCCCCGACGCGTCGGTGTAAAAAGTGTTTTTTTTTATCCTCCCTTCATCCGGCTTTTTCCGCGAATAAAGAGAATCCGGGCACAAACACATATCGAAAAAAAGGTTTCACTTCAAAGGTTTAATAGGAACGACGAGAATGCGAGTTCATATTTGTCGATTTCACAGAAGGCTGAAATTTTTCATCCCCTTGCGATTCTCTCCGCTTTGAGCGATGTCCATTTCGGAGAAAAAATATTGCGCTTCATGAAGAATATTGCCAACCCTGACTACGGCATTTTGACTGATAATTTCACTTGTTTGGGGCGTCTGATTAATCATTTCACCGATCTGTGAATTATTTTATTATGACAATTTTTTCATCATATTTCGAATGTTTCAAAATCTTATCAACTATTCTCGTTATTGATTCTTCCAAAAACCAATATCAAATGTTCTTGCTGCTCAGTTTATTTTTCGAAAATAAAATTGAACTCGAAAGCTGCAAATTTACAATATTTGGAGATTTTTCAATTATTGAATATTATTTTTTTCCCTTTAGAAAATCGATCTTTGCGTTTGCAATTATTGAACTCATGGTTTTTCGATGTAAATGAAAGTTCACGCTCTCGAATTTCAGCGTAAAGTATGCTTCTCCAATTAATTAAAATACTGCAAACGAAGCAAGGGTGGCGACGCGAGGGTGGATGAAAATTGTGGTCAAACTTTCAAGGGTGACGAGGGGTTGGTGAAACCGGAGGTAATAAATGGTCAAAATGGCCAGCAATTGATAACGAGTGAACCCTTGATTGATTATCGATTTATCGGAAACGCGATAATTGTCATGCACACACGTGTCGTTTGTTCGACTCAATTTTGTATTTATTTTATTTACATCTCGCGCCCGTCTGTTAGTCTTTTTATGTTCGCAATTCTGTGAAATATTTACCCGCCATAAATATATTTTTCACATTTTCTTTATCGCCACTTCTCGACGAGACAGCCGACAGTGATAAAATTCACGTAACATCCCTTTCAATCCTCCACCCTTCGTGAACGATGAAAAATAGACGAAGAGTCCGCGAACAATATTATCCTCCGCTATAAACATAGATACGAGTTAATATCTATTATAAAGTGAGAACAAGAAATTCCTGATCAAACGGATCCATTTTTTGTTTCTATGTTTTAAGCATCCTCGAAAGAACACTAAAATTAATAAAAAGTTTTATTACTTTTCAAATTTTGTTTACAAATTTTTTTAAATTCTAAATCGTTTTCCACAATTTGAAGAGCTGAATAAATAACCGAACAATGAGCAACATTGTGAAACGTCAGTTTATTCGTATAAAATGATTCAACTCGTTTTTTATTTGTATTTTTGTAATTCTCAAAAAATCAAAAAAAAATTTTTGACATGGTTGTGAGTAGTTTTGAGTCTGACACCCTCTTTGATGGAATTTCGACGAATTTTTCAACTGGGACAACGAATTGTGTCAAAAATAAGTGATATTTGTTGCATATAATAATTATAAATTAAAATAAATAAAAAATCAGTGGTAAAATCGGTAATGGTCAGACTTGAACATCGATCAATTCGTCCAGGAAGCCTCCATATGCATTGTACACATGTGTGCGTTTTTTTATCAGATGCTTGCAAACAGAAGGACGTAACTAGGAACGATTTAACGTGTATGAGTTTGTGTGAGTCGGGGCTCTCCGTCTGCCATCTTGGGAATAAACACACGGGAGAGGGATGATAATTTGTGCATATAGATGTACGCAAGTACTGCATGGAAAATTGAGATGCAGCGAGCCTATCTGCAAACGCACCTTCACCGCCTGTTCGGCATTCTCATAAACCCGTTACGATGCGATTAAACGCGATGCGGTGTGCACGATGGCGAAAGATAGACGCAGTTGCATTTACGAGCATTCCGGTGAAATATGCAGATGTACGGAATGGTAGGGACGAGGATAGGGATATCAGAAGCCCGGGAATGATATTTTTTCATCCTCATGAACATATACTGAGGGTTAAATAAACTCAAAAGGTTTTTTTTCAACATTCAACATTGCACGATTCTTGAGTTATCAACGATGAAAATTAAGAAGCTTATTGAATACGCAAATTGAGTTCAAGTTGAATCAAAGTTGATTGTAAATTGATTTAAATTATGGTTGAGCTGAAGTTGAGTCTAAATCAAGTGAAAGTCGATTGAGAGTTCAAGTCGAGCGGGAACTAGGAAGTAAGTTTAATTGAATGCAAGTTGAACACAAAGTGATTCATACTAAAGTTTATAGTCGCATACTTGAGTCCCAATCGAGTGGAGAAAGTTCAAAAATTGAGTGTAAATAAATACAGCTTTATCATAAGTTAGAAGCGAGAACATAAAAAAACATTTCAAAAGCTAATTGAATACGCAAATTAAATTCAAGTTGAATCGAAGTTGATTGTAAATCGATTTAAGTAATGGTTAAGTAGAAGTTGAGTCTAAATCGAGTACAAGTCGCAAGTTGAATCCAAGTTTAATGTAAGTCAACTGGATAATTGATCAATCGGATAATTCAATCCTAATTGAGTGGAGAACGTTAAAAAATTGATTGTAAAATAGATACGATTTATCAAAAGTTAAATAAACGTTAAACGTTCGTTGAGTTAAAGTTAATATCGAGTTGAGTACGAATTGGAACTTTGCATGAAGTATGCATCACTAAAGTGCATCTCTCTCATGCTAAAATGGCGGACCGAAAGTTCAATTGAGAATCTGTGAAAAATAGAGGGTAGCTTTTTTCCACCTTTGTATTTTCTTTTTTCACAGAGACAGAAATTGATGGAGCAGCTTTTGTATTTTTCGTCGACTCGTTTCGAGTCCCTCGACAATCTCTCGTTGTCAAAGTCTGGCGGTAACGTTGGTATTGTTAAAATGAACTTGATTGTTGTCGAGTCAAGCTCGTGGACTTTGATCTCGTTCTACATCTCCTCCACCTCCGCCTCACCCCCCCCCCCCTCCACCCACCCACGCCCCTTTTATCTGGGCACATACCCTTTTCATTGTACATGCATGCTAAAACGGCAAGTGATGTGCAATCTCCGGCACGTCAGCTTCCCGCAGGTACTTCCTACTGGCAAAAGCCAAGAACAAAGTTTCACCTCCGGTATCTCATATATGTATAGGAGGTATTCCATATCAAGCCGACCAATCCGTGGACCCGACCATTTTTTATTTTGTTGAAAATTTTCTATTTTTTTGTACGTACTAAAAGCAGTCTCTCAGAATTTTTTTAGATTTTTGTCTCAGCCCAATTAACCACAATATATTGTTCAAAATTTGACACCATTTTTTTTCAAATGCTCATAACTTTCTTTAAACCGGAGATATCAAAATAATACAAAAGATCATTTTTTTCCATCTTGAGCTGCAGTTTTATAAAAAAAATACAAAAAAAAAATGTCGATATTTATTTTCAAATGTTTTTTGAAGTTTTAAACACAAAATTTTTTGTTCAACTTGGACTTTTTCTATTTTTTTGAAAAAATTCACTTTTTAAGAGACATTTTTACAGATACTAAAAAATTGGCAGTTTGTGCTTCTCATAACTTGTATTTTTTTCTATTTTTTATCGCGTGTGAACTAAGGAATCGTGTTTCCTCCTTGAATTAAAAAATAGGAAAAAAATACGTTATGAATATCACAAGCTGCCAATTTTTTAGTATCTGTAAAAATGTTTTTTAAAAAGTGGTGAATTTTTTCAAAAAAATAAAAAGGGTCCAAGTTGAAAAAAAAAATATTTGTGTTTAAAACTTCAAAAAACGTATGAAAATAAATATCAATATTTGTTTTGAATTTTTTTTATAAAACTGCAACTCAAGACGGAAAAAAATGATCTTTCGTTTTATTTTGATATCTTCGATTTTTAAAAAGTTATGACCATTTGAAAAAAAAAAATGTGTCAAATTTCGAACAATTTATTGTGGTTGGTTGGGTTAAGACAAAAATCTAAAAAAATTCTGAGAGACTGCTTTTAGTACGTGCAAAAAATTAGAAAATTTTCAACAAAATCATAAATAGTCGGGTCCACGGATTGGTCGGCTTGGTATGGAATACCTCATATATATATATATTTATGTACAAAATACACGAATATACAAGGTGCCCCATTTACAGAAATACTTGATATTAAGAGTGTAAATCGAGAAATCGAATCGAGTCGATTTATATGGAGAACCAAACGACTTTCATTGAATGGACGTTTTCAAAGTCATACAGAGGTCAACTTTCCATTTTTGTGGAAACTCACGTTGGTCGAGTAAACAAATATTTCAGACAAAAGTTGCATTATGAAATATATAGGTGTGATTTTTCTTTTAAATGACCTTGATGTCACCTTGAAAACATCTACTCAATGAAAAAGTATGAATGCCATTTGATTCTTCATACAAATCAACGAGTTATTCCGGTGTCTCGAGTCGAATGGGACACCCTGTACATTTAAGTGTAAATGCATGTGTGTGCAGATACCGGGATAACCGTGTAAGGGAGACGAAATATCGGTGAATTGAAATATCCAACCGGTGGACCGATTGTTCGGTATCAGTGCAAAATACCCGACATAGACCAGACGAAAGGAAAATTATTTTCTTCGTTTTTCCAGTCGAATACCGTTTGCAAAAATTTTCGTTCACGAATCAATAATGTTTTTTTACTTAATTAATCAAGAATTAATAAATTAATGAAACTGTGCCGTTATTCAGTGGAAGAAAGTTGAGTATAAAACTTGTAGGGAAAATATGCATCATTTGCATCAGAGAAACGAAGCAATGAAAGTGTAAGAATTTCGTTTAGGGCGAAAAGATTTTCCGCCTTTATTGTTTCCATAAACGATCGTGTAACCCGGAAAGTAAAAAAGCTTGTCGAAAAAAAAAGTTCTCGTCGTCGTTTTAGCGCAGTTACGACGCGAAGGTTGAAGCGAGAGCGTTGAGCCTCCCCGTCGTGCGATTATCATAATGTTCCATCGCAAGACCGACGCGAGTAGAACGATTTTTCCTGACAATCCAGAGAATTTTCTCCCTCTATTTTCATTTTTTTTTTTCATTTTTTTCTCGGCTCTCACGACGCCTCGACGATCCTCGAGCAATTTCTTTTCTCAATGCTTCCATCAAGAACTCTGGCAATGAGGAAAATGGTAAATTCCACCCCACTTTGTCGCCGTGCAATTTGTTGCAATATTAACAAAAAAAAAGGCCAATTTCTCTTTGCACAAATTTTACAGTCCATAAAACACGTAATATTTCACACGAAATGAACCAGTTTGATTTTGCTCCTCTTTTTCGCCCCTCGGCGTCAGCTTTTCTATTTCAACGTCCTTCTTTTCTTTCATCTCACTTCGCTCTTTATCGCTCGGCTTTTTTAACTCCGGGAAGAGAGAATTTTCCGCCAAGAACTTTTTAATATCGACCGCCACGTGAAACTCCCTTTTGCCCTCGTAGCAAACGAACAGGGGGATGACGGAGCCGAGGGGTTGAAAAAGAAGCTCGAAGTTTCGCCGCACGATTCGCCAATCGTTCGCAATTCTCGCGAGTAACACACCAACATTCCGCGGGTAAACCAGAGACTTGAGCTGCGGAATTCAACGAATCGTTGCGAAAGTGTCGAGGAAGTTCTGCCCCGGAGTTTTTGGGATTCCCGAAGCCAAAAAGTCCGGGGATGAAAATTTTCAACTCGACGCCAGAGAGAAAAAAAATTGAATTCCCGAAATAAAAATGTTGGCGAATGTTCTTTTAAATGTTCTTTTTAAATTTTTTCAAAGTGAATTCTCATGAATTACCGATGAAAAAAAAACATAATGGTAATAATAAAATAGTAATACCAAAAAAAGAAGACTCATTTAAACGAAATGCTTGTTTTGATATTGCAAAAGAGGAAACTGCGCTAAAAAATGCTCCAATCAAAGTCGAACGATAAATAAGAAAGAATCAATGTCGCTCGGGATAGAAGTAATTTCTACGGATCGTTAAAAAGAAACTTCACATTGAATCTCAAAGAAACTGAAGCAAAGAAAAGAAATGAAGAAAAAGACAGAAAAAAAGAAAATATATAAAGGAAAAAGGTGAATTTCAATGTAATGCGCGCGTACTTAATTTTTTAATGTAATATTTATTCACTGATTGGGAAATATTAATAAAATTACTTCATCATCGTGACTCTCGGGATACAAAATTTAAAAAAAAAATTCATTCCAAATGATCACTGCGAGCTTTTCAAGTAGAAAAGGTCAGTTCTGATCGGCCGTCGAAATTATTTTTCCGAATTGACGGAGAAGAGTTCCCAAATCGATATTACGGATGTTGAGTCCCAAATCGCAAATGATGAGAAAATTCTGAAAATTCGGTATGTTTTTGGATGAAGTATTTAAGAGGTCGTGTAAAAATTTCACGACGATTCGGAAGCTCGTTATCGAACAATTAACATAAACAAATCACATTAAATTAAATGTAGTCTTATGGAAACTGATATAACTTTGCGATAAGTTTTTTTTTTGACCTCTCAATTTTTTAATGTCTACAATATATTGAAAGCAATGGAAACAAAACGAAGTTCATTGATAAATATTTTAATAACGAGCTTCCTAATCGTCGTGAAATTTTTACACGACCTCTCAAATACTTCATACAAAAACATACCAAATTTTCAGAAATTTTCTCATCATTTTTCATTTTAACCCTTAAGGAGGTGAAGTAATGATGATCGAATTCTGAAAATTTGGTATGTTTTTACATGGAGTATTTAGGTCGTGTAAAAATTTTACAACGTTTAAGAAGCTATTTATTGAACAATTAACATTTAAAAGTTGCATAGGGACTCAACATCCATAATCGACGAAAGAACAGATTTTTGGGTCAGAATGCCTCTTGGGTCATTGTCAGAATTATTTTCCAGCTAGAATTCACGAAAGACCTGAAATAAGGGAATCATCCCTTATATCCTCGAACATTGATAAATAAACGTCTGTTAAGGTTTGTGAATTCAATTCGTGTACGATCGCCCGTCGTTTCAGACATGCCATTTGGCATTACACGAGCTTGTCTCTCTTCCGGTACCCTTAAAACCACCCCCTACCCCCCGCGAAGCGACCGACTCGAGAGAGATCGAACACGTAAGATAAGGTTGGCGGTAACGAGTAGGCCAATTAAGCGAATTAGTGCTGTGAAGGATAGGGCCTCGACGGATCGATAGTCGCCTCTATCCCCATTCGTGCGCCCCTTTGAAAAATCCCCTTCCTCGATTTTAGGTACCCGCGGAATCCTCTCTCTCTCTCTCTCTCGCTCTCTCTCTCTCTCTCTGGGCCTCTTCCACCCCCACCCCCACCCCCACCCCTACTGTGGCAAGCGACATGAACGAGAAGGAACGGAGGGTAAAGCCCTCCCCCACCCCTCCCTCAAGTGAAGAAATGAAATGAGAAATAACGGGCGAACGTAAAGGAACAATTAGCACTCTTTGCTGAGAATTTAATTGCCGCTATAATTTCATCGGGATAATATCCGGAAAAGTCGGATGGATATGCCTTTGAGTTTCGATGAAGGTCAACCCTCACATCGAGAGACTCATCTTTCGACTCGTCACTCTTGTAATAATCATTATTTTTTTGTTTCCTTTACTAAAAATTTCGTTTTCCAGACATGATTTTGTTCATCGTGAGATTTCCTCCAATTCCATGCCGAGGATACAATTTTTTATTGCTAAAAACTGAAGAAGAGTATGAAATGGTTTTTGTTTCAATTGCTCTTTAATTTTTTTTTAAATTTAATATTTGAAAATACGAATGAATAAAGTAAATGCGATTTTTCGTTGTGTAGCAATTTTGCAGTTTCACGTTATATTGATCATTATTCCTCTGTAAATTCAGTGCAAAAATTAAGTATTCGATAAATCCGTATTTTTTTAAACATTATTTATGCATTCATTCTTATAATTTATTTATTCATTCTAATAAGAAACTCAGGTTGCAGAAACGCAAAACTGAAAACTTAATAAAATACTCGATAAATCCATATTTTTTTAAACATTATTTATGCATTTATTCTCATAATTTATTTATTCGTTCTAATAAAAAAAACTCAATTTGCAAAAACTCAAAACTCAGCTAAATTGTTTTCTCTGATTTGAATGAATATCATTTTGCGTATTATCTGCGATATGAATAATATTATTTTTATCATTTACACATTATCATATAAATCTACGAATAATTTAATAGCAAAGAAATATTAATGATCGAACCAATACGTGCGATATAAGACGTATGAAATCAAAAAGAAGGTGAATTTTAATGTAACACACCTGTGATAAATTTTTCGATATAATATTTATTCACTGATTAAAAGATATCACGTCAATGTGACGCTTGAGACATTTGAAAATCCAAGTCTCGTGGAATATCACCGCGACAAAAAGTTGTTCATTAGAACGAAATCATTTCGCCGACGGAAATTTTTAAAAATGCCACATTTTTTTCGTTGTTCGGCCTTCAATTACGAAATAATAACGTCGAAGAAATATATATTTGGTAATTAATATTCCGAAATTATTTTAAGAATATCTGGCAGTATCATTTATCATAAAAAATTGGACGTGAACGAATAAAAATTTCTATTACGAAAATATAATTCCACGTTTCAAGGCACTTGTTTAAAAATATAAGGACATTTCGGAATAAAACTTTTGGAGTATAAATCATTATACGTTCTATGATAGAATGATAATGATTATTGTAAAACCGATCGCAGATTGTTTTCCAGTGAACATCACCGATAAAAATTTGATAATTGTTTCTGCACTCAATGAAGTAAGTAATGCTTCACTTAAATCGAAAATGGACATTTTAAAAGGAAAAACAGTTTTCCACGTGAATATCGACGTAGCTCATTTTTCAATTGCTTAGAAAATTAGAATGAGTAAACAAAAAAATTCAAATAATCTTTCAAAATCAATTATATCGCAAAACTGTTGAATATACTATGCGCATTATATTCTACCGTTGATCCATGGATAATATTTTTCTCTCGTTCCTCGCACTCTTCCGTTTTCCTTATCTTCGTTTCTACGACCAGCGGTTTTTTTTTATTTCGATTTTCGGTTGGTCATTGAGAGCCGCGAACGTCAGGCGAGCAAGTTTTCTCCGACATGATCGCTAACGAAATAAAAATAAATAAATAAATAATTTTTCAAAATAATAATAGGCATCGAAATATAAAAAAAACGTACCAAACACTTTAAACGACGCGGCCGTTTGGAGCACCTTTGAGTAATATCTTGCACACCTCCGGAACAACGACGAGGCTTATTTGTCTGAGGAAAAATGTTTAATCATTAAAATTAATTATCGTTTGAGATTTTTTATTCAATTGAATTTTAGCTATTTTTTATCACTAATTTTTCTTTTCCGCTGCATCAAACTGACTTTGTACTGGTTATAATGTGTCGAAATTCCGTTTTTGATATTTTTTCCATAGTTCAAGGCAACCATCGTAACGTGAGGATGATCACGAGGAATTTTATTTTTTCTATTTTTACATTCTGCCCCGAGCATTATCGCAACGACGAACAACAGCAATACGAAAAGTTTCATTCTCGTCGATCGTAGGTCTCAATTGCTACTGAATTTTTTTTTTTTTAACACTCGCTTACCCTTGATGGGGTGGGGGGGGGGGCGTTAAATTTTGAAGTTAAACAGCTGTTTGAAAAAATTCTCAGAATTGACTATCGAGAATAAACATGATGAGAACGTTTACTTTCAAACAGCTGTTTCCATTGACGCAACGAAAAACACGTAGGAAAAAAAAATTAATTACACCTTACATATGCCTCACGAACGAATGGAATATCGATTGAAAAATAAAACTTTTCTCGAAAAATGTATTTCAAGGTTTTTTAAAACTTTAATCGAGGACTAAATTTTTTGTATTTTTTAGTCAGGAGAGAAGTCACTTTATTTTTAAAATAATGTAGGTAAAACTTTAGCTCAAAATGATTTTTTTTCGACCTTATTCCAGCGAACGTAAAAAATTTATGAGCCGACTTAAATTTTATTGTTATATTTGTCTGTGTGTAGCTGATTAAAAAAAAACTTCGATAATTACTATTTTTAAAACCGGCTTGAATTTAAAAGTCCTTAAAAATGAAAAAAATTTGATTCATCGTCATTTTGTAAATAATTTTGTAAATAATCAAAGAAAAAAACGGCTACGCATAACGATAGCTACACTCGTATCAACAAAAACAAGAAACAAATCGTTCGACTTTTATAATTTGTCATAAGCCCTCGAATTCGTCACTCATGAGTGTATTTTTTTTCTTTTTAATAATTAATTCGCCCCATTTCTGGATATTGTTATGGCGATTCAACGGAATTTAGTCTTGCGGAGTGGAATAAAAATTCGATGGCTGTCGGAAAAGTGCACTCACGAAGCTCAGGTGGATTCGCAGATTCTCGAAAACGAACTCGAAACCATGGAAACTTGTATTTTATTCTTTCATGGCTATATAGCATTTTCGTTGCATAGATGGTTTCACGAAGAACGTAGCTGTGTGTGTGCGCATCTATGAGTGTGCATCCATAATACATAATGCACAAGAATAGCCGATAAGACTAGGCAGCGCGCCGGGGATTACGGTCTGAAAAGAAAAGAAAAAGAACAAAAATAATATAAACCGAACTAAAACTTTGCCATGAACCAAAGGTTCGCCATGAAAAGCAACTCTTTCCTTATTTACGACTTTATATACGTTCTCGAGATTCCGGTCCTCACAAAAAGTTAAGCTGGTCCATGCGAAACAGTTGAGTTAACCAAGTTAGAGTAAAAATTAAGAAATCGTTTTTACACGTTTTATAACAGAAACTAGGACGAATTAACATGAATCTCGATTAGTCAGTTTTACTTCTTCATGTGGAGAAAAAATGGATAAAAATATTTTTGACATGAAATTAATAAGAAAAATTATTTCCTCCATTTTTGCCAATATTTAACCAAACCCAATTCATATTAATTAATTAAATTCATTTGATTTATTCGCGAAAAACTATGAGGCTATTTTTTTAAATTAATTTTCACGGTACATTAGAATTCGATAATTTATTTTTATTTCATTTAATTTATAATTTAATTTATAATTTATAATTTAGTTTATTTAATTTTTTAATTATTTTATATTAAATATGTTTTTAAATATTTAATCAATGTTTGTTTAAACGTAATTAAACGCTATTAATTAAATCCAATTTATTTTATATTGATTGAAATAATTAAAGTTCAATTATTTGGGAAAGAAGAGTATGGTTATTGTTGATCAAATTAATCCTGACAGTAAAGTAGAATTCAAGAACCTTTTTGAGGGAGGTTTTGGGGGAAGTTTAACCGGCAATCGAGAGATTGAGACAAACTGGTTTGTTACAATGGAGTAGCAAGAGCTCGAAATGGAAGGTAATTTTTTGTAAGAAGTATGTACATGGGGTATTCAATTCAACCAACGATTCTGATCCTCTCGAAACCCTGCAATCAATTTTTTCTACTATCAATCTGACGTTAAAAATCCCGCCCTATTTTTCTCCAATTATTTCCATCGAGCATTATTTTTTTACAATTTTTTATTCAAACGAGCATCAAAATCTATAAATTTGTAAAAATTCACAAATACCACAAAGTGTAAATAAAAATTCATAAGCCATGAGCCAACGTGGGCCAATTCGATGTTTAGTATGAATGAACATGCTCTTTTCCGGAGCGTTTAAAATAAAAAATTGTAAATTTTTGGTGCATGATATTTACTTTAAAATTTGATTGGATGAATTTGGACTTAAAATTTGATATTAAAAAAATATATAATGAACAAAATTCGAGAGGAATTGGATTTTGAAAAGTGACTCGGTGATTAGACACGGAACAGCGTGTATATAGAAGATATTCGAGGTACCGAGGCGGATCTCGCGCACAAAGATACTTGGATTTTCGCCAACGTTCTCTGCTGGCGTGTACCGATTACCTCGGTAAACCGACGTCGAGAACCAAATGAAGAAATATATATCTTTTCTATATAGATCTAATTCCGTGCCAATTCAACAAATGTCACTGACCCTGAACGTCTTGAATCTGGATCCACTATTTCTCTCATTCTCAACATTTTCCAGCTGCAGCTGGAATTGGCAATTAGATTTTATATCTTTGACGGTGATATTCTAATTATGTTCATATTTTTATCCAGCTGCGTTTAGCGACTATCTTCATTGCTGATCGAGGATCTTGTAATTTTTGCTTTGCACTTCTTTATCCTGTCTCTTTGCGATCCTGATCCTAGCAACACGAGATACAAATCTTTCAGCAGGAAACTTTGCAAATAACAAATTTGAACACTTTTCTTACCCATGTCTCTGCGATCCTCAAGTTCTGTATCTTCTTAACGTTACTCTCGGCTAATTGTTTCGTTCTATCGCGAGTGACGAAAAATTGATCGAAACAATTTGGATCAATTCCATTGTTCGACGGTCGCTCGCATCTCATGTACATCTTCTTTCTCAAGATCTTCCCTTTGAGGCTGTAGGTGAAAAAATTTTGCTCGTTGTTGACGAGAAAAATGATGATTATCATCGATGCCGATGACATCCTAAGCCGAAAAGCCTCAATATGCGGAAGAGCCAAACTTTCCTGGACACCGAAACGGCAGATGGAATTTTCTTTTCCAGGGCATGGATCCTGCGGAGGAGAATCAAAATCTAGGGACAGAGTATCGAAAAACATGCAAAAGCATGCCGCAACGTCCGAAACAACGGGCTTCAAAGTCGGGAATGGTTAAAAGTCCGGATATACTTTGATTCTGGACGATGAAATCTGATTCTGACGACGATTCGGATGATTCCGACGATAATTCTGAACAAAAGGCTGCTGGACACACATCAACGAGATGCGTCAATGACAAAAGATGCTCCATCCATGTCGGCACTTTTGATCGACGCCGACCTTGTTTTGGCGCAAAATTCCGACTATCGTACAGCACTGGACGCGCCGAAACGGCGATAAATCGTCGCCCGAATATATTGTTCGACAGTGGAATTGTCAAAAACACATTAAATGAACCGAGTAAACAAGAAAATGGAGAAAATCCGAACGACAAGGCCCGCGGGCAGTGCAAACGCGCCGGCCTTGGTTATGTTGATTTCATGTTTCTACTAGCAGAATAAAGTCAATGTAGCGCCTGAAAAAGATGAATAACATGGGGACTAACATGAATATACATGTTTCGACGCATGATAACGCAGAAATCGATGGGTCCCAATCATTTTTGTATCGATTTTTGTCAAAATTTATTGAAGAACGGTTACAAAGTGGAAGGGGGTAAATTTTGGCCATCGGAAAAAAGTGAATCAAGTTGCAGCTATATATTTATAAAAAAATTATAATTGAACCTAAAATACGCAATTTGAAGCTATATTAATTAATCAAACATTTAATTACGATTATTTATCTGTCTGAAATGGGCTAAAAGCATGAATTTTTGCAAATTAGTTGTTGTTGCAACGTCATCTTGACTAGAGAGTTGCCCAAATTTGGTGTTTCGTCAGTTGAATTTCCGCGTTTTTGCGAGGTGGACGCTTCGTTCTAGAGCTCCCCGTTTTTTTCGATTTTTCGTCGTATTTTGTTTCGAAATCATTCCTGCAAGTCATCAAACATCATTTTTCAGGGGTGGGAATCATTTTTTAATAAAATTTTCCATATTTGTATTTCTTTTTTTTAGTTATTGCGAGATAAAATTATTTGATGCCATTCCTCGATGTAATATTTTATTGTCTCATCGTCGGTAAAGCAAATCTCCATACTACGTTTAGCGCTTACCGGCGGTAAGCGTAGTACGAGCTTTCACCAGATGCCGCTCTCGCGACAATGGCGCTCACAAGCGTACTGTCGAGAGAGTAGAGACGCGAGCAGACGCGAGTGTCTCCCGGGACTTTATTCACTTTTTTTCGACTCGTGCGTACTTTTTTTGCGACATTCCCTTAAAAAATTCTCTTATATGGTAGAATCGTACAATTATAATCGTGATTATTGCAAAACGGGAGATGATGCGAGATATGACGGGTCAGCCGCGTCGGGAAAAAACAAAATTGGTTTTCGACCATGACGATCGTCGTTTCCGTTGAAGCTGGGCCACCTTTTGGATTTCAGTGTTTGGATTACGTGCAGTGCCTTGGAATATAAAATGCAGTGTGCTTAAACGTGAAAAGTGATATTTCGAATGGCCTTTTTAGCACGTAAGCGTTGTTCGAGTCCGATTTTTTAAACTACTTTTTTAACCATTTTTTTCATATTTACAAAAGTTTTCTTTAAACGTCGTGATCGATCGTGATCAAATTTCGGTTCCGCGGCAGTACGCGAGTTTTTTGTTTTCGAGTTTCAGTTTTAAAAAAAAGTGCGATATTTGTTCATCGATCGGCCACGAGATAGCGCGCAGATGACCTTCAGCTGACATTGCACGGTGAGTCACTTTAGACGATAATGATAAAATTCGTATATTTTTTTACGGTTTGATATTGTATTTTCAGAAATTAAAAAAAATGTACATAAAGGTGCAAAAAAGGTGTTATATATATTACAAGATCTTACTCTTCGCGGCGGTACGAGTCCCCACATTTCCTCAGATTATAGACTTAACTTATAAGGGGTCAGGACCCCGACGTAACTTAAGAAGAGCCACTTAAGTTACGAGGGGTCTCTTAAGTTACGAGGTATCGCAGGACCCGGAGTTTATTTATGAAAGTTAACTCAATAGAGGTCAGAGGACCTGGACTCAATTTTTAAGTGTCACTTGAGTTATGAGAGGTCACTTAACTTATGAGGGGTTGGAATAAATGTTTTCTTTTTTTTATATTTTGAATTCAAAATAAAAAATGAATAAAATTTTCAATTATAAATTATGAGAAAGCATCAGGCAAAATTTAAATTTGTAATTTTTCAAATAATTTATTTATTAACAATTACTTGAAAATTATTATTTTTGCGATAAGATTATGGGGAAAAAAGTACCTTTTTTGCTATGCTGCGAGGGCCAAATTCTCGTCAACGTCTGGGCCAGATTGTCGACTGAATTGGCCTAAGGGGAAACTGAGAGCTAAACTGGAGCGAGACAAGTAGTCGGCTCAACGTCCTCCGAGTCCAACGTTGTCCCCAATTTTCTACCTTACAAATGTAATGAAAAAAAAAAAATTCAACCATCTTCGCAGGCTTTCTTCCGCAAAAAATCTATGAGTCGCCGATAATTATTAATATTAATGATATCAAAAAAAGTCCTCCGTGTCTCAAATTAATTTTTTTTTGTTTATATCAGTTGATTTATAAACATTTTAAAAAAACGTAGTTTATATCAGTTGATTTCTAAACATAAAAACAAACGATTAATCGACGTCGACGGATTAATTTAGAACTCTTAAATTCAGATTTCATGATTCTTCGATATAATTTTTTTTTCTCCTGTCTCAATTTCCAGCTCTTTTTCTCTATACTTCGAGGATATCTCACACGAAATAGGCATAAATCAGGAGGAAAAAAACGTGACGAAAATATATCCTCGACGAAATTTTCTTCCACCTTTCCTTCCTGATATTCGTATTCATTTTTCTTTTTTTTCGCGAAACATTTCTCAAACACGATGTGAATAACGCTAAACTACTTTTGTTTATTTTACAGTTTTTTCACCCCACACCCTCCTGCTGTCTTCTTCCTCCAACCCTTATGTGACCCACCGACTCATCCGACTATCCGTCTTCTCTTTATTATTCACATTTATTCATTTTTTTCCTATTTTTTTACGGACCCTCGCGCGCCTCTAGTCAACGTCACGTTTTCCTGGCGCCAGATTATACAACGCCAACGAAAAACGAGTTTTTAGCATATATATGGGTCATTCCATGTCAAATCGCCCAAGAGTTGGACCCGACCCCTTTCAATTACGATGAAATTTGGTCAGAAGTTTTCGTTTTCAACAAAACGAAGTTCTACCGAAGGTAGAAAATTTTTACCATTTTTTAAAATCTTTCAAGTTCATTTTTTAAATATCTCGAAAACTATGATAGTTACGAAAAAATCGTTCCGCGTTCGTCTTGAGGAATATACTTGTGGCTACGAAAAAAAAAAAAAAATTCCGGAAAATTTTTTTTGAAAAATGATGAATTTGGAGAATTTTGAATTTTTTAAAATCGTGCCAATCCACGACCAACATTAAATTTTTGGTTCAATTTTTTAAATATAATACCTTGTACTGATCTTAAAAGATCCTGAAATTTTCAGAAAGGTGTTTTTTGTTTTTTCAAAAATATGAATTTTTGAATTTTTAAACATCGTGTAAATCCACGATCAACATTAAATTTTTGGTTAAATTTTTTTTATATAATACTTTGGACTGTTCTTAAAAGATGTCGAAATTTTCAGGATGGTGTTTTTTTGTTTCGAAAATATAAATTCTCGAATTTTAGTAAAAAAAATATTTTCAATTTTTTTCCTTTGTTAGAACTTCGTTTTATTGAAAACGAAAACTACTGACCAAATTTAATCGAAATTGAAAGGGGTCGATTCCAACTCTTAGTCGATTTGACATGGAACGACCCATATATATATATATATAAAAGGGGGATTTGCAGTTGGGAATATGAGTGCGAGATGAGCTTATGCTGATAGTAGGCGAATAAATAAATAATAAGTTAAAATGCAAAAAAGTGTGATACAGTAAGAAGAGGAAAATTAAGAGGGAGCTTAACGAACGGTGGATATACCGGGTGTTTCAATTGACTTGAGACACCGAAATGGTAAACTCATTATCAACGCGGTGAATCGAAACACGTAGCCAGTGGCTTTTGATGCAGAATCGAATGGCTATCTTACTTTTTTATCAAGCGATCGTTTTCAAGGTGATATCAAGGTCAAATTTTTTTTCTCAACTCATATTGCTCCAATCGAAAAACATTTTGGGCAAAAGTTGTACATTTTTTTACGTATGAAACGGTGCTGCTATAAAAAGTATAGGTTTCTATTTTTTTTTTAAGTTGACCTTGACATCACCTTGAAAACGACCGGTGAATAAAAAAATACGATACGACTCGATACGTGTTTCGGTATTTTTTAATTTACCGCGTTGATATCGAGTTATTTCGGTGGATTTCAAGTTTGAATGGAACACTCTGTATATATTCAGAAATTTCGTGTAAATTAGCTAATTTTGTTTAATTTAATACTTATAATTTTGGCAATAATTTGTTGAGCAATGAAGAACGGTAGTGAGAATTAGCTTATACTTGAAAATACGCGAAAATAAAAATAAAATTTTCCGCCTTGATAATTCATATCTGGTTTAAAATTATTTTCATGGTTTTTTTTACCAATGAAAGTTTCCAACCATCCACGAAGGCTCCGAGCTTTATGGATTCTGAAATCGCGGTAATGGTCCCCGCTTATCGCGTCTCCGTATCAGTCAACGACTCAGGTTTCCGCCAGATATTTTCAAAAAGAGGTAATTTTTTCGCCAGCATGGCAAGTTCTCGTGCCTCGAGCCTTGAGAAAAATTAGAAAATCTTCCGGTAACATATTTATGAGCCATTTTCATGAAAAACAATGCCCTGAAAAATATATATACATAAATATGATTCATACCCTTAATATCTTTTACACAAATTATTCGGTCCCGAAAAATTGCAATTCCCGCATCATTTTTCGTTTTTTTCAAAATCTCTAAAATTCATTTTTCCAAGCGAATTTATAAGGATGCATGCAAAATGAAGTTTGAACACTTTATTTAACCCCCGATAAAAATTGCGAGTCAAATTTCGTATTTTTGGGAGTTTTTCTCGCGCTCTTATTAATCGTCGCTTTCCACGGGAGATCGTGCACATAATAATTTCAATTTTCGTCACGTATGAGAGTCAAATTTTTTTTTCCTCAAACCTTCGTACTTCCCGCTGCTCTCTCGATCGTGAGAAGCTCGTATTAGGCAATTTAACTTGTACGCTTTTTTTTTCATCACTCAAGTTTATTACCACCTTTGGGCTCTTGGATAAATTCCAAGAGCTTCGCATATAGAAGAAACAAATGTATATGCATGCTCTTGCATATACTATATATATATATCGCTTTCGAGTGCTTGCACAGCTAGAGCCATGTTAAACGCCAAAGTGAATTAAGATGGATTCAATTTTGGGAGTTATATTTTCCTCAAAAATAAAAGAAAAGCCATTACTCTGCCATTATTTTGTTACCTGGGAAGGAATTGGGGAAATTACGCCCAAAAAACTTCAAAAACACGATTTCAATTGAAGTTAATGAAAATTGACAGTATTTAAAAATCGAAATTTAATTAAAAAATTATTTTTACATTGACCAAAAATAACTAAGCTTATTAAATATATAATTCATTTCCGGAAGATAGGAAATGGGCCTTAAATTTTAGTTTACCTTCGATCTTTTGACGAAAAATTCTCCACTATCCACAAATCGAAAATTAATTTCTATTCCCCCGAGAAAAAAGTTTCGATCTAAGTAGATATCATAAGATGAAAAAGCATATATTCTCATATCTAATTATATATTTTTAGATTTGAATTTTGGGTTGTTGAATATATGATTAGATCTGAATAGATTTGGTCATATATACCTATAAAAAGATCGACATAATGCGCCATATCTGATTATATATGAATATATATTTTGCTATATGGGAAATATTTGGACTTGCAGATTATTCATCGCATCATATATACTTATATGATGCGATGAATTCCCAACAATAAATTAAATAAGGACTTGATAGGTTAGCCAATACGAGACCCAGTTTGGTGCATTCAAAGGATAAGATAATCAAAATAAAATTTAGTACATACATTCAATGTGATATACATACATATACATAAATTAAAAATGTTATAAATACAAATACATAAATGGTAATAACAACAATATAAATTGAGTAATAAATATTCATTATTATTTAATATTATTATTATTATTACAAATATATTAATAATATTTATTATTATTATTATTGTTATTATTATTCATCTGATTCAATATTTGATTTTTTATAATTAAGTTAAAAGACAAGTTGAACCAAAAAATGGCCTTTGGGTGATGAAAATAAATTCTTGATACTATTTTGGTACGTATTTATTTCTCGGCCTGTGTTCGATAAATATGATATTTGCATCAGTATATCAAAAGTAGTCGGTGGTCTAGTGGTTAGCGTCCCAGTCTTAGGTAGTTAGGCTCGGTAAGTAGGTTTCAAATCCCAGTCTGGTCTCGTACATATTCTTGGGTCCGCGAATATTCAAGAAAACTAAATCAGTCGAAAAAATCCATGAACTTTCAAATTACCTTTTTTTTTAAATTTAATTCATGTTGAATTTAAGGATATGCGTAAAAACGAGAGTCGCGGGTTCAAACCCCACTGGGGGCAATTTTTTTTTTTTTTTTTTTCAATTTTTTGTTTTCGTTACTTGACCCTTAGAAACTATCAATTATGAATATGGAACTGATTTTGGTCGTAACAACTGATAAATATATGGAAAAAATAAATAATTCTGCACGGGTGGTGCATATCTAATTATGTCTAAATTTATCAAAAAAAGATATAGCTAGATATGTTTACATAAAATCAGCTATGTCTAATTAGATCGGGACAAATTGAGGATCTAATTAGATCTAAATAATGATATATAATAATATATAAATATATCTGAACTTTTTTTTCTCGGGCCATTATTTACATGGGCAAAATTCATTTTTATAAAAAATGACAAAAAATAAAAAAATATAATAAAAAAACAAAAAAATTAGCAGAAATCATAAGAATCGTAGTTTTAAGTTTCACACGATATATCGTCGATCGGTCTAACTGTGACGTTCGCTCTTATCGTTATTCGTTCACCTGGGACTTTACGAGTGAAAAAACGAGACGGAGAAAACTCAATGCGAAAAGCAGCTCTTCGTCCCTTCGGGGTATGCACTTATACCGGGGATTCCCGGGCAAAGCCCGTTCGGTTGTGTGTGTGTGTGTGTATGTGTGTATGTGCGTGCAGCTCTCAGTCAACTCGACGTGTATCGATAAAACAAACTCCAAAGCTCGATCAATCGTGTCCAGTTCGTTGACTCTGCTCTCTCCATCGTTTTGACGCTTTTTTTCATTTTTTATTACTCTTTCATCCCGACTACGTATCTCTGACATTCCCGTGACAATATTCAAGCGATGGAAGAGAAATTTAGAATTTCTCGTTAATGAAGGAAAAAATGTAACGCCAGAATGTTATAAAAATATGAATTGATTATAAATTATTAATCAACGAGATTCATCTTCAACCTATGAAAAAATTAGTCCGTTTTTTTTTAAATGTAAAATACACTTGCGTTTATTTTCAAATTAGTATGATAAAGCCTTTCATTTTCTTTTTTCATTTATGAAATATTTTTCATGCATTGAAAAAACGTATTTTCGCCTGGTTGGTAGCGCATGTTATTCACTGACGAAAAAAGTAATATTTATTATCAATATAATTTATTATTGTTATTAAGATATTTCCTGCACTGTATTCCCGAATTGAAAGGGTTTGGAATGTATTAGTGAATTCTAGAGTTTATATTATACGTCGAAAAGGGTTGAACATCCATGACGATATGGAGCGATAAATGGTTTCATGAATTTCCGCCCTTTTGGTACGTCTCCGAAACTCGTAAATACACGGTACGTTGGTTTCTCGGGCGAAATATTCACCGTTAAGCGTCTACCGTGTCGATATACGCGCGAGCACGAAAGCTTTCCACGACACAAGTTATACGAGACGATAGAAATTGGCGTATATACGTTATACAGGGTCCGTACAGTTTGTGAGTGTAGCGAGAAATTTGAAATCACTCCGAGCACGAATAAGTTCCGCCACCGTTGTTACCGACTGGCGGTAAGACAGATTTCCGGCCGACAGATGGCGCCGCCGTCTAAGGTGTCATGGCCGCGAAGGCCGCCATGACACCGCTCGCTTTTGAGGATTTTAACCGCTTCTTAAGCACCTATATTCCACAACGTTTGCGATAACGATTAAGAAGATGAGTTTACCATAATTTTGAAATTGTTATCTTGCAGAATAGCGTGAAGGCAAATTTCTTTTTTACACAAACAAGGCAAAGGCGGGAGAAAATAAAACGTAAAAAAAAGACAAGGAAAATTGTAGCGAGAAAAGAACGTGTCGAGTTGAAGGATTTTCTCGAGCATTCTCCTCGTCGACGTCCCTCCAGGACACACAGTTTTTCTCACACAAAGAGGCTTCTTGTAGCGTAGGTGGAAGGCAACGATGGTGAAAACCGTAGTCTCTCCTGTTCGAGCTTAGCCCGGAGGTCGCGTTTAATGGCACTCTCATAGTTTTATTTTATTTTTTTTTATTTTTTCCTCTCCTCTTCTTCCGTCGCTCTCTCGCTTTTTCTTTCTACTTCCTCCTCGAGTACCTCCTCGACGAGCCAAAGTTATTTTACACGATTGGAGTGTCGCGGCAACGACAGAGGTGGCGTTCTTGCGTGAAACGAAATGGAACGGAAAATTTCGTGTTTATCCTATGTTGAAGCTGCAACGTCAGCGATCTCTTTTGTTCAAGTCTACCGAGAGTTTTCTTTTCGTTCAGATAAATTCTTAAATACTCTTAAATACTTTGTCCATCGTCGATGCCACTTTCGATGGGAGGGAACAAATTTTTTCAAACGCTTACTATGCAACAATTTTTTTCCTCAAAGTACAATATGTATAACGAGTATTTCCTGTAAATTTTATTTTTAAAAATTGAAATTTTTATTCGTAATAATTTTTCGAATCAGGGAGCTTTTTTCGACCAATAAATCTCCACGATTTTTTTCTACCATTCTGCAACTTGTGATAGTTATTGATAATTTTTTTTTCACATTTTGCGATCTTTAAAGTACTCTTAGAATTTTTTTTATTGAAATTGAACGAATTGAAATTAAAATTAAAAGTTTCCTGAGCCAACCACTTGAAAATTAGTCGAATCAATTTGGAACAGAGAGAATTTCGAATTTCGCAGATTTAATTTCCGAACCTGTTTTACAAAATTCTGTAACAAAATTGTCATTTTGACAAATTTTCATACAAATTTCATAAGACTAATTTTTTCGGAAAACAATGTATTTAAACCGCCGAGAAATTTGTTCTACTTTTAAAAATTACGCCGCTTGATTCCGCCCAGAAGCACGTAAAGTGTACTTTGGGAGGTAAAAAGAGAGAAGTGTCGCAGCATTTAGAGATTATATAGTAAGAAGGAACAAAAGAGGGTCAAGAAACGAGAAGTATGAGCGGATAAGGAAAAAAAAAGTGAGGGGGAAAAAGAAACGAGAATGGGAAAGAGAAAATAGGAAAGTGGATAAGTCGACAACAGAAAGAGAGAGGGGGAGAGAGAGAGAGAGAGAGAGAGAGAGAGAGAGAGAGAGGAACCCCAAAGCGAAAAGAGTCGTCGAAATTCCCGACGGGTCGGGTCACGTCAGGTCGGTTTGTCACCTGTTTAACGTGTTTCCTCACTAAAGAGACTCTCCCTCTTTCTCTCCAACATCCATTTTTCTACCTCTTTCAAGTGTTCACTTTAGTTTGACCACCAGTGCCACCCTTCTGTAAATAAAAAAATAAACAATACTTCCAAAATTGCCATTGCTAGATTATGAATTTTTTTGTTTTTGGCAATTTTAATATAAAAATTCAAATTTGATTTTCAAATTGAATTGAATATAGAGCAAATTTAAAGTTCATTCGCCACCGAATGTAAAAAAAAATGAAATAATATTCTTTGTGGGTCAGTTCATTGTTTTTGACAATTTTAAAATGTAAAATTGAATTAAATTTGGAGATGCAATTAAATTAAAATGCAAAATTAAATTCGTCAGTGAATGTTGAAAGAAAAGAAAAAATATTTTTTACTGTAAGCGAGACGTTTGTTTTTGGCAAGTTTTCCCGTTGCCAGGTCACGGGTTCAGTTCTCGAGCATTTTTTTTTCAACCCTTCGGTGGTAACGTTAACAATGCTCAACAATTGCGTTCGAACGCTACGTATACGATTCCCCGATACATAACATTTGGGGTGCACTGAAGTGTTTCGTAAATAACGAGGCCTTTGTTCGCATTTATGGAGACGCATTTACGAACGTGCCAAAGCTGACAATCACGTATATAGGCTATTCCGACTCTAACTGATCAACATTTGACCTCTACCCTCTCAAATTTGGTTCGCAATTTTTTCTATCCCTAACCGGAGCTAATTCAATTTTTCATAAATTTTCCACATGCACTCTCGATTTGATTTTTTTACCACTCAAAAGTTGCAATAAAATTTTTTAATACGAATTCTTGCCCATTTTGTAACTTTGGCACTCTAAAAAATCGGGAAGAAATGCAGCTGAAATAAAAAAATCGTGAAAAAATTACCGTGGTGAAAGTATTGATGTGGAAAAAAAATCAAAAAATCCCGGAAAATCGTACATCGGTAAAGTTCACTCGAAGTAACCCATATAGATAGATATATATTACATACGTATAAACGGGTATAGGAAAATCGAAGTAATAGACGGGGCAAAACGAATTCTTTTCTACGAAACAATTGGGCCACGATTCGTTCATTAACGGACAATGGCCAAACAGCATTGAAATTTCTGGCGAGTTTACAAATCTCGAACTGTATATATTATCTATATAACCACATACAATGGTACGAGATCGTACTTGAGCGTTGCCAAAGTCAATTCCAAACCGCGATATCATTTCCATTCCAAATTCGCGACAGTACGAATCGATCGAAAAATTAGAGCGTTAGATATAAAAATTATATGTATACGAGGTAATCCAGCCCAAATGTGTAAGCCCGTTTTCCTCACCCTCTCGGATTTGTGTCATTTTTTTTATATGATCGCATTGAGTCTAAAATACACCCTCATAATTTTTTCAGATCTTTCCAAACATCCCTTATTTCAATTTTTTTTTTTAAACGCCATTTTTTAAAAATCTAAAAAAATTCTGAAAAAACAGTGATAATATATAAAAATTTTCAAGCTATCACCCGTTGTGGGCAGATATTTTTTTCTGTGTTTTACAAGCTATTAACGTTCTCAAAATTCCAAAACATTCTCAAATAGCTCACCTTGAGCAGATACTCAATTTGAGTACCAAAATAATTCAGTATCTGCTCAAGGTGAGCTATTTGAGAATTTTTTGGAATTTTGAGAACCTTAATAGCTTTTAAAACAGAGAAAAAAAAATTCTGCCCTTAAAAAAAAATCTTTAAATTTTGTGTGGCTGTGTAATTAAACATAATTTTGACTTTTATTATATAATTAAAAATAATTTGGCACTCCGAGGAGTAACGATTTTTTTCTTATTTCGAAATCATTCCTAATTAATTGTGTAAAAAGATTATAAACTTTTTTCACTCGCCACTAAATGTATGGGGGTTGAAAACATCCTGTATCGCGTGGAAAATATAATTAATTCGTCTAGCTCTGAGCCTCCCCTTGGGAGGAAGAATCCGGAAACTTTTTGAAAAAACTTTCGTCGACTCACCCTCGGGATTTTCGAACGAATGGAATAAGGGGTCGACTGTACGCTCTCTGCCGGAAACTATGAGGGATGCGTTACTCTTTATCGTTACCCCCGACTTTCCTGCAGACCGTTCGTTCCGATCCTTTCGGGATTTACGAAAATTGTGATCGACGAGCGCGAGGGTAATAACCACCCTCATGATTCCCTGACAACATTCACTACATAGGGTAGAATCCTGAATTATCGGCGGATCGATTTTCACACAAGTGTGGAACTTGAAAACAAAAGATAAAAAATTTGCAGGACGATTTGAATAAAAATAGAAAATTTCGAATCGCAAAAAATTTTAATTTGAAATCATCATCATTATTATTACTTTTAATTGAATAATTTATAATATTTCATTTCTCTCGGAAAAGAAAGGAAATTTATTTTGTTTTTGCTACAAAATCTATTCGAATAATTAATTCATGGATCAGAAATTCTTTTTTCCGTTTTTGAAAAGATTGAAATATCTTCAGTCATAGTCGAAAAGTCGATTTTTCGCAACCTCTGTCGCAACCATGCCAAACTTTCTGCTCGAACTTTAAATAGCTTTCTCGCTGTTTTTTGCTTCTTTTTTTCACTCGAATATTTTCTTTCTCCCAGTGAAAAATGTTCGAGCGATCATTGAGGGGGTTTTCCGTGAAGGGAGCGAAGCATGAAAATGGAAATACTCTCACTGGCAATAATAACTTTTCATCCCTTATTCTGCGCCCCAATTGACGTCATCATTGATATTATAAAAAAAAACTACCGATTTTCCTGTGCGGTTCTTTTGCTCTTTTGAAATTCATTTCGAAATAATTTTATTTAATATTCATTTCAGATTAAGAATCCATATTGAATCATTAAATTGCATGCGAAATTTAAAATGTCCAAGGCATCAATTTGCATTATAAAAGTATAATTAATTTTAAACAGCTGTAAAACGAAATTCTATTTTTTTAAACATACGTATTAAAAAAATGACATAGTATTTTTTCTGTTCATTACAGCTCCTTGTATTACGTATTGTTCAAGTATATATTTTTACACGATAAGAATGTTGAGTCATGCGATTATCTTCGTCCTTCGACTAATGGAACTATATAAATTAAATTAATACCATTACGAGCTCGATTCGGGGAATACGACCTCGTTTGATGCACGAAAAATCAATAGAATAATGTTCAAGGTCCCTTTGTTCATAAATATTACAACGTTTCGCCTGCTGCGACTAATAAAAAACCCATTATCGGTTTTTTAAAAATTAAACCCACAGAAAATATGAAAATGACGAATAGCCCCAACTTTACGCATCTGTTTCCCTGAGAAATAAATTTACTAAATTATCGAACAATTTATTATAATCATAACTATTATATTATTTTTTTTGAATTGAGAATCAAGTTTGACAAAGAGACGGACATATTTCACAATTTGTCTGATTTTCTTACTTTACCTATTTTATAAATTTATTACAAATTTAAGATTAAGATGGCAAAAAATGTTGTCGTTAAAAGAGTAAAGATCGCCTAAATTTTTTAATAACGAGATACAAGATAAAGATCGTGTTGTATGTCGAATTAGGTATGTCCAGAAATTAGATGAACGATAAATTAATGTCAAACTGGGTCGTTAAAATTTGCGAAATGAGAAAATTATTTCCGGTCGTCACTCGCGCGTGTGCGTCCGAGGGAATACAAAGACTGAAGAATACAAAGACTCGAGAAAGAGTTAAACAAAAGAATAGAGAGAGAGAGAGAGAGAGAGAGAACAGAGTGTCCACGACTCGGTAACATCGTCTTTTCTCGTCTCCGGTTTCTTCCCTCTAATTACGACTGGCGCGTCTACCGCAAACACCTCGTAACAAAGTAAAACGAATATCTAAAAAGTTTTCTTCCGCTGTAAAAAAAAATTCACCTTCCGTGCGAACACAATCAGGTAGTAAAATCTGCGGGAAAAATCATCTCAGTGCGAAAAATAAAAATGCACCAACATTAAAGAAAATCTATTTGTGAAAAATTCTTGAAAAATTCTTTCCACATTTAATAAATAATGGAAATTTCAATAAGAGCCAAAGGTCGATTCATTTTTCAATACTTAAAAATAAAATTTATATCTTTCTCTTCGAATTGCACCAATTATCGTTAACAACTATTTTATCAGAATAGCCCAAGAAAATTGAGCTTGAAGAGGGAGTGAAGGATAAATATTGCAACCCTTTTCAAGGGCGCCAACGAATCAATTAAAATTTTATCAACCGTGGGATAATTTAATGGAAAAAAATTGTAAATTTATTGTGCTCGCCCATCGCTCATTTTAACGCATCAGATCAAAGGGAACGAGCGGAGGGTTGAAGAAAAAAAAATTGATCACCCTTGTTTTTCAGTCACGAGTTTCACGTGTTCCCTCGAGTGTACCTTAATCGTTGATTCAAGCCTTTTTCACCCCGTTATATACACGACCGATGTCGCATGTGTAAACCTACCACCCTCAACCCCCTTTAGACCCCCTTCCCAAGCGTAGCTAATGGTACGCACGTCACGCACGCGCTCGTACAACCCCCTCGTTCACAACCACTCTTCGACAAATCCTCGAAGCACGTCGTGGATCGTATGGAGAATGAGGGAGGATGAGGAATCAAGATATATGTATATATTCCTCTCGCTTCGCACTACAAATCACGTATATATGGGGCATTCCATCCCAAATCGGACAGTTTGAAAAACTTGGTGTTTTTATTTCCTCAATTTTTTTATATTTTCGAGTACCCATCAAAAGACCCTTCCTCTTAAATTTTGAGCTTATTTTGATCATCCGTTCAAAAGATATTAAATTAACAAAAAAAACCGCTCTTTTTTTGGTATTTTGGTCATAACTTCTTTAATAATGGTCCAAATTAAAAGTTTTTTTTCAAAATTTTTGTTTCTTTATGGCCTTTCCAGAAAAAAATACAACAAAAATATTCAACGTGTTTTTGAATGAGTTTTTTGAGTTTCAAACGTTAAATCGCGTTTTTAAAAATGAATGTCATTTTTAATTTTTTTTTCTAATTTTTCGTTTCAACATCTATCGATTCAACAATTTTTAAGACTAGTCCGATCGTAGGATCTCAATAACTACTATTTTTTTTTCGATTTTTGAAAATTATTTTTTTTTGTTTTTTTATAAATTATTATGAATACCAATTTGTATAGTATAGTACTGTATAGTATTTTTTTCAATATTTAGAATTTATTTGGACACTTTTTTATCGTTAACAGGTTCTTAAAATTAATAATTAATCGTTAAGTCTGTTTATGAACAATCATAACAACAGTTTTTATTTATTCACGTATTTTTTTGAAAACCTTGCATATACAATTATTTCCTGAATTAGAATATCCCTTTGCCAATACGTTTCCGTTGCTCATTGGAATCAAATAAAATCTTTCTTTTGCATCTGAATAATGTTTCTCATGTGAAAATTTGACAGCAATATTCGGTAGACTATTTAGGTTCAATGCCCACTCGTACAATTCTTGAACTGCTGTTAATTGCTCATCGATTAATTATTAATTTTAAAAATCTATTAACAATGAAAAAGTGTCCAAATTAATTCAAAATGATTAAAAAAAAATACTGTAAGTAACAAACATTGGTATTCATAATAATTTATTTAAAAAAAAAAAAATTAATTTTCAAAAATCGAAAAAATAGTAGTTATTGAGATCCCACGATCGAACTAGTCTTAAAAATTGTTGAATAGATAGGTGTTTGAAACAAAAAATTTAAAAAAAAATCAAAAATGACGTTCACTTTTAAAAACGCGATTCAACGTTTACAACTCAAAAAACTCACTCAAAAACACGTCAAATATTTTTGTTGTATTTTTTTCTGAAAAAGCCATTAAAAAAAAAAAAACTTTTAATTTGGACCATTATTAAAGAAGTTATGACTCAAATACTAAAAAAAGAGCGGTTTTTTTTGTTAATTTGATATCTTTTGGACAGGTAAAAAAAATCTCAAAATTTAACAGGAAGGGTCTTTGGATGGGTACTCAAAAATATAAAAAAATTGAGGAAATAAAAAAAAAAGTTTTTCAAACTGTCCGATTTGGGATGGAATGCCCCATATATATATATTGAATAAATAGGACGTTCCAAGCCAATTTAGCAAAAACCACCCCCTCTCATTTCATAATGCAATTCTGACAAATATTTTTGTCAAATTAAAATGGAAAAAAATGATAATAATAAAATAGGGCACTCCTAACCATTTTAACTACAACCAACCCCTTGAATTTTGTAATCCATTCTTATAAATATTTTGGTGAAATGTAAATGAAATAAAATAGCAATCATAGAAATAGGGCTTTCCGAGCCAAATTGACAAAAAACAGCCCCTTCGGTTGCGTCACGCATTCTGAAAAATATTTTACTCAAATGGAAATGAAACAAAAAAAAATAAAAAATAGTGTACTCCAGGTGAATTTAACAAAAACCACCCCCTTCGATTTTGCAACTCTTGGCAAATATTTATGTCCAAAAAAAATGGC
>OX333071.1:1067280-1096674 GCA_946863875.1 Alloplasta piceator
TTTATCAGTTTTTTAATGTAATAATGGGTTGGAAAGTATCGATAAAAATGTTGCAGGATTACTTTGGACCGGAAGAATATTTTCTGCAATGCATTTTAGGATTAGAACCGCGGACCAGAATCTATTTGATCCGAAATGCCTGATAGTATATATGAGGCATTCCACGCCATTTCGATCAAAATCTTGCCTCGATGATTCCGATTTTCCTCTATATTTTTTATGTAAAAAAACATCTTGAAAAAAAAAATTCCAAATTTTTTCAGAATTTTTTAGTCACGCGATTTTTTGATTTTTTTTTTAAGGGACCACTTTGTAAAATCTGAAAAAATTCAGAATAGTCTAATAAAATATAACAAAATTTTTGAGCTTTGTTCCAAAATGGAGATTTTAATGCTCTATGAGTAAAATTTTTTTTTTATTTCTGAATTTTTTCAGATTTTACAAAGTGGTCCTTTTTTTCAAAAAATAAAATAAAATCCCAAAAATGCGTGACCAAAAAATTCTAAAAAAATTTGGGAAAATGTATTTCAATGCGTTTCTTTGTATAAAAAACTTAGAGGTAAATCGGAATCATCGAGGCAAGATTTTGATCGAAATGGCGCGGAATGCCTCATACATAGATTTATATATAGATCAAGGGAGGGAAAGGAAGGGTGCGAGAGGAGTGACGAGAGGGTTCAAGAGGGTGGATTGTGTGCAAAATCCGATGTCACGATTTGCACAACTTACATAGAGTTGTGTGTACATGAGAGAGGGAGAAAGATAAAGAGATGCGTCCGTTACATTAATCCTCCCTTCGATTCTACCCTTCACTTTGTATTAGCTCATATATATATATACATATTCTCATATAGATGTGGGTGTGTATACAAACAGCGTGAAAGTGACGGTGGTTTCCAACGATCAAACTTCAACGACTGTTTTGGTAAAGTCAAGTCAATTCAAGTCCATTCTGATGCTATTTAGCGAATAAACGAATCTATTGACCCTTTTGATCCCTCAATCAAGCCGGAGGTCGAATCGAAAACTCCAGGGAAACTTCTCACTAAAACCCAGAGAATTTTTTTTCTGCAATAATAAACGACTTTCATAAAATTTGATCGATGAAACTTTTAGTTGTTTTATTTTTCGTAATTGAGATGACATTAAAAATAAGAGAAAATTATTGAAACCCTTAAATTTGAAAAATAACAAAGCGATTTTTTTCCTTTTTACACATTCACAAAAAAAAGTTCATAATTATTAAAATAGGGTTTGGTTAAATTTGAATAATAACAAAGTATTTTTTTTTTTATGATTGCATTACCATAAAATATTCCTCCTAATAAGGGTTGGTTTCTCAGATCGCTAATTAAAAATCTTACAAAGATTCCGATTTAAGAAAGATGTATAATTAAATGAGAAAAGTATTTTCTTTCAATCCATCGATCACACTGAGAAAAAAAATTTGTTTAATGAACTAAATCCATTTAGTTGGACGGAAAATTGGTCAATTGAACTATTTATTTGTTGAATAGAAGATGATGTAGGTAATCGAACCAAATGTTCATAATTGCATCAACTAAATCACCGTAGCAAAACTAATGTTTTCCAACAACTATTCTCGTTTATTTGCTTAGACATGCTTCTTAGTTGCATTAATGAAATATTTTTGTATACCTCACTTATCGCATTGACTACACGGTACAGTTGGATCAAATAAATGTTTTTGATTATTCAAACTAACGGTAAAGCCACATATTAAAAAAAAATTGTTACAAGAGCACTACCAATATAGTTAATTTAAATTTTAAAAGCAACAAACATTTCAGTGATCTTAACAAACTTTTGCTTGAATAAACCAAGCGCAATCCAACATCAACTAATTTATGTGATCATCAAATTATCTCAGCTAAATATAAATTTAGTTCATTCATAATCTTGATATATTTGAATATGCTGACATCTTTTGTTGGTCCAAAACTGAGGTCTGGATCGAAATAATTTTTTTTTCGAGTTATTTCAATGACTTCATAGGCTTCGTTTAATAGAACGGAACCACAATTCAACAATAAACGTTTTGTTCAATTGTCAACAATAATTTTGTTGACGAGAAAAACAATTTTGCTCTAAAACCAAATAAATCATATTGTTGAATCGAAATTCTATTTAGTACTTTATGGCGGCGTTATTTTAACAAAATTAAAGTGTTGGATGAAAACATTGACTTGTTCGATTTTAATTTACTCAATTCGCGTTTCCTTTGACAAAATATTTTGCAGAAATTGATTGGTTCATATTATCATTATTCACTCACTTTACTGAACAATAATTGTGTTCACGAGCAATATTATTTGTTTCTAAAACTAACCATAGCATATTGTTGAATCGAAGTTCTATTTAGTATTTAATGGCGGTGTTATTTTAACAAAACAGAAGAGTTGGATGGAAACATATTTAGAAACACAAGTTAGCCTAAGCCTCACATCAAACAAACAAACAAACCGGCGAGCCTTATTAAACCCCAACTTATGTATTTTTTGTATGTACGATTGGAATCATCGAGCAGAGTGTTCGCATGAAAAAAGGTATTCATAAGCAAAATAAATTTTCCCTTGCCGACAAAAATTCGAATCTTCATACCCCCTAACTTTGTTCAAGTGCATAGAAGTAGTCGATAGCGTAATAGGTAGCGTGTCAGGTAGTTAGGTACGATAGGTAGGATGGTAGGTGGGGTCGAGGGTTCGATTCCCGATCGGACAGAGAACTTAGATCGCGTATTGAAAAATACTCGTGCATATTCAGCATGCCGCGAAATAAATCTCGGGGGTTGAATCCCCAAGATGGTGAAATAACGACGTAGCCTGCAATCCCCCCCGGACTTTAAGGAACAAACAAGAATGATAACAATCCTTTGGACTTTGAATAGACGAGGGAAATGGAAAAAGAGGCTTTGCCTCGTTGAAGCGGTAGTATTTCAAAGGGGTGGTTAGTCTCACCTGTTCTGTCCGAGCCAAGGTCAGGTCAGTGGGCCGCTTACGGGCACAACCTGATGTCCTTCTATATTTGTTCGCGCGTTATATTTCCTCGTGTCTCGACTTATTTCCTCATTTAAACATTTATTTTCATATACTTTTTCGTCTCGGCACAACGTTTATCCGGATTCATCGAAGAAACAAATCCGATCTCCCATCATTGCAGAGTCACGCGCAACAGATGACACCCCGAGATCCACCGATTAATGCAAAGATCATCGCGATCTTCGTCATCGTCATCAGCAGCGTTTCTCAACGTCATTGAAACACACAAATTGACACCCCCAAAAAATCGCAGTATCGCCGTTTCGCGGCAGCCACACACACACACTCACGCACTTTTCACCCTCAAAACTCAAATAACAAATATATTTACCCTCTTTCTTTTTCACTCAAAAACATTGAAAAATATCTTCAGTCACCCTCAAACGCTCGTTCACCTTCGACATTAAATATCACCCTCGCGAAACGTCGAATTACAAAATCCTCGTATCACTGATTGAGACGAAAGTGTGGTTTTTTTTGGGAAATATCCTCAATTCTCTTCAATGATCGATGACGTCGTTGAGGAAGAAAATACATTTTTCTTCCCTCGCGGTATATCGCGCCCGAGTGTGTTATCAAAAAATTTTCTCGCTGCATAAATTCGTGGACGAAAAAGCACTAAATAGAGAAAATAAAATTGCTCGCCAAATATAATTATTTCGAAAAATTCTTTATATTCTCAATATCATTTATCATTCTATGTTATCACCGATCGTCGCAAGGGTTGTTTTTAGTTACATATATTTTTTTTTCTTATAAAACGTGATTATTCTTTGGACACGCCAAAAGTTCATCGGCTGAGACGACGAGCAGCGACACCCCCGAAGTTTGTTGCTCGAATTTTTTGGCTCTCTTTTCAGCCCTTGTCCACAACCCCTGAGCTTTTGCGAGCCTGCAATCCGTCGGATCTTGTGCAGTGCGAGGGGCCAGGGGCGGGGGTGGGTGCGGGGTGCTGGCCAAAAGAGCGAGAGACGCGAGACAGACGGAGGAACGAGTCGAGGTGAAAGAGGCCGGCCTCTCGCCTCCCGCGTGTGTGTGTGTGTGGCCTATTCGAGCTTCGTCGAAGCACTGAAGAGGATTCTCGTCGCCTTCCTCGTCAAACTGGCTCCGGCTGCCTCTCGCTCTTCTCTCGGGATGTCGAAACACGCAGGCTTCTCACCCGCGTGGCGAGGAGAGCGGGGATGGGGATGGTGACCGGAGGGGGTTGGAAGAGGGGTTGTTAAGCGCGCGGGAGAGTCTCATCGCGATAGTGGGGGTGGTGGTTGCGAGCGAGAATCTCCCTTCCTCGAAACTCTCGCGTTTACATGTACAATACATCGGCGTACACACGTTTTTCCCATTGTACGGAAAAAAAACCACCCCCTTTTCCGTCCACCTCCCTTTTCACTATAAGGGTGAAGTCTCGTTGCATCCCTTTCTCTCCTCCACGTACACATTGACCCTCGGGAAAGACAAAAGGGCATCGTTTGGGTCATTGGAGGGCGTCATTTACGCCCTTGTGTTGGCCAGAGTCAACCCACCCCCGCAAAACCTCACGGATCAACCCCTAACGAAGAAAGGAGGGTAAGCCGCGTTTTGGAGTTTAGATGGCTTATTTCACGCCCTTGTGTCTATCGAATTCGTCGCTCCTACGTTTCTACACGCGTGCCACTGTAAAAACTACCCCTTAGAACGAATGGAGGGTGAAAAATAGCGCTGTGGATGTTGAAATCGTTTTTTTTACGCCCTTAAGCTTTTTGAAGGGCATTTCTCGCACAAACATACATTCTTTGACCGCTCGAGATGTTTAACAAATGTACCGCATCTTGTTTCACCCCCGTTAGTACCGAGGAGGCTAGAATTAGTGATTCGAGAGACGAAAGCACAGTCATTGGCACAGCCGCGGGTGTGGTGATCAGCTGTGTTTTACCCGGCAGACTGCGAATCACTGTCTCTCCGGCCAATAACGGTATCCTCACCATCGGCATTTTACTACGTTGATCCCAACGACGGGAAATTCATCCCCCGGCGGTTCGAGGTATCCAACCTTACCCCGCGAGCCATATATAAAATCTACCCCTCACGCGCACTCCGAAATCGGCTCCTCGCGCGCCTCTCGCTCGTTTCCTCCCTCGCTCTCTCCTCCCCTCTCGCGCTTCGATAAATTTCCACAGTGGTTTGGCAACCCTCGCAGTCATTGGCACGATCTTCTCACCATTATGAGGTTACCAGACTGCCAATCACTGCGCCACAACCCTTAAAACTTCTCGTATCGCTCGCTCGGGATGCGGTAAGCACAGATCATGTATCTATGTATACATATATATATATAAATATATATAAACTCGCTACTATCGGACTACCGATACCCGGAATAGTACTACGAGCTTATATACAACGTTTTACGTACCGGTTGTTATCAATTTTACTGTCCGTTTTTACATCTCATGGAATGCACGCTTTTGCAATTAAAAAAACGCAATACTCACCCGGGAAAATATTGGAGAAATGCTGGATATCGTTAGCATCGAAATTGCAAATTTTGAGGCATTTTTTTTCAACATCATTTCCGGTGTTTTTTGAGGACATTTGTTTTCATGAGATGCTCGAATATGCAGCCCTCAAGTTTTGAAATTGAAATTTTGTTGTTATTGGAGGGGAGGGGAAGTAAAAAAGAATTATTGCAAATATTTGTTATATATTTTTTTTAATTACCGCTGTGGTGTACAAAAATCAAGTCCTCATCCCCATCGAATGCCTCATACTACGAACCCTTTCGTCGCTTAACACTCATCCATCGATAATTTCCCCTAGGAATCTGAATGTTTTTACGAATGTCGCAAAGAAAAATTTTAAAGCGCGTTTTTTTCCGGCTTTCATTTGGAACAAATTTTTCTCGACAAAAAGTCTGCGTCATTTGAAATCAGCCATAAATTTTCCATCAAATTATGATTTGAAAATGAACATTTTCAGAAATCTCAATGCAGCGGAATTTCTATAACTATATTTTGATTTGACCGATTCCAAAATTTCTCTTTCGTACGTAAAGAATCTTTCACGATAATTACAATGCCGACTGCCGATAAAATAGCGCACCGTGAATGCAACCGCTGTAGGTGCTGCTCCCAACGGCGTAATTTTCAAGCTACAGTGTCCGACCGCGAGCGCCACGAGCGACTCGTCCCTGAAGTTAAAAAGCGCGCGAAAATGAGTATTCCAACCTAAAATCCAGTGTCGAACGTCAGCGGGAACGTTCGCGACACCGGGGTTATTTGATATTTTTTTTGTTGTTGTTTTTAATAATTTTGTGATATCAACGATGGATCCGATCGAGGTGGAATTTCTCGGTGAGAAAGAGCTCGTCGGTATAGTGCCGAATTTCAGTTTCGATCAGATACATCTTATATCGGGCTCCGTTGGACCGTTCAGAGCCGGTTTACCCGTCAATGTGCCGATTTGGCTGGCCATTAGTCTCAAACAGCAACAAAAGTGTCGTATAATAAGCCCGGAATGGATGGATATCGAAAGTTTGAAGGAGAAAAAGGAAGCGGAAAAAGCCTCAAAGTAATAAAGCACTTTCGCAAAACATTTTTTTCATCTTTTCATTATTATTGATCTTTCGTCATTTTTATCATCATGATCGACGATTATTGTAACTTTAACAGAATCTAAAGAGCTTCTGCATGATAAATTGACACGGAAACACGAAATCCGTGCCAGTTTTCCATTTTTAACAGCATAATTGAAAAATCAGTAAAATCAGGACATTATTGCACGTTTTATTGTTTTGCTCAGAGTCTTCACAAAAATGCCCAGTGATCACTACATAGACGAGGCTCACATGATTCTCAGTGTTGCGGCGGACGATATATCAGAAATCGACAATATCAGAACAGTGGTGAAGGTTTGCATCGATAATTAAACTTTTATGAAAACCAAGGGATCCTTTGAAAAAAAAAATCAAGCTATCGAGACTTCTGACATAAAATCTACCGAGACTTCCGTATTTATCAACTTTTTTTTCAGGATATTTGGGATATAAGAATGTCGAAATTGAGAACATCCATCGACGCTTTTCTCAAGAGCGACGTACTTCACGCCAAGCTCGATCATTTAACGGCGATGGAAATAAACAGCGTTCGCCCTTTGTTGCCTCACGCTCTGGATCAAATGTTGAGAATACAAATGGTGCAGTCTTCAACTATTTTCATTTTTTCAAATAGCCGCTCGAGTTAAGATCTTTGCTAAAGATTATTCTTTTATTTGCAGGGCGAGGAGCGCGGGCGTGAAACTCAGAACGAAAATTCACAGTGACAAAAAAAAGTGATATTAAATAATATAAAAAATATGTTTAACATAATATTAATAAATTATACTACTTCCGCCATCCCAAGAAGAGAGCTTAGTTTTCACGGAAAAAAATTTCTACATTGACATGGAATTTAAGAAAAATCATGCGGTTAATTAATTTATTTTTCTTAATTTGTTGAGCTTTCTTTCAAAGGAAGCAAAAATTTGAGAATATATTTTCAAAATGTTATCAAATTTTGATCCATGATTTTTTTTAGCATCCGCCGAAAACAAACTATCGAAAACGAAGAAGGATTTTTCATTTTCTTTTTAAATGAATAAATAAAAGCAGTTTTTCTTCAAAGTGCAAATATTTGTATGTTTTATATTTTAGCCCGTAAATGAATTAATTCTTACGGAACGATTTACATACAGTCACTAGCATCTCAATCACATGTTCTCGTTACGAATACTAGAATATATATATTTATATATATATAATATATAACTATTATGAAAATTATTTACATTCTTAAAAACTATTCGAGTCTATTTTCTTGTTTCATTGCCATCCTGTTCTTTGTTTTTCACATGTATTTACACCGTGGAATTGGACGTGAAAATTGTGATCATTAAAATTCCAACAATGGATATTCGAAAAAAAAAATTTGTCAATTCCGTTTTTCATTCGATTCATTATTTTCAAAGAATGTTTCCTATTCTTGGTGAAATTTTGTGAAACTCAAGGGATGATTCTGGCTTGAATTTATTTGTACAGGGTATTTTTTTTTTCGAGGACAACATTTTCACGAAATTTGGCACGAGCTTGCTGAAACAATATCGGAAAAAAAATTGTCACATTGACTTCGCATTAAAAATAAAAAATTCTTCAATTTTGGCCAAAATTTTAATCGAATTTTGACCGAATAAAATTCCTCACGTTCGTTCGATAATTAACGATATTATTATCCATAATGAGTTACGATAGTAGTTTTTCTTTTTCCCTCTTAAACGGCAACGATCTTGCTGGGATCGACTTTGACCCTTATGAACATTGTGTCGTCCTTGACGAAATGACGTTTTTTCACCATTTCGTGGGAGACAAAGCGCGGAAAACCAAAACCCAGAGAATCGGGCTCGCGCGATGGTCTCTGAAAATTCTTCCACGTTGGGTCCGGAATAAAGCTCTCGACGATGTTGCAAGCTTTTTCAGCCTGCACCGTTTGATCGAACATCGTGAACGAAACGCTGTGCGAAAATGGCCAACGTAGAAGAGCGTCGTACTCGCCGGGTAAAATTTTTATGTATATCGACAAATGACTTCCCTCGCCTGTGCCATTTCCATTCAGGAAAATCGAAGCCTGCAAAAAGTAAAAAAAATATATATATATTAAAAACAAATCACAGCGCAAGCGAACAAATATTTCGAAAAAAACAAGAAAAATTTGAAACAAGTAAAATATCAATTGACCGAAAATAAAAATTGTATAAATAAATAATTACAAAAAATTTATAAATAAATAGATAAGAAAAAAAAGTTATACCTGCAATTTGTATCCGTATTGACTAGTGTAGAATGGCGGACTGACAAGCTCCATGCCCTCCTTTGCCTTCGCCTCCGCCATTTTCGCCGTATAATCGTTAATCTTCCATATTAAGGTGCCCGTGTAGTTTAACGATAATTTGCTCATTGCCGATTTTAGACTCGTTATTTGATGCTGCTGCTTTGTTACGACACTGCACATCAGAGTGAGATGCATTTTAGCCGATTCCTCGAGATGCTTGTCCAATGAAAATCGATTGCCCTGTAATTATTTCAATTTTTTTAAATTAATTTAAGGATGTTGAGTCCCAAATCGCAAATGATGGGAAAATTCTGAAAATTTGGTATGTTTTTGGATGAATTATTTAAGAGGTCGTGTAAAAATTTCACGACAATTAGGAAGCTCGTTATCGAACAATTAACATTAACAAATTAAATTAAATGTAGTCTTATGGAAACTGATATAACTTTGCGATAAGTTTTTTTTTGACCTCTCAATTTTTTAATATCCACACTATATTGAAAGCAACGGAAACAAAACGAAGTTTATTGATGAATATTTTTTTCATTTGTTTAAAAAATTGTTCTTAACAAATACTTCATACAAGAACATACCAAATTTTCAGAATTTTCTCATCATTTTTCATTTTGACCCTTAAGGAGGTTGAAGTAATGATGATAGAATTCTGAAAATTTAATATGTTTTTACATGAAGTATTCAGGAGGTCGTGTAAAAATTTCACGACGATTAAGAAGCTATTTATTGAACAATTAACATTAAAAGATTTCATAGGGACTCAACATCCTTAATTATTTTATTTGTGTTTTCAACTTATGGAAGAGGTAAAAATAATTTTTTCCCACGATACTTTGAAAATAAATCCGCAAAATAATTGAAATATTTCCAACTTCTTAAAAACGATACAAAAAAAAATCTACAAAATTTGATCAAGAAACAAGACTTGGAAAAATTTCCTGAAGCTTGTGCATTTGAATGAGGTTTCAATTTAGAAATTTTCATCATCAATTTATCGTTTGGATCATGACGAACGAATCTTAACTTTTTTTAAAGTTTGAATGAAAAACTAAATAATAAAAATATCGTCAGTAGAATCGGAACTAAAGAAAAGTGAACAATCCGCACCTTGAATCGACAGCCGGCGTCTTTGAAGGTACACGATAGCAGATGAGTCGTGCAATGATCCTTGAGATGAACCTCGAGGTCCTCGCGCGGTAAAACGGCGGTTTCGCAACGATGGGGACACGCCACGGGAAAGCGACCGCATTTGGCGTGATGAGCCCCGAGTGTGTCGAATACAAATTCCTTGTTGCAGTAGCGACAAGCGACGAGTCTCTTTGCGCACTCGCCCAATTTGTGTTGTCCCAAGTGTCTTCTTTGTACCTTCATGCCGCATTTGTTCTCGCAATAGAGAGGCTCGTAGCCGCACGTGCCAGTGTGTTTCTAAAATATTTAACGATATTTATTTCATTTATTTTTATTTATTTCATTTTTTTATTTACACTACTTGTGAAAAGTTTCCGGACAAAACTTCAAAAACGGTCTGAAACGTTTTTTTATGCCATTTCGCCGGAAGTCATCGCAGACTAGTTTAACAAGCGGCATTTTAAAGGGGAGGAATTCGACTTCGTTTCCTGATTTTTTAAAATTATTTTTACAATTCGTTTTTAGATTTGGACTCTATTTTGAAAACAGCTGTTTTTCGCCTTTCTTCGCCTCTCTTCGGGCGCACCCATCTTCGAGAGGAAATTTTTTCAATACATTTTTACAATTGGATTCATAAAGAGAAAAGTTTGAGCTTCCGTTTCCTTTTTTTTTTTAACTTTGAGCGATTTTTTTTTACAAAGTTATTCTGCTTTTTATCAAAAAAGAGGAAATTTGAAAAAGCCCATATAACACGAAAACAAAGAGGATTCACGAAAAACTTTAGGATAGCAAAAAGTTGCGTCTGTTTTTGTTGAGTGCAGAGGAATTTTTTCAGATTTTTTTCCCAAAATTTGTTTCTTATTTTCTGGGTCGGAGCTCAGATCATTCATTACCATAACTCGAGAACTATAGGATTATTGATGAAATTTCAATAAGGGAAAATACTTTATTTTACCATTTTCAACACATTGGAATTAAAAAAAAAATTTCCCTGATTTTTTTTCCAGTCTCAACATGAGAAAACAATATTTTTGAAAAACAATCTGAAAAAATGCCTCTCAACTCAACAAAAACTGACGCAAGTTTTTGCTGTCTTGCAGTGATCGGCAAAATCGATATTTTCGTCAATTTAATTACCGTTAATTACTCTGTGTTAGAAAATTTTATAATTTTTCCAATAAATATTACTCATTATTAAGGCGATTAGGCAGTAAGGTATTTCTAATATTCGAAAATTCGATTATTCATGGTCGATTATTATCCAATAAACCTATAACTTGTAATTTAGATCAAATAATTACTCAATAACCAAGTAATTAAAATTTTGCTCTTATGAATTACTGATTTTTAAAAAAATTAGGTATTGTTCCTTCTAATTATTAATTATCTAAGTAATTAAATACTTAAGTACTCTACTTACTAATTTTTTATGAAATCAGTTAATTATTCTTTCCAATTATTAATAATTCGAATAATTAAATAATACTAATTTTGTAATTACTAATTTTAATTACTAAATTTTAATTACAAAATTGCTTGTAATTATTAATTTTTCAAAAAATTAGTTAATCATTCTTTGCAATTATTAATTATTTGATAATGCATTATTTGATAATGCATATTTATGTTTGTAAATTTGTTTGGTGAAGTTAAGCAGAAACTCTGATAGCCAGTGTTGTACTATAAAAACTTGGTCATCTGTAGCTTGGAATCAATTTGACGCCAAGCTTACGGTAAGTTTTTGGTGAGCAACATTTGGATACAAGTTGATCGAAATCTAAGGCCGGTAATTGAATGCAAGTTGTGGGCAAACGTGTACACAAAATATACTCCAACTTTTGTGCAAGTTCACTCCAATAACATCTACAAAATTATTTGTAGTCAAGTTGTACTTAAATTGTGAAGGAATTTGTAATTAATTAGTCATTTATATATCCAAATTATTAATTATTCAAATAATTGATAATTGAAATAGTTCAATAACTAATTACTTGAATAATTAGTAATTTTAATATATACATTACTAATTATTCAAATAATCAATAATTGACATAATTCAATTACCAAATAATTTAATGATTTTAAAGAATACAATTATACTCATTTTTCTAATAATGAATAATTCAAAGAATACACATATTCAATATCCAAATAATTCGTAGTATTGGTCTTTAAATTACTGATTATCGAAATACCTAAAAAAATAATGGATGATAATGTTAATTTTGTAAATATCGATAAATTAAAAATCGATTTTTTTTTTGCCGATCACTGCTGTCTTGAAGTTTTTCATGAATCCTCTTGGTTGTCGTGTTATACGGGATTTTTCAAATTTCCTCTTTTTTCACAAAAAACAAAATGACTTTGAAAAAAAAAATCGCTTAAAATTTTTTAACAGCGGAAATTGAAACTCAAACTTTCCCCTTTATTAATCGAATCGTACAAATGTATTAAAACAAATTTCCTCTAGAAGATGGGTGCACCTGAAAAGAGGGTAAAAAGGCGAAAAACAGCTGTTTTCAAAATAGAGTCCAAATTAAAAACAATTTGTAAAAATAATTAAAAAATCAGGAAATGAAGCCGAATTCTTCCCCTTCAAAATGCCGATTGTTAAATTAGTCTACGTTGACTTTCGGCGAAATGGCATAAAAAAAACGTTTCAGACCTTTTTTCAAGTTTTGTTCGGAAACTTTTTGCCTTCAGTGTATTTAGTTATTAATATTTAACGATGTTTATGGATATTATCAGAGAGTCGATAATATCGGTATATCTGGAATTCTCTTGCTATTTTTCAATTTTCTTAATTTTTTCTCACCTCGAGAGTGTGACCGGTGAATTCTTTGGCGCAAAAGTCACAGCGCGCTCGTCGTTGAGCGCAAGTGTACTTGAGATGATCCTCCATTAGCACACGCGGTATCATAGCACCGCATTTATTGCTGCAAGGCACAGCATCGTGCTTGCAGGTATTCAGGTGAGCCTGAAAAGCCACAAGAAGAGTTGATCAATATCGTCGAATTTTTTAATAATTTTTTCGATACCGGAAGTTCAATAATTGACAAATCGATATAATTTTTTTTTTAAAGAGAGATTTTGAGAATAATTTTATTTTACGTACTTTGAGCTTTCTGAGCTCGTCGGACCATTTGCAGCCGTCCTTGTGATGAATGCAATACACGATCGAGCCCATTATCGCTTTTTCCGCCTCCAGATCGCCGAAATTCTGCAATGAAAAATAATGAAATTTCGTTATTGAGCGCGCAATTGCAGAATTATTTTCATAACTGTGCTGAGAATTATTTTTTCCCCATCTTAACAATAAATGTCGTGTCGAATAAATTTTTGTCATGGGCTCAAAGTTTGTAGGAGATTTTGGTTTTTTTTTTCTCCAAGGAGAACATTTTATGGTTCGTTAAAGTCGTGTGTGGGCGTAAAATAATTGTGAAACAGGCAAAATCCAGAAGCAAAAGAACGAGAGAAGTAACTGAGAGTTGGATAAATATTTTCGTAGACACTTTTCTGTGAGAGCCCATCGACGATAATAAAAGTGTAAAGACACTTTTGGAGAGTCGAGAGTTGGAGCTGCGAGTGAAATATCAGGTAGCGCGTTACATCGAGTAATGACGTAACGTAACGGAAAAAAATGAAATTGTTAAGTACGAGGTGAAAGAAGAAAAAACACGATCTCGTCGTCGACGTATTTATTTTTCGTTTTATTTTATTTTTTTCTTCTTTCTCTTCGACGTCACGACAGTGTTCCCAAATTACAACGATGTGTAATACGAAAAATATGCGAGATCCTGTCTCGTCCTTGACGAATTTAAATGCCGGCGTTTTTATTGATAAAAAGTCTGTCGATTATCGACGAAGAATTTTCGAAATAATCAAGCATCTCCGATTTATTGAAATTATTGACCAGAGACAAATTTATAATTATCAGGTGGGGGAATGAAAAAGTTTTTTCAATTCCTTCGAAAAGTATCGAATGATTTATTTAAATAAAATTTTAAATTAAATTGCTATCGTCGAGTTTTTAGTAATTAATTTCAAGTTTTTCAAATCGGTCGCTTTCTTTTCAAATCGCGAAACTAAAAAACACGACTTTCGAATTACCAATTCACGAGAATTGAACTGAAGAATTTCGTTAAAATTACATTTAAGAACATTTTTTAAAAAATTCCGTTACGCGTATTCCAAAATTAGTAAGTCCATTCCAGCGGTCTCCCGGATAGCTTATCCGAAATAGTTTTCAGTCCGGATCGTGCATTAATGCGTAGTATTTTCGTAGAAACGACGCGGGAGACACGAAGAAAGCCTCGAGGCGAAAACGTGGGAGGTCAAAATTTGAGTTATAAAAAAAGAAGTTAAAAATATGTCTATCCGTCGTAATCGATGCAAAACCAACGAAAGTAACATTAATCTCAGGATCCCACATTTTTCTATCGAGACTAAAAATTAGAGTTCGAAGAAAAAAAAACAATTTCAAACGTGCAAAAAAAATTATCTTCAATTTCGAGCCTCTCGGTCCATTAAAAAATATCCAGAGGCTTGCCAATTTTTTTTCGAAGAAAAAAATCGGTCAAAAGAAAACAATGAAACGAAAAAGAAACAATAACGACAAAAAAAACGTATATTCTTTCAACGGGCCGACAAAGATCGATTGCAGGATATTCTGGATTAGGGAGGGGATTGGAGACGTTGAAAATGTCTTCACGGGAAGGTCAAATGGAGAAATACGTTGAACAACCGTTTTCGCGTTAGTGCGAAAATAATAAGAATGAAAGAAGGAAAAAAAAAGTTCGCATCATTGTCTCTCCCTTCGCGTAGACTCGAGAAACGCGACGAACGCCATCGATCTTGGCATTCTTCCCACAAAGATTCAAAACAAACGCTATGAACCTCTGAAAAACGAAAAAAAAAATGGACCTTTGATTGATTTGGCTGATTCCGCCAATCTGGCGAATCAGCCGAATTCGTGTTCTTCAGGAAATTTCCGATACACACCGCGAACAAGTCCAAACGTGTTTATCACGGATATTGTTCCTCTTCTTCGTGCTTAGACGCGAATGAAGAGAAAAACAAAGCGAGCGAGCGCGCGCGCCGCCTTAGACCGTTTCAGATTGTTTTTTTTTTTCAATTTTTTTTTCTTTCCACAAGCTCGGGGTTTCTACCAACAAAGCCATTTTATTTTCACACATACATTTTGTACCGTAGCGTTTGTTCGTTTGTGTGAATGTACGGAGGAAGGGGCATTGGAAAACGGCATACCTGTCCCAGGGACTGGTGGCGCTGCCTGTTTAAACCTGCACGACCGGCAAGGTCGTGGAACCTGACCGTTGACCGAGGCTCCACATCCTGTGCGTTGAGAGAAAAAGAGAGAGAGAGAGAGAGAGAGAGAGAGAGAGAGAGAGAGAGAGAGAGAGAGAGAGAGAGAGAGAGAGAGAGAGAGACATAACCAGATTCTCGCTAATAGTATATTTTGCCTCGCCTCCTTCATTATATTCTCGCTTCTCCTTTCACGCAATTGTGCCAACTTTTATACCAGTGTTTTCCAAAAATCTCGATTTTTTCGTTTTGTCAAAATCTCGAAGAGATTTTTCAATTTCTAAAAATTATTTCCTAAAAATCTTGATGGGATTTTTTTAATCCAGAAATCTTGATGGGATTTTTTTAATTCAAAAACCTTGATGGGATTTTTTTAATTCAAAAACCTTGATGGGATTTTTTTAAACCGAAAACCTTGATGGGATTTTTTTAATCCAAAAATCTTAATGGGATTTCTTTAATCCAAAAATCTTGATGGGATTTTTTTAATCCAAAAATCTTAATGGGTTTTCTTTAATCCAAAAATCTTGATGGGATTTTTTTAATCCAAAAATCGTGATGGAATTTTTTTAATCCAAAAATCTTGATGGGATTTTTTTAATCCAAAAATCTTGATAGGATTTTGTTAATCCAAAAATCTTGATGGGATTTTTTTAATCCAAAAATCTTTATGGGATTTTTTTAATCCAAAAATCTTTATGGGATTTTTTTAATCCAAAAATCTTTATGGGATTTTTTTATCCAAAAATCTGGATGGATTTTTTTTAATCCAGAAATCTTGATGGGATTTTTTTAATGCAGAAATCTTAATGGGATTTTTTAAATCCAAATATTTTGATGGGATTTTTTAGATCCAAAAATCTTGGTAAGGCTTATTTCTTTTCTAAGATGTCGATGAGATTTTTTGTTTTCCAAAAACCTCCTGAAAATTTTTGCTTTTCGAACGATTTAAAAAAAAAACACTAATTCTTCAAATTTTACAACTTGTGTATAACGCCTTCACAAAATGTACACTATATAGAGACAAGAAAAAATGTCGCGGACCTGTTTCCGTGAAATTGGGAACACACTTGAAAACGCGATACAGGCAAGGTAGTAAAATCTTGTTGACCGAGGTTCGTGTGTCCACACATTTGTGGAATGATGGAATGATATCGAGATTCCGGATTCCCGGCACGAACAGAAGAATTAACGGTTCAGATTTTTTCAAAATTATGTTATTAATTAAATTATTTATAATAAATTCATATAAAGTAATTCATCAATTTTTGATTAATTCAAAATTATATCAATTCATTATTAATTAAATTATTTAAATCGCTGTTGTTTTAATTTCTACTAAAATTTCCACGTAAGGACTCAGATTTTTCCGAATACTAAAAAATTCTAGAATTTTAAAAGTGTCGAAATAATCTTCGTAAGATCAAAAGATACCGACCGTGAATAAAATGTCTACGATGATTTTTTTCAAAGAATTCAATCTTCCGAATCTTATATTCTCATCACGTTTAGTCAAATCCTCTTGTAATTTAAATGCCTCCATGAATTATTTGCATTACACAAAAGTCTGTGTGCAGCGTACAAAAAAAGGATTTGTGTTTGTACGAAGAGAGGATGAAAAAAAAATGGAAAGACAACAAAACAGAATTTGTAAAAACTCGGGTGGTCCCTTGTGACATCACATACGAGTGTGTTGGGGTCGAAAAAGTCCAAATCCCCGCGGATTCTCGGTTACAAGCCAGACTTTAACAAACCCAACCTGACGTCACTGGAGGAAATAACGGACACACGAGCCAGCAAGCATTACGGCCACGTTCCACTTTATCTTTTTCTCCTCTTTACCAATCTCTCCGTTGAAATCCGCACCTGTATCGTCGATGTAACTGAGAAACTTTTCAATCGTCCTTTGATCCCATATTTCGAAGTTTTTTTTTACCAGCGAAATTGTACTTTTCACTAATGAAATTAATTAAGAATAATCCCTAAAGGAATGGAATCAAAAGTATTCGTTTTCTTTTGTTTATGAATCAATCATATTTCTCCCACCTAAAAACTGCCTGGAATTATGAAATTACAAAATCCACAGAGGAAAGTAAAAAATCAGGCCTATTAAAGCCGATACTAATCGTTGATTCTACCACGTTGATCACTTTAAAAATAATTCAGGGCAAGGGAGATCGTTGCCTGTGAGAAAGTCGACACTCTCCGATCTTGGATCGTTGTTTGCCCTCCTTGGACAGTGAGACAAAGGAAAATATTTTCGAGTGCGTAAAAAAATGTCGAGACGATAAAATCGCGAGAAATTCTTGGGTTCTCGGATAATAGTGGTGTAAAAATAGTGGAAGAGCTCTCGTTTGACCCTCTGAGTGAGGAACGCGTCGAAAGGATAGATGAGGGGAAAAAAAAATTAATACGACGAAAGACCCCCCTAACAATGCGAGAGTGACTTCCGGCGAGACTAACGACGATTAACATTCCTCACTTCGTAAAATCTCCATCTGACTCGTTTTCTTGGCTCTAGGAGTGAAATAACTTGCTCGGAGTCACGTCTAAGTCTGTTTGTCCCGGTCGAATATCTGGGACAGGGTTGCAAATAATGCATTACTTTTTTTTAATGCATTTACATTTTCAATAACCATTAACTCTTATTTTCATTATCCATTAAATGTTGATAGAAATTATTTCGATTAATATATAAGAGTTAATGTTTAATGAAAATTATTACAATTAACCATAATGCTAATAGTTAACGGAAACTATTGCTATTTAGCATTGACATTGCATTCAATTAAAATGGTAGTACTCGATATTCTAACCAACTTTCTTAGTTATTTGGGTTTAGCTAGTAACATTAGCAAAGTTGACTTGTTTCGTGTCAGTAACGAACTTTGCAGGTATCATCTTGACAAACAGATTAGCTTTACGGTTAGCTTTAGTAAAAATTTATTTACTTTTAACTATCACTATTGGGCACTCTATTTAAACCACGTTCCCTAGAGTTGAAAGGCAAGAGCCATGAGGAATACCTCTTTTTTTTCTTGCGATACGGAAAAATCGTAATTCCTATATCATGATCGTTGGTCAAAATCGAAAAAAAATATCGAGTCATTTGGGCGACCTCTCAATTTTTTTTTTCAATGCTCAAGTTTGAGGAGAGTTACTTTTTTGACAAGTACTAACAGCTATAATCAAACCCAATCAAAAAAAAAAATATCGATTATATTTGCATCACCCTAATGCAGGGTTGCGAAATTTTTAATGAAAAAGTAATGCATTAATAACAATCGATTGTGTGAACGACCGTGTAGATTAGAATTTGGTTGTAGTAGCTTCGATTCGGCCAGTGAATGATTCCAGATGTAGGTGGAATAAATATTTTCACGTATTAAATGCATTAATCATTACTTTTTTAATGGTTAATGAAAATAGTTTCCATCAACCATTAAATGTTAATGGAAATAATTTCCATTAACCATTAAATGTTAATGGAAATAATTTCCATCAATCATTAACATTGTATGGTTAATGGGAATAATTTCCATTAATCATTAAACGTTAATGGTTAATGGAAATTGTTTTCATTAGCCATTAAAAAAGTAATGATTAATGGATTACTTTTTCATGAAAAATTTCGCAACCGTGATCTGGGACCATGTTTTTCGTTGTCCTCGCGAAAAAATTTCAAAAATTCATATTATTAATTCACGAAAATAATACGCTATTTTTCGGGACGAATACTCGCGACCATCCACAAAATGGCTCGATCGCGTTACGCTCATTCGCAGGGAAACCGCGGAAGAATAATGCCGCGCATGCGCGAAACTCTCGATGACTCCGGTCGGCCATCTTGCTCCGGGGTCTTCCCGAGTGCCCGCAGGGCAAATTGTTTCCCACATTCGTTTTATCGCGCGACAACGTCTCTTTCAATTAAAATACCCTTCCGGGACTGATGCAAAGAAATAATAAACGAGTTGAAAAGAAACACCTCAATTTCAGTGTAACCCGAGAGAAAAAGACGACATTCCGGTGACCGCGGGCGCTCGTATATGTATATTACCGCGTGCGATCGAGATATGGCCCGCCAGGAAATTCTCTCACCGGTTGTAACTTCCTGAGTATGAAACCGCGATAGACCGAGGAAAACCACGGTGGACCAGAATCGCGTGGAACAATAAAAAACACTGTCTGAGATAAAGCAAACGAGAAGCCGCATACTGGGAAAGCGGAAGGAAAACCTTGGGCGTTGGATGAATCAGGAAACGCACGTCGAAAAAAAAGCTCGTACGAGTAACGATTTGCGGGATCCATTCAATTCTCGTATAATTAAGAGACATTTTTCTACATTTCCGACAATCAATTAATCCACAATTCTTTATAAATATAAAAATCCCGTCTTGGCGGAAATTTTCTTGCCTCTGATTTATGTTTTCCAAAAGTTGATGAATTTTTTCACATCGTTGATTGTATTGCGAAATTGCGAAACCAGTTTCAATTGAATTTATATTCACTTTCGCCATGGCGAGTGAGCTGGAAAATCGTGATGAGAGAAAGAGAGAGAGAGAGAGAGAAAAAAAAACGAGTGACCGAACGAACTTCCGGTTTGCGTGACCGACATTAATAAACAGCGTGGAATGACCGATGCGTGGCCCTGCGAAGGAGACCAAGAGTTTCCTTATTCCCACGAGGGTCATTCACACGATTGCAATTATTAGCGTATGCAGCAGCGTATAATGGGCATCCACGTTTTTCAGTGATATTATTTATTATGCATATACATGAATACGGACTCTGCTCTCTTTTCTATTCGCCGCTCGATGCACTTTGCGTGACCGTACCGAGAGTATCCTCGATGAAAACGATGTTTATATCCGAGTTTCAGCCGAGCAAGGGGGAAAAAATAATATAATAAGACGATATTCACGACTGGAACTCGTCTGGACTGCATCATTCGCTTTCTTCTTTCCACGTATTATATTTTTTTACTCTGTACAAGTTTGTGTGTCGATTTAGCTGAATGCATAAAGAAAAATATTGATACAAAATTAATAAAATTTTTATTTTATTGATGAGATATTCTTTTATAAATACAATAGAGGAAAACATTCATACAAAATGAATAAAGTTTTTATTTAATAAATAAAAAATTAATTTTTATCCATGAAATAAAATTGCTTGATCAAAAATTTCATTAGACTAATTATAAAATGGACATTCAACTGCAAAGAATATATGGGGCATTCCATCCCAAATCGGTCAGTTTGAAAAACTTTTTTTTTTTATTTCCTCAATTTTGTTATATTTTTGAGTACCCATCAAAAGACCCTTCCTGTTAAATTTTGAGATTTTTTTGATTACCCGTTCAAAAGATATTAAATTAACAAAAAAAACGCTCTTTTGTTGGTATTTTGGTCATAACTTCTTTAATAATGGTCCAATTTTAAAGTTTTTTTTTTTCAAAATTTTTGTTTTGTATGGCCTTTTCAGAAAAAAAATACAACGAAAATATTCGACGTGTTTTTGAATGAGTTTTTGCAGTTTTAAACGTTAAATCGCGTTTTTAAAAGTGAATGTCATTTTTGAGTTTTTTTTTTAATTTTTTGTTTCAAACATCTATCTATTCAACAATTTTTCAGACTAGTCCGATCGTGGGATCTCAATAACGACTATTTTTTTCAATTTTTAAAAATTAAAATTTTTTTTAAATATAAATTATGAATACCAATTTTTGTTACTGTATAGTATTTTTCAATCGTTTTGAATTGATTTGGACACTGCCATCGTTAACAGATTTTTAAAATTAATAATTAATCGATGAGCAAATAACAACAGTTCAAGAATTGTATGAGTGGGCATTGAACCTAAATAGTCTACCGAATATGGCTGTCAAATTTTCACATAAGAAACATTATTCAGATGTTTGAAACAAAAAATTTAAAAAAAAATCAAAAATGACATTCACTTTTAAAAACGCGATTTAATGTTTAAAAATCAAAAAACTCATTCAAAAAGACGTCTAATATTTTTGTTGTATTTTTTTTCTGAAAAGGCCATAAAAAACAAAAAATTTGAAAAAAAAACTTTTAATTTGGACCATTATTAAAGATGTTATGACCAAAATACCAAAAAAGAGCGGTTTTTTTGTTAATTTAATATCTTTGGAACGGGTAATCAAAAAAATCTCAAAATTTAACAGGAAGGGTCTTTTGATGGGTTCTTAAAAATATTAAAAAATTGAGGAAATAAAAGAAAAGTTTTTCCGACTGTCCGATTTAGATGGAATGCCCCATATATACGAGGAAGTAGAAAAAAAGTGACTCGTCGGCCGAATAAGCGATAATCTGCAAAACAATATGAGAAATAGGCCAAGAAACTATCAAACACATTCGTGCATCGAATGATCGTTGAAAATCTCTTTTCCTTATGCATTGTTCATTAAATGCTGAGCTCATCGTGCCGAAGAATTTGCCAGCTCTACAAAATTAATTGTAGAGCGAGTGTACGAATGATTTTCAACGAATCTTGAAGTCTCTGAAAACGTACTGAGAAAATAAATATTCACGGCCGTAGACAACGAAGATCATGCATCTGTTTCGTTTACGAAGAATTGGGAGCGTTACATTTTATTTCTTAAATTTTTAATTTTTGTAATTCTTCAATTTCCAAGTTTTATTTTTCAATTTTCATTTTATCGCGTGTATGATAAAAATGTTGACAAAAATTAGAGGAGTAAATTTGCCATTTTTTGGTTTTGATCTTCGAGTAGAGAAAAATAATGTGGCGGCAATGTGCAAGTTTCGAAGTGAATTTTGTTTTTTTTCATCGATGGCTCGTGATAATTCACAATGACGATATCGTCCTCCTCCTCCTCCCACCCCTCTTTCTTTCATCAACATGCAGTTTCGCGCGGTTAGGTGCACTATATTAGAAGTAAACGAAAGAGAGAGAGAGAGAGAGAGAAAAGAAGAGAAGGGATTCTCGATGACGACGGATGCCGAGGAATCTCGGAAGGAGCCGAGGCCATCTGTTTCGCTCGGTTCCCACGCTTCCGCCGCGTCGAGCGTCTTTTTTCCCTTTCCCTCCGCCTCCTCTTCCTCCAAACCCTCTCTGCCACTCCCTCTTCTTTGCGTTTATTTTTTTCTTTCTCTTTCACTCTGCGTGATCCTCATTTTCTCTCCTTCTCTCTCTCTCCCATTCTCCGTTTCTGTTTCTCTTCGTCCGATTCTCGTTCAAGCCTGACAGAGTTTCTCGGCACAGCCGCGCCCGTTGCACACGCTTTCATCCTGTTTTATGCCCATCACGAAGAGCCATCTTCTGCCATATTAAACCTCCTTTCCCATCACAACTAGCACCACTGTGATTGCGACTAAATAGACTAACGTGATAGTAGCTGAAACGCTTACTGCACGAGGAATTATTTTCATCCCTTGTTCCCCTCCTTTTAGATGCAACGCGTTTGTCAGGAGAGCGCTAAAACGCTTTTTTCAGGCTTGTACTTATGGCGCATTATGATGAATATTTTGAGAAGGCTCTCTCGAAATTTTCCTAAGAAACTAGTTAAATTGTGAGAGATAGATTATTTTTTGCAAACGGATCAAGATCGTGCGAAAATAGGGTGGAAATTTATTTTACTCTCATTTCCATCCTTTTTTTCTCACTTTACTTTTATTTTTATAGAAAAAAGAGTTTATTTCGAAAGTTTCAGATAATTTTACGCTCAACACTTTTCATAATAATCATTTTCGCGAATTCATCAAACATTCGTTAGATATTTTTGAAAAACCATCTTTGTAAAATTTTGCCGCGCTCTGATTTTTTTCGTTTTGCCGCAAAATTTTCAAATAATATTGCAAGAAATTTTATCCTCGTCTTGTGTAATTTCTAAATAAAAAATTGGTCTATGAGAAAAAATATAAAAACTTTTTCTCAACGCATACGAAAGAAATGACCGTGAAAAAATTGATTCGAGTGATTGATACGAAATTCTTTAAAGGAGAAGATGTCACACGAGATAAAAATACATTTATCGTTTTTGCTTCACGTGTGTCAACAGATTTTTTACCTATTAGCTTCCTAATGAGCAGATGCCGAAAAAAAAACTATCATTTTATGACTCGGTAGTTACATTGTTTGCACAAGTACAATCAACATTGATAATACGTATCGTTATTGATTGGGAATGGAAAGTCCAAAAAAATTCGTATAAATGAGCAAAAAATCTCGAGGTCATTGTAACTTGATATGAAATGACTATTATATTGGAATTACATAATTATATTTTCATTTGATCGTTATTGAATTTAATGAAAAATAAATATTGAAGAGCTTTTGGTGGCTCAAAAATTATTCTCAGACGGAATAAAAATTTATAAAAGTTAAATACACTAGTGGAAAAAAGTAAAGGATCAAAGAAATTTCCCAAATTTTTAGTGGTTTTTAACAATACTGTATCTCAGTGAAAAATGGTCGTATCGAGATCTAAAAAAAAGCATTTTGAAGCTTGAAGTTTCTAGTTTTCAGATCTTTTAGCAATAAAATTTTCAAAGCTACAGGTTTCACGCAATTATGAGAAATACCAAGAAAAAAAAATTTTGCAAATTTGCATCGCTTTTGTTTTGGCTGTAATTTTTGGGAAAAAATTCTTTCAGCTAAAACATTACAAGGACCGGATAGCTTGTTTTTATTTAGCTTCAATTTGCTTTTTTTGAGACCTCGCTGCGACCATTTTTCGCTGAGATATCGAGCTTTTACGAAAAAAGACACTTTTCTGTTTGACCATTGATATCTCAGCAAGCAATGATCGCACAGAAATTAGAAGGGGCGTTTCATAAACTTGAATCAATGCTCTACAAGGATAGGCGATGGTTTTTTGAAAAAAAAAATTTTCCATCCTTGCCATGAATTTGAAAAAAACAGAAGAAAAAGGGCTATTTGTGGTTTTTTAGAAAATCAACGGGCAAATTAAAAATATTGACAAAACGACTAATGTTGAACGTGACTTTTACAGCCCAATATACCCACAAAATACCTGTAAAGTTTCAATTTGATCTATCCGACGGTTTTTTTGTTTCAAGCAATCAAATTTTTGAAAAAAATTAAAGGATCATGTTTCTGCCCCTAAACGTCATAATCATTATTAAAGTGGAAAACAATTTTTTGTGTGGCTTTTTTCACATTTTTATCGCAAACAGCGTTTAAATGTACAGAAAAAAAAAATTTCGAAGAATTTGCGATTTTTTTTTTTTTAATTTTGTCGATTTTCTTTGTCTTACATAAATTTAAACGCTGTTTGCGATAAAAATGTGAAAAAAGCTCATAAAAAAAATTTTCCTCTTAATAATGATTATGAAGTGTTTAGGGGTAACAAACATAGTCCTTGAATTTTGTGGAAAAAAAAATTTCAAAAAAATTAGAAAATTTTTTTTTTTTACATTTTTTTGATTTTTTTTTCATAAATTTAAACGCTGTTTGCGATAAAATGGGGGAAATGGTCGAAAAAATGTTTTTTTGTTCATTTTCATAATGATTTTGAAGTGTTAAGGGGCAATAAACATGATCCTTTAATTTTTTTCAAAAATTTGATTGCTTGAAACAAAAAAACCGTTCGATAGATCAAATTGAAACTTTACAGGGATTTTGTGGGTATATTGAGCTGTAAAAATCACGCTCAACATTAGTCATTCTGTCAATATTTTTAATTTGGCCGTTGATTTTCTAAAAAACCATACATAGCCCTTTTTCTCCTGTTTTTTCAAATTCATGGCAAGGATGGAAAAACCTCTTTTTTTTTTTAACCATCAACAATTCTTGTAGAGCATTGATTCAAGTTTGTGAAACGCCCCTCCTAATTTCTGTGCGATCATTGGTTGCTGAGATATCAATGGTCAAACAGAAAAGTGTCTTTTTTCGTAAAAGCTCGATATCTCAGCGAAAAATGGTCGCAGCGAGGTCTCAAAAAAGCAAATTGAAGCTAAATAAACAACAAGCTATCCTGTCCTTGTAATTTTTTAGCTGGAAGAATTTTTCCCCAAAAATTACAGCCAAAACAAAAGCGATGCCAATTTGCCAATTTTTTTTTCTTAGTATTTCTCATAATTGCGTGAAACTTGTAACTTCGAATTTTTTTTGCTAAAAGATCTGAAAACTAGAAACTTCAAGCTTCAAAATGCTTTTTTTTAGACCTCGATACGACCATTTTTCACTGAGATACGGCATTGTTAAAAACCACTAAAAATTTGGGAAAATTTTTTGATCCTTCAATTTTTTCCACTAGTGTATTAAAATAATCGAAAAAAATGTTCTTTTATTCTTTACTAAGTTTAAGTTGATAAATTGAAGAGAATTATTATATTTTACGAAGAATTATTTCAAAAATCTTTAGTTTTTAACTGAAACAAAGCTGAAGGAGATTAAATTTAAAAAAAATTATTATACGAGATAAGAAGTTACCGTAGGATTTCGTAACAGCTGCGTTCGCACTCTCGATTGGATCGTTTTTTCTACTGCGTACGTTATTCAAATAATACAAATTCGGTTCATTTTATCGGTTCGCGTGAGTATATATATCAGTCTCGTTTCATCCATTCTCACGATCAGCCATTAATTCCTACGAGTTCCCAACAAGAGGAACAATGTCAAAATTATCGATCATTCTGCGTTTCGTGATCCTCATCGTCTGCGTAAGTGAATAAAATTTTTCGACAAGATTAATTATCGGATGAGCGAGCAAAGTCCAAATTACGGAATTCTAAAATAATGAAAAAATACTTCTAAAAATTTAACAATATGGTATAAAATATTTATTACATTTTATTGCACATTTGATTAATGATTTAATAATTATTAATTTGCATAAGTAACAATCTGTTGTAAATGGCAAATTGCCGATTGACAAAATTTACGCCAAGAAAAAATCATGCTTTGAGTATTATTCTTCTTCGCGTTTTTGCTATTCCAATAAAATAAATAATGCATTCTCAATTAGTGCTAAATTCAGAGAGTTTCCTTGGATTCATTTCGTCATCTGAATTATTATTGCTGTGAATTTTTTTTTCTGAATTGCGAAAAATCGATACTGGAAATATCGTTTGATGAAGTGAATTAGAATTTTTTTTTGTGGAAAATAATTATTTCAAAATTGTAGGGTGTGCGGGCGTTGATCCAATCGCCCTCTTTCGTTTATCGCTATGAACTGTCATTTAATGCGACCGTTGATTTTGCGGCCGTAGAATCAGTTTACACGAGTGAAAAAAAGGCGTGCAATGACACGTACAATAAAATACAAAAGGAAAGCTTACTGAATTCTATAATTGCGTGGTCGGCCCTATATCAACAAGAACAAACGGTAGGACAATGTTTAACTTTCATTAACGAAACAATAACTTTGAGGGGCGAAGATGGAAATTGCAAAATTGCGGTCAAAATAACTTATTTATTTTGAATAAATTTATCGAAAAAATTTATTATTTATTAAAAATAAATTTTTAATTTTTAATTTATTTAAAATATTATTATTTATTTAAAATAAATTTATTTAAAATAAATAAATTTTAAATAAATTGGAACTATTTATTTCAATGAAATAAATATTTTTTCCCGGGTGTGATTGATACATTTTAGCGAGTAAAAATCTTTGCGATAAGACCTCATTCACTCTCATGAATGCAAAAACAGGCTCGGAATAATTTGACGGGCTTGTTCCGGCTGATCAAAAATGACCCAGAGATCGAGGAATCGTCCAGACTGACGGAATTAAGAAAGCTGGCGGATGTTAACGTGGGGGAATGTGCCTATGCTCATCACCAAAATCTCGAATATTACTTGACAAAAATTGACAATGCCCTGAATAGAGCTCGTGGAAAATTCGATCTGCTCATAAAGGCCGAACATTATTGTATGAATGGCACGAATAATGTGGACATGAAAATCACCGATCCCACTATTGTCACGTGCGTCAAGCAAGTGAGTACAATTTCAACTGAAAATAACGAAACTAACACATTTTGGGAAATAAAGATTTTTGCTGAAATATATATTTGTCCCTATAAATATGAACTATTCAGTTCATAGTTCAGTCAATCGGGTGATCGATCATTTATTATTATTATTGTTGTTGTTGTTATTTGTTGGTGTTGTTATTATTTGCCAGGTCGAACAAAGAGAGTTGTTTGAAAAAGAAGAATATACAAGACGTATTCGGGAGCATGCCAAAAAATGCAACGATTTTTATACCAAGCACAACGAAAGTCTCGGTTTTTGCGTCAAGGAAAAAGCTCTCGACCCTTATGAAGCCCAATCGCGGGATATTGTGAAAAAGTGGCGTGAAAGGAATTCATAATTTTCATAATGAAGCGACGATGAGGGCGCTTGGCATTAGTTCTCAAGCTAATTATCAGATTTACGAAATTTAATGAATTCGTCCTTGAGAATTCTGTTTTTATTTATTTGTCACGTATTTTTCCTACCGTCCCATTTCCCATTTCATTTCCAATGAAAAACGATTATTTTCCTTATTGAGATGCGAGAGTTCATTTTTTTTATTATGCAAAAGATTTTAAGAATTTTATAAAATATAAGAATTTGCAATTTTTCCCAAATACATAAAATGATCCGTGATATAACATTTTTCAAGTGGTGAACTTATTTTTTAGCAAGAATGTCATATCCTAGAATAAAATGTAAAGAAAGTTGAATAAAGAAGTTACCAAAAGGACAAAAAGTGTCGTTGTGTCGTGAGAAAAATGTTAAACGATAAAAAAAAAGCTCAAGAAAATTTCCGGGCAAAGGTGGCTTAGGTTGATAATTTTGAGACATTTTTTTTTCGTCTCGACTTATGCGATCATTTATCGAGTTCGATAGCCTGATAATAGCGAGCGAGAATAGAAAAAATTGTTCCAACAAATTCCAGCGTTAAACTCGAACGAAATAGTTAACGAGGTGAAATAAAAAAAGTAAAACATACGAGAGAAAAAATGATGGCTCTCCGAATCAGCCGCATTCGCATGTTTGATTCGATCAATTCTTCCACTGACGTGAAACATCTGTGCCTAGGCCGGTGAATTAATTAATTTACATCACGTTCAGTTTTCGGATACGCGTCTGGCGTATCAGTCGAATTTCAATCGTTGTAAGCTGTTAATTCTAACGAGCCTACGCCAAGAAAAAGAATGTTGAAATTATCGATAATTTTGGGCCTTGCGATTCTCATCGTCCGCGTAAGTACGTTAAACTTCTCGATAAGTTTAATTATCGGAGGAGAAATAGAAGCCCAAATCATGAAATTCCGTCAATTATGAAAAAAGCTCTAAAATTGTGCTGATATTCCCTAAAATATCTTTTACATTTTATTGAACTCTGTTTCACGGAGTTCATTAAAAAAAATTGGAGGACAAAGATTCCATGCGTTGTAATTTTTAAAAAATTTATGATTTCTATTTGAGAAAAATTTACGACATTGAAGTTGAACCGACTTTCACCAGAATAAAATAAAATTATTTTTTTACATTTTATATTAACAATTTTAATTTTATATTCTGCACAATGGGCAGAGAGGGGCAGCAATTTTTTTGTTTTTCAAGGTTTTTGTTTTTTTATGGCTTTTTCAGAAAAAAATACAACAAAAATATTCGACGTGGTTTTGAAGGAGTTTTTTAAGTTTTAAACTTTAAATCGCGTTTTTAAAAGTGAGTGTCAGTGTTGATATTTTTTAAAAAATTTTATTTTAAGCATCTATCGATTCAACACTTTTTAAGACTTGTCCGATCATGTGATTTCCATAATTACTATTTTTTTCGATTTTCGAAAATATTTTTTTTTTGTTTTCATCAATTATTGTGAATACCAATTTTTCTTACTGTATAGTATTTTTTTCCATATTTAGAATTTATTTTGACACTTTTCTTTATTGTTAACAGGTTCTTAAAACTAATAATTAATCGTTAAGTCTGTTTATGATCAATAATAACAATAGATTTATTTATCCACGTATTTTTTTTAAAACCTTACATATACGATTATTTCCTGAATTAGAATATTCCTTT
>OX333071.1:1096874-1171874 GCA_946863875.1 Alloplasta piceator
AAATACACTAAATACGCATGTGCTCCAATTTTCCGAAAAAATTTATCAGTTTTTTAATGTAATAATGGGTTGGAAAGTATCGATAAAAATGTTGCAGGATTACTTTGGACCGGAAGAATATTTTCTGCAATGCATTTTAGGATTAGAACCGCGGACCAGAATCTATTTGATCCGAAATGCCTGATAGTATATATGAGGCATTCCACGCCATTTCGATCAAAATCTTGCCTCGATGATTCCGATTTTCCTCTATATTTTTTATGTAAAAAAACATCTTGAAAAAAAAAATTCCAAATTTTTTCAGAATTTTTTAGTCACGCGATTTTTTGATTTTTTTTTTAAGGGACCACTTTGTAAAATCTGAAAAAATTCAGAATAGTCTAATAAAATATAACAAAATTTTTGAGCTTTGTTCCAAAATGGAGATTTTAATGCTCTATGAGTAAAATTTTTTTTTTATTTCTGAATTTTTTCAGATTTTACAAAGTGGTCCTTTTTTTCAAAAAATAAAATAAAATCCCAAAAATGCGTGACCAAAAAATTCTAAAAAAATTTGGGAAAATGTATTTCAATGCGTTTCTTTGTATAAAAAACTTAGAGGTAAATCGGAATCATCGAGGCAAGATTTTGATCGAAATGGCGCGGAATGCCTCATACATAGATTTATATATAGATCAAGGGAGGGAAAGGAAGGGTGCGAGAGGAGTGACGAGAGGGTTCAAGAGGGTGGATTGTGTGCAAAATCCGATGTCACGATTTGCACAACTTACATAGAGTTGTGTGTACATGAGAGAGGGAGAAAGATAAAGAGATGCGTCCGTTACATTAATCCTCCCTTCGATTCTACCCTTCACTTTGTATTAGCTCATATATATATATACATATTCTCATATAGATGTGGGTGTGTATACAAACAGCGTGAAAGTGACGGTGGTTTCCAACGATCAAACTTCAACGACTGTTTTGGTAAAGTCAAGTCAATTCAAGTCCATTCTGATGCTATTTAGCGAATAAACGAATCTATTGACCCTTTTGATCCCTCAATCAAGCCGGAGGTCGAATCGAAAACTCCAGGGAAACTTCTCACTAAAACCCAGAGAATTTTTTTTCTGCAATAATAAACGACTTTCATAAAATTTGATCGATGAAACTTTTAGTTGTTTTATTTTTCGTAATTGAGATGACATTAAAAATAAGAGAAAATTATTGAAACCCTTAAATTTGAAAAATAACAAAGCGATTTTTTTCCTTTTTACACATTCACAAAAAAAAGTTCATAATTATTAAAATAGGGTTTGGTTAAATTTGAATAATAACAAAGTATTTTTTTTTTTATGATTGCATTACCATAAAATATTCCTCCTAATAAGGGTTGGTTTCTCAGATCGCTAATTAAAAATCTTACAAAGATTCCGATTTAAGAAAGATGTATAATTAAATGAGAAAAGTATTTTCTTTCAATCCATCGATCACACTGAGAAAAAAAATTTGTTTAATGAACTAAATCCATTTAGTTGGACGGAAAATTGGTCAATTGAACTATTTATTTGTTGAATAGAAGATGATGTAGGTAATCGAACCAAATGTTCATAATTGCATCAACTAAATCACCGTAGCAAAACTAATGTTTTCCAACAACTATTCTCGTTTATTTGCTTAGACATGCTTCTTAGTTGCATTAATGAAATATTTTTGTATACCTCACTTATCGCATTGACTACACGGTACAGTTGGATCAAATAAATGTTTTTGATTATTCAAACTAACGGTAAAGCCACATATTAAAAAAAAATTGTTACAAGAGCACTACCAATATAGTTAATTTAAATTTTAAAAGCAACAAACATTTCAGTGATCTTAACAAACTTTTGCTTGAATAAACCAAGCGCAATCCAACATCAACTAATTTATGTGATCATCAAATTATCTCAGCTAAATATAAATTTAGTTCATTCATAATCTTGATATATTTGAATATGCTGACATCTTTTGTTGGTCCAAAACTGAGGTCTGGATCGAAATAATTTTTTTTTCGAGTTATTTCAATGACTTCATAGGCTTCGTTTAATAGAACGGAACCACAATTCAACAATAAACGTTTTGTTCAATTGTCAACAATAATTTTGTTGACGAGAAAAACAATTTTGCTCTAAAACCAAATAAATCATATTGTTGAATCGAAATTCTATTTAGTACTTTATGGCGGCGTTATTTTAACAAAATTAAAGTGTTGGATGAAAACATTGACTTGTTCGATTTTAATTTACTCAATTCGCGTTTCCTTTGACAAAATATTTTGCAGAAATTGATTGGTTCATATTATCATTATTCACTCACTTTACTGAACAATAATTGTGTTCACGAGCAATATTATTTGTTTCTAAAACTAACCATAGCATATTGTTGAATCGAAGTTCTATTTAGTATTTAATGGCGGTGTTATTTTAACAAAACAGAAGAGTTGGATGGAAACATATTTAGAAACACAAGTTAGCCTAAGCCTCACATCAAACAAACAAACAAACCGGCGAGCCTTATTAAACCCCAACTTATGTATTTTTTGTATGTACGATTGGAATCATCGAGCAGAGTGTTCGCATGAAAAAAGGTATTCATAAGCAAAATAAATTTTCCCTTGCCGACAAAAATTCGAATCTTCATACCCCCTAACTTTGTTCAAGTGCATAGAAGTAGTCGATAGCGTAATAGGTAGCGTGTCAGGTAGTTAGGTACGATAGGTAGGATGGTAGGTGGGGTCGAGGGTTCGATTCCCGATCGGACAGAGAACTTAGATCGCGTATTGAAAAATACTCGTGCATATTCAGCATGCCGCGAAATAAATCTCGGGGGTTGAATCCCCAAGATGGTGAAATAACGACGTAGCCTGCAATCCCCCCCGGACTTTAAGGAACAAACAAGAATGATAACAATCCTTTGGACTTTGAATAGACGAGGGAAATGGAAAAAGAGGCTTTGCCTCGTTGAAGCGGTAGTATTTCAAAGGGGTGGTTAGTCTCACCTGTTCTGTCCGAGCCAAGGTCAGGTCAGTGGGCCGCTTACGGGCACAACCTGATGTCCTTCTATATTTGTTCGCGCGTTATATTTCCTCGTGTCTCGACTTATTTCCTCATTTAAACATTTATTTTCATATACTTTTTCGTCTCGGCACAACGTTTATCCGGATTCATCGAAGAAACAAATCCGATCTCCCATCATTGCAGAGTCACGCGCAACAGATGACACCCCGAGATCCACCGATTAATGCAAAGATCATCGCGATCTTCGTCATCGTCATCAGCAGCGTTTCTCAACGTCATTGAAACACACAAATTGACACCCCCAAAAAATCGCAGTATCGCCGTTTCGCGGCAGCCACACACACACACTCACGCACTTTTCACCCTCAAAACTCAAATAACAAATATATTTACCCTCTTTCTTTTTCACTCAAAAACATTGAAAAATATCTTCAGTCACCCTCAAACGCTCGTTCACCTTCGACATTAAATATCACCCTCGCGAAACGTCGAATTACAAAATCCTCGTATCACTGATTGAGACGAAAGTGTGGTTTTTTTTGGGAAATATCCTCAATTCTCTTCAATGATCGATGACGTCGTTGAGGAAGAAAATACATTTTTCTTCCCTCGCGGTATATCGCGCCCGAGTGTGTTATCAAAAAATTTTCTCGCTGCATAAATTCGTGGACGAAAAAGCACTAAATAGAGAAAATAAAATTGCTCGCCAAATATAATTATTTCGAAAAATTCTTTATATTCTCAATATCATTTATCATTCTATGTTATCACCGATCGTCGCAAGGGTTGTTTTTAGTTACATATATTTTTTTTTCTTATAAAACGTGATTATTCTTTGGACACGCCAAAAGTTCATCGGCTGAGACGACGAGCAGCGACACCCCCGAAGTTTGTTGCTCGAATTTTTTGGCTCTCTTTTCAGCCCTTGTCCACAACCCCTGAGCTTTTGCGAGCCTGCAATCCGTCGGATCTTGTGCAGTGCGAGGGGCCAGGGGCGGGGGTGGGTGCGGGGTGCTGGCCAAAAGAGCGAGAGACGCGAGACAGACGGAGGAACGAGTCGAGGTGAAAGAGGCCGGCCTCTCGCCTCCCGCGTGTGTGTGTGTGTGGCCTATTCGAGCTTCGTCGAAGCACTGAAGAGGATTCTCGTCGCCTTCCTCGTCAAACTGGCTCCGGCTGCCTCTCGCTCTTCTCTCGGGATGTCGAAACACGCAGGCTTCTCACCCGCGTGGCGAGGAGAGCGGGGATGGGGATGGTGACCGGAGGGGGTTGGAAGAGGGGTTGTTAAGCGCGCGGGAGAGTCTCATCGCGATAGTGGGGGTGGTGGTTGCGAGCGAGAATCTCCCTTCCTCGAAACTCTCGCGTTTACATGTACAATACATCGGCGTACACACGTTTTTCCCATTGTACGGAAAAAAAACCACCCCCTTTTCCGTCCACCTCCCTTTTCACTATAAGGGTGAAGTCTCGTTGCATCCCTTTCTCTCCTCCACGTACACATTGACCCTCGGGAAAGACAAAAGGGCATCGTTTGGGTCATTGGAGGGCGTCATTTACGCCCTTGTGTTGGCCAGAGTCAACCCACCCCCGCAAAACCTCACGGATCAACCCCTAACGAAGAAAGGAGGGTAAGCCGCGTTTTGGAGTTTAGATGGCTTATTTCACGCCCTTGTGTCTATCGAATTCGTCGCTCCTACGTTTCTACACGCGTGCCACTGTAAAAACTACCCCTTAGAACGAATGGAGGGTGAAAAATAGCGCTGTGGATGTTGAAATCGTTTTTTTTACGCCCTTAAGCTTTTTGAAGGGCATTTCTCGCACAAACATACATTCTTTGACCGCTCGAGATGTTTAACAAATGTACCGCATCTTGTTTCACCCCCGTTAGTACCGAGGAGGCTAGAATTAGTGATTCGAGAGACGAAAGCACAGTCATTGGCACAGCCGCGGGTGTGGTGATCAGCTGTGTTTTACCCGGCAGACTGCGAATCACTGTCTCTCCGGCCAATAACGGTATCCTCACCATCGGCATTTTACTACGTTGATCCCAACGACGGGAAATTCATCCCCCGGCGGTTCGAGGTATCCAACCTTACCCCGCGAGCCATATATAAAATCTACCCCTCACGCGCACTCCGAAATCGGCTCCTCGCGCGCCTCTCGCTCGTTTCCTCCCTCGCTCTCTCCTCCCCTCTCGCGCTTCGATAAATTTCCACAGTGGTTTGGCAACCCTCGCAGTCATTGGCACGATCTTCTCACCATTATGAGGTTACCAGACTGCCAATCACTGCGCCACAACCCTTAAAACTTCTCGTATCGCTCGCTCGGGATGCGGTAAGCACAGATCATGTATCTATGTATACATATATATATATAAATATATATAAACTCGCTACTATCGGACTACCGATACCCGGAATAGTACTACGAGCTTATATACAACGTTTTACGTACCGGTTGTTATCAATTTTACTGTCCGTTTTTACATCTCATGGAATGCACGCTTTTGCAATTAAAAAAACGCAATACTCACCCGGGAAAATATTGGAGAAATGCTGGATATCGTTAGCATCGAAATTGCAAATTTTGAGGCATTTTTTTTCAACATCATTTCCGGTGTTTTTTGAGGACATTTGTTTTCATGAGATGCTCGAATATGCAGCCCTCAAGTTTTGAAATTGAAATTTTGTTGTTATTGGAGGGGAGGGGAAGTAAAAAAGAATTATTGCAAATATTTGTTATATATTTTTTTTAATTACCGCTGTGGTGTACAAAAATCAAGTCCTCATCCCCATCGAATGCCTCATACTACGAACCCTTTCGTCGCTTAACACTCATCCATCGATAATTTCCCCTAGGAATCTGAATGTTTTTACGAATGTCGCAAAGAAAAATTTTAAAGCGCGTTTTTTTCCGGCTTTCATTTGGAACAAATTTTTCTCGACAAAAAGTCTGCGTCATTTGAAATCAGCCATAAATTTTCCATCAAATTATGATTTGAAAATGAACATTTTCAGAAATCTCAATGCAGCGGAATTTCTATAACTATATTTTGATTTGACCGATTCCAAAATTTCTCTTTCGTACGTAAAGAATCTTTCACGATAATTACAATGCCGACTGCCGATAAAATAGCGCACCGTGAATGCAACCGCTGTAGGTGCTGCTCCCAACGGCGTAATTTTCAAGCTACAGTGTCCGACCGCGAGCGCCACGAGCGACTCGTCCCTGAAGTTAAAAAGCGCGCGAAAATGAGTATTCCAACCTAAAATCCAGTGTCGAACGTCAGCGGGAACGTTCGCGACACCGGGGTTATTTGATATTTTTTTTGTTGTTGTTTTTAATAATTTTGTGATATCAACGATGGATCCGATCGAGGTGGAATTTCTCGGTGAGAAAGAGCTCGTCGGTATAGTGCCGAATTTCAGTTTCGATCAGATACATCTTATATCGGGCTCCGTTGGACCGTTCAGAGCCGGTTTACCCGTCAATGTGCCGATTTGGCTGGCCATTAGTCTCAAACAGCAACAAAAGTGTCGTATAATAAGCCCGGAATGGATGGATATCGAAAGTTTGAAGGAGAAAAAGGAAGCGGAAAAAGCCTCAAAGTAATAAAGCACTTTCGCAAAACATTTTTTTCATCTTTTCATTATTATTGATCTTTCGTCATTTTTATCATCATGATCGACGATTATTGTAACTTTAACAGAATCTAAAGAGCTTCTGCATGATAAATTGACACGGAAACACGAAATCCGTGCCAGTTTTCCATTTTTAACAGCATAATTGAAAAATCAGTAAAATCAGGACATTATTGCACGTTTTATTGTTTTGCTCAGAGTCTTCACAAAAATGCCCAGTGATCACTACATAGACGAGGCTCACATGATTCTCAGTGTTGCGGCGGACGATATATCAGAAATCGACAATATCAGAACAGTGGTGAAGGTTTGCATCGATAATTAAACTTTTATGAAAACCAAGGGATCCTTTGAAAAAAAAAATCAAGCTATCGAGACTTCTGACATAAAATCTACCGAGACTTCCGTATTTATCAACTTTTTTTTCAGGATATTTGGGATATAAGAATGTCGAAATTGAGAACATCCATCGACGCTTTTCTCAAGAGCGACGTACTTCACGCCAAGCTCGATCATTTAACGGCGATGGAAATAAACAGCGTTCGCCCTTTGTTGCCTCACGCTCTGGATCAAATGTTGAGAATACAAATGGTGCAGTCTTCAACTATTTTCATTTTTTCAAATAGCCGCTCGAGTTAAGATCTTTGCTAAAGATTATTCTTTTATTTGCAGGGCGAGGAGCGCGGGCGTGAAACTCAGAACGAAAATTCACAGTGACAAAAAAAAGTGATATTAAATAATATAAAAAATATGTTTAACATAATATTAATAAATTATACTACTTCCGCCATCCCAAGAAGAGAGCTTAGTTTTCACGGAAAAAAATTTCTACATTGACATGGAATTTAAGAAAAATCATGCGGTTAATTAATTTATTTTTCTTAATTTGTTGAGCTTTCTTTCAAAGGAAGCAAAAATTTGAGAATATATTTTCAAAATGTTATCAAATTTTGATCCATGATTTTTTTTAGCATCCGCCGAAAACAAACTATCGAAAACGAAGAAGGATTTTTCATTTTCTTTTTAAATGAATAAATAAAAGCAGTTTTTCTTCAAAGTGCAAATATTTGTATGTTTTATATTTTAGCCCGTAAATGAATTAATTCTTACGGAACGATTTACATACAGTCACTAGCATCTCAATCACATGTTCTCGTTACGAATACTAGAATATATATATTTATATATATATAATATATAACTATTATGAAAATTATTTACATTCTTAAAAACTATTCGAGTCTATTTTCTTGTTTCATTGCCATCCTGTTCTTTGTTTTTCACATGTATTTACACCGTGGAATTGGACGTGAAAATTGTGATCATTAAAATTCCAACAATGGATATTCGAAAAAAAAAATTTGTCAATTCCGTTTTTCATTCGATTCATTATTTTCAAAGAATGTTTCCTATTCTTGGTGAAATTTTGTGAAACTCAAGGGATGATTCTGGCTTGAATTTATTTGTACAGGGTATTTTTTTTTTCGAGGACAACATTTTCACGAAATTTGGCACGAGCTTGCTGAAACAATATCGGAAAAAAAATTGTCACATTGACTTCGCATTAAAAATAAAAAATTCTTCAATTTTGGCCAAAATTTTAATCGAATTTTGACCGAATAAAATTCCTCACGTTCGTTCGATAATTAACGATATTATTATCCATAATGAGTTACGATAGTAGTTTTTCTTTTTCCCTCTTAAACGGCAACGATCTTGCTGGGATCGACTTTGACCCTTATGAACATTGTGTCGTCCTTGACGAAATGACGTTTTTTCACCATTTCGTGGGAGACAAAGCGCGGAAAACCAAAACCCAGAGAATCGGGCTCGCGCGATGGTCTCTGAAAATTCTTCCACGTTGGGTCCGGAATAAAGCTCTCGACGATGTTGCAAGCTTTTTCAGCCTGCACCGTTTGATCGAACATCGTGAACGAAACGCTGTGCGAAAATGGCCAACGTAGAAGAGCGTCGTACTCGCCGGGTAAAATTTTTATGTATATCGACAAATGACTTCCCTCGCCTGTGCCATTTCCATTCAGGAAAATCGAAGCCTGCAAAAAGTAAAAAAAATATATATATATTAAAAACAAATCACAGCGCAAGCGAACAAATATTTCGAAAAAAACAAGAAAAATTTGAAACAAGTAAAATATCAATTGACCGAAAATAAAAATTGTATAAATAAATAATTACAAAAAATTTATAAATAAATAGATAAGAAAAAAAAGTTATACCTGCAATTTGTATCCGTATTGACTAGTGTAGAATGGCGGACTGACAAGCTCCATGCCCTCCTTTGCCTTCGCCTCCGCCATTTTCGCCGTATAATCGTTAATCTTCCATATTAAGGTGCCCGTGTAGTTTAACGATAATTTGCTCATTGCCGATTTTAGACTCGTTATTTGATGCTGCTGCTTTGTTACGACACTGCACATCAGAGTGAGATGCATTTTAGCCGATTCCTCGAGATGCTTGTCCAATGAAAATCGATTGCCCTGTAATTATTTCAATTTTTTTAAATTAATTTAAGGATGTTGAGTCCCAAATCGCAAATGATGGGAAAATTCTGAAAATTTGGTATGTTTTTGGATGAATTATTTAAGAGGTCGTGTAAAAATTTCACGACAATTAGGAAGCTCGTTATCGAACAATTAACATTAACAAATTAAATTAAATGTAGTCTTATGGAAACTGATATAACTTTGCGATAAGTTTTTTTTTGACCTCTCAATTTTTTAATATCCACACTATATTGAAAGCAACGGAAACAAAACGAAGTTTATTGATGAATATTTTTTTCATTTGTTTAAAAAATTGTTCTTAACAAATACTTCATACAAGAACATACCAAATTTTCAGAATTTTCTCATCATTTTTCATTTTGACCCTTAAGGAGGTTGAAGTAATGATGATAGAATTCTGAAAATTTAATATGTTTTTACATGAAGTATTCAGGAGGTCGTGTAAAAATTTCACGACGATTAAGAAGCTATTTATTGAACAATTAACATTAAAAGATTTCATAGGGACTCAACATCCTTAATTATTTTATTTGTGTTTTCAACTTATGGAAGAGGTAAAAATAATTTTTTCCCACGATACTTTGAAAATAAATCCGCAAAATAATTGAAATATTTCCAACTTCTTAAAAACGATACAAAAAAAAATCTACAAAATTTGATCAAGAAACAAGACTTGGAAAAATTTCCTGAAGCTTGTGCATTTGAATGAGGTTTCAATTTAGAAATTTTCATCATCAATTTATCGTTTGGATCATGACGAACGAATCTTAACTTTTTTTAAAGTTTGAATGAAAAACTAAATAATAAAAATATCGTCAGTAGAATCGGAACTAAAGAAAAGTGAACAATCCGCACCTTGAATCGACAGCCGGCGTCTTTGAAGGTACACGATAGCAGATGAGTCGTGCAATGATCCTTGAGATGAACCTCGAGGTCCTCGCGCGGTAAAACGGCGGTTTCGCAACGATGGGGACACGCCACGGGAAAGCGACCGCATTTGGCGTGATGAGCCCCGAGTGTGTCGAATACAAATTCCTTGTTGCAGTAGCGACAAGCGACGAGTCTCTTTGCGCACTCGCCCAATTTGTGTTGTCCCAAGTGTCTTCTTTGTACCTTCATGCCGCATTTGTTCTCGCAATAGAGAGGCTCGTAGCCGCACGTGCCAGTGTGTTTCTAAAATATTTAACGATATTTATTTCATTTATTTTTATTTATTTCATTTTTTTATTTACACTACTTGTGAAAAGTTTCCGGACAAAACTTCAAAAACGGTCTGAAACGTTTTTTTATGCCATTTCGCCGGAAGTCATCGCAGACTAGTTTAACAAGCGGCATTTTAAAGGGGAGGAATTCGACTTCGTTTCCTGATTTTTTAAAATTATTTTTACAATTCGTTTTTAGATTTGGACTCTATTTTGAAAACAGCTGTTTTTCGCCTTTCTTCGCCTCTCTTCGGGCGCACCCATCTTCGAGAGGAAATTTTTTCAATACATTTTTACAATTGGATTCATAAAGAGAAAAGTTTGAGCTTCCGTTTCCTTTTTTTTTTTAACTTTGAGCGATTTTTTTTTACAAAGTTATTCTGCTTTTTATCAAAAAAGAGGAAATTTGAAAAAGCCCATATAACACGAAAACAAAGAGGATTCACGAAAAACTTTAGGATAGCAAAAAGTTGCGTCTGTTTTTGTTGAGTGCAGAGGAATTTTTTCAGATTTTTTTCCCAAAATTTGTTTCTTATTTTCTGGGTCGGAGCTCAGATCATTCATTACCATAACTCGAGAACTATAGGATTATTGATGAAATTTCAATAAGGGAAAATACTTTATTTTACCATTTTCAACACATTGGAATTAAAAAAAAAATTTCCCTGATTTTTTTTCCAGTCTCAACATGAGAAAACAATATTTTTGAAAAACAATCTGAAAAAATGCCTCTCAACTCAACAAAAACTGACGCAAGTTTTTGCTGTCTTGCAGTGATCGGCAAAATCGATATTTTCGTCAATTTAATTACCGTTAATTACTCTGTGTTAGAAAATTTTATAATTTTTCCAATAAATATTACTCATTATTAAGGCGATTAGGCAGTAAGGTATTTCTAATATTCGAAAATTCGATTATTCATGGTCGATTATTATCCAATAAACCTATAACTTGTAATTTAGATCAAATAATTACTCAATAACCAAGTAATTAAAATTTTGCTCTTATGAATTACTGATTTTTAAAAAAATTAGGTATTGTTCCTTCTAATTATTAATTATCTAAGTAATTAAATACTTAAGTACTCTACTTACTAATTTTTTATGAAATCAGTTAATTATTCTTTCCAATTATTAATAATTCGAATAATTAAATAATACTAATTTTGTAATTACTAATTTTAATTACTAAATTTTAATTACAAAATTGCTTGTAATTATTAATTTTTCAAAAAATTAGTTAATCATTCTTTGCAATTATTAATTATTTGATAATGCATTATTTGATAATGCATATTTATGTTTGTAAATTTGTTTGGTGAAGTTAAGCAGAAACTCTGATAGCCAGTGTTGTACTATAAAAACTTGGTCATCTGTAGCTTGGAATCAATTTGACGCCAAGCTTACGGTAAGTTTTTGGTGAGCAACATTTGGATACAAGTTGATCGAAATCTAAGGCCGGTAATTGAATGCAAGTTGTGGGCAAACGTGTACACAAAATATACTCCAACTTTTGTGCAAGTTCACTCCAATAACATCTACAAAATTATTTGTAGTCAAGTTGTACTTAAATTGTGAAGGAATTTGTAATTAATTAGTCATTTATATATCCAAATTATTAATTATTCAAATAATTGATAATTGAAATAGTTCAATAACTAATTACTTGAATAATTAGTAATTTTAATATATACATTACTAATTATTCAAATAATCAATAATTGACATAATTCAATTACCAAATAATTTAATGATTTTAAAGAATACAATTATACTCATTTTTCTAATAATGAATAATTCAAAGAATACACATATTCAATATCCAAATAATTCGTAGTATTGGTCTTTAAATTACTGATTATCGAAATACCTAAAAAAATAATGGATGATAATGTTAATTTTGTAAATATCGATAAATTAAAAATCGATTTTTTTTTTGCCGATCACTGCTGTCTTGAAGTTTTTCATGAATCCTCTTGGTTGTCGTGTTATACGGGATTTTTCAAATTTCCTCTTTTTTCACAAAAAACAAAATGACTTTGAAAAAAAAAATCGCTTAAAATTTTTTAACAGCGGAAATTGAAACTCAAACTTTCCCCTTTATTAATCGAATCGTACAAATGTATTAAAACAAATTTCCTCTAGAAGATGGGTGCACCTGAAAAGAGGGTAAAAAGGCGAAAAACAGCTGTTTTCAAAATAGAGTCCAAATTAAAAACAATTTGTAAAAATAATTAAAAAATCAGGAAATGAAGCCGAATTCTTCCCCTTCAAAATGCCGATTGTTAAATTAGTCTACGTTGACTTTCGGCGAAATGGCATAAAAAAAACGTTTCAGACCTTTTTTCAAGTTTTGTTCGGAAACTTTTTGCCTTCAGTGTATTTAGTTATTAATATTTAACGATGTTTATGGATATTATCAGAGAGTCGATAATATCGGTATATCTGGAATTCTCTTGCTATTTTTCAATTTTCTTAATTTTTTCTCACCTCGAGAGTGTGACCGGTGAATTCTTTGGCGCAAAAGTCACAGCGCGCTCGTCGTTGAGCGCAAGTGTACTTGAGATGATCCTCCATTAGCACACGCGGTATCATAGCACCGCATTTATTGCTGCAAGGCACAGCATCGTGCTTGCAGGTATTCAGGTGAGCCTGAAAAGCCACAAGAAGAGTTGATCAATATCGTCGAATTTTTTAATAATTTTTTCGATACCGGAAGTTCAATAATTGACAAATCGATATAATTTTTTTTTTAAAGAGAGATTTTGAGAATAATTTTATTTTACGTACTTTGAGCTTTCTGAGCTCGTCGGACCATTTGCAGCCGTCCTTGTGATGAATGCAATACACGATCGAGCCCATTATCGCTTTTTCCGCCTCCAGATCGCCGAAATTCTGCAATGAAAAATAATGAAATTTCGTTATTGAGCGCGCAATTGCAGAATTATTTTCATAACTGTGCTGAGAATTATTTTTTCCCCATCTTAACAATAAATGTCGTGTCGAATAAATTTTTGTCATGGGCTCAAAGTTTGTAGGAGATTTTGGTTTTTTTTTTCTCCAAGGAGAACATTTTATGGTTCGTTAAAGTCGTGTGTGGGCGTAAAATAATTGTGAAACAGGCAAAATCCAGAAGCAAAAGAACGAGAGAAGTAACTGAGAGTTGGATAAATATTTTCGTAGACACTTTTCTGTGAGAGCCCATCGACGATAATAAAAGTGTAAAGACACTTTTGGAGAGTCGAGAGTTGGAGCTGCGAGTGAAATATCAGGTAGCGCGTTACATCGAGTAATGACGTAACGTAACGGAAAAAAATGAAATTGTTAAGTACGAGGTGAAAGAAGAAAAAACACGATCTCGTCGTCGACGTATTTATTTTTCGTTTTATTTTATTTTTTTCTTCTTTCTCTTCGACGTCACGACAGTGTTCCCAAATTACAACGATGTGTAATACGAAAAATATGCGAGATCCTGTCTCGTCCTTGACGAATTTAAATGCCGGCGTTTTTATTGATAAAAAGTCTGTCGATTATCGACGAAGAATTTTCGAAATAATCAAGCATCTCCGATTTATTGAAATTATTGACCAGAGACAAATTTATAATTATCAGGTGGGGGAATGAAAAAGTTTTTTCAATTCCTTCGAAAAGTATCGAATGATTTATTTAAATAAAATTTTAAATTAAATTGCTATCGTCGAGTTTTTAGTAATTAATTTCAAGTTTTTCAAATCGGTCGCTTTCTTTTCAAATCGCGAAACTAAAAAACACGACTTTCGAATTACCAATTCACGAGAATTGAACTGAAGAATTTCGTTAAAATTACATTTAAGAACATTTTTTAAAAAATTCCGTTACGCGTATTCCAAAATTAGTAAGTCCATTCCAGCGGTCTCCCGGATAGCTTATCCGAAATAGTTTTCAGTCCGGATCGTGCATTAATGCGTAGTATTTTCGTAGAAACGACGCGGGAGACACGAAGAAAGCCTCGAGGCGAAAACGTGGGAGGTCAAAATTTGAGTTATAAAAAAAGAAGTTAAAAATATGTCTATCCGTCGTAATCGATGCAAAACCAACGAAAGTAACATTAATCTCAGGATCCCACATTTTTCTATCGAGACTAAAAATTAGAGTTCGAAGAAAAAAAAACAATTTCAAACGTGCAAAAAAAATTATCTTCAATTTCGAGCCTCTCGGTCCATTAAAAAATATCCAGAGGCTTGCCAATTTTTTTTCGAAGAAAAAAATCGGTCAAAAGAAAACAATGAAACGAAAAAGAAACAATAACGACAAAAAAAACGTATATTCTTTCAACGGGCCGACAAAGATCGATTGCAGGATATTCTGGATTAGGGAGGGGATTGGAGACGTTGAAAATGTCTTCACGGGAAGGTCAAATGGAGAAATACGTTGAACAACCGTTTTCGCGTTAGTGCGAAAATAATAAGAATGAAAGAAGGAAAAAAAAAGTTCGCATCATTGTCTCTCCCTTCGCGTAGACTCGAGAAACGCGACGAACGCCATCGATCTTGGCATTCTTCCCACAAAGATTCAAAACAAACGCTATGAACCTCTGAAAAACGAAAAAAAAAATGGACCTTTGATTGATTTGGCTGATTCCGCCAATCTGGCGAATCAGCCGAATTCGTGTTCTTCAGGAAATTTCCGATACACACCGCGAACAAGTCCAAACGTGTTTATCACGGATATTGTTCCTCTTCTTCGTGCTTAGACGCGAATGAAGAGAAAAACAAAGCGAGCGAGCGCGCGCGCCGCCTTAGACCGTTTCAGATTGTTTTTTTTTTTCAATTTTTTTTTCTTTCCACAAGCTCGGGGTTTCTACCAACAAAGCCATTTTATTTTCACACATACATTTTGTACCGTAGCGTTTGTTCGTTTGTGTGAATGTACGGAGGAAGGGGCATTGGAAAACGGCATACCTGTCCCAGGGACTGGTGGCGCTGCCTGTTTAAACCTGCACGACCGGCAAGGTCGTGGAACCTGACCGTTGACCGAGGCTCCACATCCTGTGCGTTGAGAGAAAAAGAGAGAGAGAGAGAGAGAGAGAGAGAGAGAGAGAGAGAGAGAGAGAGAGAGAGAGAGAGAGAGAGAGAGAGAGAAACATAACCAGATTCTCGCTAATAGTATATTTTGCCTCGCCTCCTTCATTATATTCTCGCTTCTCCTTTCACGCAATTGTGCCAACTTTTATACCAGTGTTTTCCAAAAATCTCGATTTTTTCGTTTTGTCAAAATCTCGAAGAGATTTTTCAATTTCTAAAAATTATTTCCTAAAAATCTTGATGGGATTTTTTTAATCCAGAAATCTTGATGGGATTTTTTTAATTCAAAAACCTTGATGGGATTTTTTTAATTCAAAAACCTTGATGGGATTTTTTTAAACCGAAAACCTTGATGGGATTTTTTTAATCCAAAAATCTTAATGGGATTTCTTTAATCCAAAAATCTTGATGGGATTTTTTTAATCCAAAAATCTTAATGGGTTTTCTTTAATCCAAAAATCTTGATGGGATTTTTTTAATCCAAAAATCGTGATGGAATTTTTTTAATCCAAAAATCTTGATGGGATTTTTTTAATCCAAAAATCTTGATAGGATTTTGTTAATCCAAAAATCTTGATGGGATTTTTTTAATCCAAAAATCTTTATGGGATTTTTTTAATCCAAAAATCTTTATGGGATTTTTTTAATCCAAAAATCTTTATGGGATTTTTTTATCCAAAAATCTGGATGGATTTTTTTTAATCCAGAAATCTTGATGGGATTTTTTTAATGCAGAAATCTTAATGGGATTTTTTAAATCCAAATATTTTGATGGGATTTTTTAGATCCAAAAATCTTGGTAAGGCTTATTTCTTTTCTAAGATGTCGATGAGATTTTTTGTTTTCCAAAAACCTCCTGAAAATTTTTGCTTTTCGAACGATTTAAAAAAAAAACACTAATTCTTCAAATTTTACAACTTGTGTATAACGCCTTCACAAAATGTACACTATATAGAGACAAGAAAAAATGTCGCGGACCTGTTTCCGTGAAATTGGGAACACACTTGAAAACGCGATACAGGCAAGGTAGTAAAATCTTGTTGACCGAGGTTCGTGTGTCCACACATTTGTGGAATGATGGAATGATATCGAGATTCCGGATTCCCGGCACGAACAGAAGAATTAACGGTTCAGATTTTTTCAAAATTATGTTATTAATTAAATTATTTATAATAAATTCATATAAAGTAATTCATCAATTTTTGATTAATTCAAAATTATATCAATTCATTATTAATTAAATTATTTAAATCGCTGTTGTTTTAATTTCTACTAAAATTTCCACGTAAGGACTCAGATTTTTCCGAATACTAAAAAATTCTAGAATTTTAAAAGTGTCGAAATAATCTTCGTAAGATCAAAAGATACCGACCGTGAATAAAATGTCTACGATGATTTTTTTCAAAGAATTCAATCTTCCGAATCTTATATTCTCATCACGTTTAGTCAAATCCTCTTGTAATTTAAATGCCTCCATGAATTATTTGCATTACACAAAAGTCTGTGTGCAGCGTACAAAAAAAGGATTTGTGTTTGTACGAAGAGAGGATGAAAAAAAAATGGAAAGACAACAAAACAGAATTTGTAAAAACTCGGGTGGTCCCTTGTGACATCACATACGAGTGTGTTGGGGTCGAAAAAGTCCAAATCCCCGCGGATTCTCGGTTACAAGCCAGACTTTAACAAACCCAACCTGACGTCACTGGAGGAAATAACGGACACACGAGCCAGCAAGCATTACGGCCACGTTCCACTTTATCTTTTTCTCCTCTTTACCAATCTCTCCGTTGAAATCCGCACCTGTATCGTCGATGTAACTGAGAAACTTTTCAATCGTCCTTTGATCCCATATTTCGAAGTTTTTTTTTACCAGCGAAATTGTACTTTTCACTAATGAAATTAATTAAGAATAATCCCTAAAGGAATGGAATCAAAAGTATTCGTTTTCTTTTGTTTATGAATCAATCATATTTCTCCCACCTAAAAACTGCCTGGAATTATGAAATTACAAAATCCACAGAGGAAAGTAAAAAATCAGGCCTATTAAAGCCGATACTAATCGTTGATTCTACCACGTTGATCACTTTAAAAATAATTCAGGGCAAGGGAGATCGTTGCCTGTGAGAAAGTCGACACTCTCCGATCTTGGATCGTTGTTTGCCCTCCTTGGACAGTGAGACAAAGGAAAATATTTTCGAGTGCGTAAAAAAATGTCGAGACGATAAAATCGCGAGAAATTCTTGGGTTCTCGGATAATAGTGGTGTAAAAATAGTGGAAGAGCTCTCGTTTGACCCTCTGAGTGAGGAACGCGTCGAAAGGATAGATGAGGGGAAAAAAAAATTAATACGACGAAAGACCCCCCTAACAATGCGAGAGTGACTTCCGGCGAGACTAACGACGATTAACATTCCTCACTTCGTAAAATCTCCATCTGACTCGTTTTCTTGGCTCTAGGAGTGAAATAACTTGCTCGGAGTCACGTCTAAGTCTGTTTGTCCCGGTCGAATATCTGGGACAGGGTTGCAAATAATGCATTACTTTTTTTTAATGCATTTACATTTTCAATAACCATTAACTCTTATTTTCATTATCCATTAAATGTTGATAGAAATTATTTCGATTAATATATAAGAGTTAATGTTTAATGAAAATTATTACAATTAACCATAATGCTAATAGTTAACGGAAACTATTGCTATTTAGCATTGACATTGCATTCAATTAAAATGGTAGTACTCGATATTCTAACCAACTTTCTTAGTTATTTGGGTTTAGCTAGTAACATTAGCAAAGTTGACTTGTTTCGTGTCAGTAACGAACTTTGCAGGTATCATCTTGACAAACAGATTAGCTTTACGGTTAGCTTTAGTAAAAATTTATTTACTTTTAACTATCACTATTGGGCACTCTATTTAAACCACGTTCCCTAGAGTTGAAAGGCAAGAGCCATGAGGAATACCTCTTTTTTTTCTTGCGATACGGAAAAATCGTAATTCCTATATCATGATCGTTGGTCAAAATCGAAAAAAAATATCGAGTCATTTGGGCGACCTCTCAATTTTTTTTTTCAATGCTCAAGTTTGAGGAGAGTTACTTTTTTGACAAGTACTAACAGCTATAATCAAACCCAATCAAAAAAAAAAATATCGATTATATTTGCATCACCCTAATGCAGGGTTGCGAAATTTTTAATGAAAAAGTAATGCATTAATAACAATCGATTGTGTGAACGACCGTGTAGATTAGAATTTGGTTGTAGTAGCTTCGATTCGGCCAGTGAATGATTCCAGATGTAGGTGGAATAAATATTTTCACGTATTAAATGCATTAATCATTACTTTTTTAATGGTTAATGAAAATAGTTTCCATCAACCATTAAATGTTAATGGAAATAATTTCCATTAACCATTAAATGTTAATGGAAATAATTTCCATCAATCATTAACATTGTATGGTTAATGGGAATAATTTCCATTAATCATTAAACGTTAATGGTTAATGGAAATTGTTTTCATTAGCCATTAAAAAAGTAATGATTAATGGATTACTTTTTCATGAAAAATTTCGCAACCGTGATCTGGGACCATGTTTTTCGTTGTCCTCGCGAAAAAATTTCAAAAATTCATATTATTAATTCACGAAAATAATACGCTATTTTTCGGGACGAATACTCGCGACCATCCACAAAATGGCTCGATCGCGTTACGCTCATTCGCAGGGAAACCGCGGAAGAATAATGCCGCGCATGCGCGAAACTCTCGATGACTCCGGTCGGCCATCTTGCTCCGGGGTCTTCCCGAGTGCCCGCAGGGCAAATTGTTTCCCACATTCGTTTTATCGCGCGACAACGTCTCTTTCAATTAAAATACCCTTCCGGGACTGATGCAAAGAAATAATAAACGAGTTGAAAAGAAACACCTCAATTTCAGTGTAACCCGAGAGAAAAAGACGACATTCCGGTGACCGCGGGCGCTCGTATATGTATATTACCGCGTGCGATCGAGATATGGCCCGCCAGGAAATTCTCTCACCGGTTGTAACTTCCTGAGTATGAAACCGCGATAGACCGAGGAAAACCACGGTGGACCAGAATCGCGTGGAACAATAAAAAACACTGTCTGAGATAAAGCAAACGAGAAGCCGCATACTGGGAAAGCGGAAGGAAAACCTTGGGCGTTGGATGAATCAGGAAACGCACGTCGAAAAAAAAGCTCGTACGAGTAACGATTTGCGGGATCCATTCAATTCTCGTATAATTAAGAGACATTTTTCTACATTTCCGACAATCAATTAATCCACAATTCTTTATAAATATAAAAATCCCGTCTTGGCGGAAATTTTCTTGCCTCTGATTTATGTTTTCCAAAAGTTGATGAATTTTTTCACATCGTTGATTGTATTGCGAAATTGCGAAACCAGTTTCAATTGAATTTATATTCACTTTCGCCATGGCGAGTGAGCTGGAAAATCGTGATGAGAGAAAGAGAGAGAGAGAGAGAGAAAAAAAAACGAGTGACCGAACGAACTTCCGGTTTGCGTGACCGACATTAATAAACAGCGTGGAATGACCGATGCGTGGCCCTGCGAAGGAGACCAAGAGTTTCCTTATTCCCACGAGGGTCATTCACACGATTGCAATTATTAGCGTATGCAGCAGCGTATAATGGGCATCCACGTTTTTCAGTGATATTATTTATTATGCATATACATGAATACGGACTCTGCTCTCTTTTCTATTCGCCGCTCGATGCACTTTGCGTGACCGTACCGAGAGTATCCTCGATGAAAACGATGTTTATATCCGAGTTTCAGCCGAGCAAGGGGGAAAAAATAATATAATAAGACGATATTCACGACTGGAACTCGTCTGGACTGCATCATTCGCTTTCTTCTTTCCACGTATTATATTTTTTTACTCTGTACAAGTTTGTGTGTCGATTTAGCTGAATGCATAAAGAAAAATATTGATACAAAATTAATAAAATTTTTATTTTATTGATGAGATATTCTTTTATAAATACAATAGAGGAAAACATTCATACAAAATGAATAAAGTTTTTATTTAATAAATAAAAAATTAATTTTTATCCATGAAATAAAATTGCTTGATCAAAAATTTCATTAGACTAATTATAAAATGGACATTCAACTGCAAAGAATATATGGGGCATTCCATCCCAAATCGGTCAGTTTGAAAAACTTTTTTTTTTTATTTCCTCAATTTTGTTATATTTTTGAGTACCCATCAAAAGACCCTTCCTGTTAAATTTTGAGATTTTTTTGATTACCCGTTCAAAAGATATTAAATTAACAAAAAAAACGCTCTTTTGTTGGTATTTTGGTCATAACTTCTTTAATAATGGTCCAATTTTAAAGTTTTTTTTTTTCAAAATTTTTGTTTTGTATGGCCTTTTCAGAAAAAAAATACAACGAAAATATTCGACGTGTTTTTGAATGAGTTTTTGCAGTTTTAAACGTTAAATCGCGTTTTTAAAAGTGAATGTCATTTTTGAGTTTTTTTTTTAATTTTTTGTTTCAAACATCTATCTATTCAACAATTTTTCAGACTAGTCCGATCGTGGGATCTCAATAACGACTATTTTTTTCAATTTTTAAAAATTAAAATTTTTTTTAAATATAAATTATGAATACCAATTTTTGTTACTGTATAGTATTTTTCAATCGTTTTGAATTGATTTGGACACTGCCATCGTTAACAGATTTTTAAAATTAATAATTAATCGATGAGCAAATAACAACAGTTCAAGAATTGTATGAGTGGGCATTGAACCTAAATAGTCTACCGAATATGGCTGTCAAATTTTCACATAAGAAACATTATTCAGATGTTTGAAACAAAAAATTTAAAAAAAAATCAAAAATGACATTCACTTTTAAAAACGCGATTTAATGTTTAAAAATCAAAAAACTCATTCAAAAAGACGTCTAATATTTTTGTTGTATTTTTTTTCTGAAAAGGCCATAAAAAACAAAAAATTTGAAAAAAAAACTTTTAATTTGGACCATTATTAAAGATGTTATGACCAAAATACCAAAAAAGAGCGGTTTTTTTGTTAATTTAATATCTTTGGAACGGGTAATCAAAAAAATCTCAAAATTTAACAGGAAGGGTCTTTTGATGGGTTCTTAAAAATATTAAAAAATTGAGGAAATAAAAGAAAAGTTTTTCCGACTGTCCGATTTAGATGGAATGCCCCATATATACGAGGAAGTAGAAAAAAAGTGACTCGTCGGCCGAATAAGCGATAATCTGCAAAACAATATGAGAAATAGGCCAAGAAACTATCAAACACATTCGTGCATCGAATGATCGTTGAAAATCTCTTTTCCTTATGCATTGTTCATTAAATGCTGAGCTCATCGTGCCGAAGAATTTGCCAGCTCTACAAAATTAATTGTAGAGCGAGTGTACGAATGATTTTCAACGAATCTTGAAGTCTCTGAAAACGTACTGAGAAAATAAATATTCACGGCCGTAGACAACGAAGATCATGCATCTGTTTCGTTTACGAAGAATTGGGAGCGTTACATTTTATTTCTTAAATTTTTAATTTTTGTAATTCTTCAATTTCCAAGTTTTATTTTTCAATTTTCATTTTATCGCGTGTATGATAAAAATGTTGACAAAAATTAGAGGAGTAAATTTGCCATTTTTTGGTTTTGATCTTCGAGTAGAGAAAAATAATGTGGCGGCAATGTGCAAGTTTCGAAGTGAATTTTGTTTTTTTTCATCGATGGCTCGTGATAATTCACAATGACGATATCGTCCTCCTCCTCCTCCCACCCCTCTTTCTTTCATCAACATGCAGTTTCGCGCGGTTAGGTGCACTATATTAGAAGTAAACGAAAGAGAGAGAGAGAGAGAGAGAAAAGAAGAGAAGGGATTCTCGATGACGACGGATGCCGAGGAATCTCGGAAGGAGCCGAGGCCATCTGTTTCGCTCGGTTCCCACGCTTCCGCCGCGTCGAGCGTCTTTTTTCCCTTTCCCTCCGCCTCCTCTTCCTCCAAACCCTCTCTGCCACTCCCTCTTCTTTGCGTTTATTTTTTTCTTTCTCTTTCACTCTGCGTGATCCTCATTTTCTCTCCTTCTCTCTCTCTCCCATTCTCCGTTTCTGTTTCTCTTCGTCCGATTCTCGTTCAAGCCTGACAGAGTTTCTCGGCACAGCCGCGCCCGTTGCACACGCTTTCATCCTGTTTTATGCCCATCACGAAGAGCCATCTTCTGCCATATTAAACCTCCTTTCCCATCACAACTAGCACCACTGTGATTGCGACTAAATAGACTAACGTGATAGTAGCTGAAACGCTTACTGCACGAGGAATTATTTTCATCCCTTGTTCCCCTCCTTTTAGATGCAACGCGTTTGTCAGGAGAGCGCTAAAACGCTTTTTTCAGGCTTGTACTTATGGCGCATTATGATGAATATTTTGAGAAGGCTCTCTCGAAATTTTCCTAAGAAACTAGTTAAATTGTGAGAGATAGATTATTTTTTGCAAACGGATCAAGATCGTGCGAAAATAGGGTGGAAATTTATTTTACTCTCATTTCCATCCTTTTTTTCTCACTTTACTTTTATTTTTATAGAAAAAAGAGTTTATTTCGAAAGTTTCAGATAATTTTACGCTCAACACTTTTCATAATAATCATTTTCGCGAATTCATCAAACATTCGTTAGATATTTTTGAAAAACCATCTTTGTAAAATTTTGCCGCGCTCTGATTTTTTTCGTTTTGCCGCAAAATTTTCAAATAATATTGCAAGAAATTTTATCCTCGTCTTGTGTAATTTCTAAATAAAAAATTGGTCTATGAGAAAAAATATAAAAACTTTTTCTCAACGCATACGAAAGAAATGACCGTGAAAAAATTGATTCGAGTGATTGATACGAAATTCTTTAAAGGAGAAGATGTCACACGAGATAAAAATACATTTATCGTTTTTGCTTCACGTGTGTCAACAGATTTTTTACCTATTAGCTTCCTAATGAGCAGATGCCGAAAAAAAAACTATCATTTTATGACTCGGTAGTTACATTGTTTGCACAAGTACAATCAACATTGATAATACGTATCGTTATTGATTGGGAATGGAAAGTCCAAAAAAATTCGTATAAATGAGCAAAAAATCTCGAGGTCATTGTAACTTGATATGAAATGACTATTATATTGGAATTACATAATTATATTTTCATTTGATCGTTATTGAATTTAATGAAAAATAAATATTGAAGAGCTTTTGGTGGCTCAAAAATTATTCTCAGACGGAATAAAAATTTATAAAAGTTAAATACACTAGTGGAAAAAAGTAAAGGATCAAAGAAATTTCCCAAATTTTTAGTGGTTTTTAACAATACTGTATCTCAGTGAAAAATGGTCGTATCGAGATCTAAAAAAAAGCATTTTGAAGCTTGAAGTTTCTAGTTTTCAGATCTTTTAGCAATAAAATTTTCAAAGCTACAGGTTTCACGCAATTATGAGAAATACCAAGAAAAAAAAATTTTGCAAATTTGCATCGCTTTTGTTTTGGCTGTAATTTTTGGGAAAAAATTCTTTCAGCTAAAACATTACAAGGACCGGATAGCTTGTTTTTATTTAGCTTCAATTTGCTTTTTTTGAGACCTCGCTGCGACCATTTTTCGCTGAGATATCGAGCTTTTACGAAAAAAGACACTTTTCTGTTTGACCATTGATATCTCAGCAAGCAATGATCGCACAGAAATTAGAAGGGGCGTTTCATAAACTTGAATCAATGCTCTACAAGGATAGGCGATGGTTTTTTGAAAAAAAAAATTTTCCATCCTTGCCATGAATTTGAAAAAAACAGAAGAAAAAGGGCTATTTGTGGTTTTTTAGAAAATCAACGGGCAAATTAAAAATATTGACAAAACGACTAATGTTGAACGTGACTTTTACAGCCCAATATACCCACAAAATACCTGTAAAGTTTCAATTTGATCTATCCGACGGTTTTTTTGTTTCAAGCAATCAAATTTTTGAAAAAAATTAAAGGATCATGTTTCTGCCCCTAAACGTCATAATCATTATTAAAGTGGAAAACAATTTTTTGTGTGGCTTTTTTCACATTTTTATCGCAAACAGCGTTTAAATGTACAGAAAAAAAAAATTTCGAAGAATTTGCGATTTTTTTTTTTTTAATTTTGTCGATTTTCTTTGTCTTACATAAATTTAAACGCTGTTTGCGATAAAAATGTGAAAAAAGCTCATAAAAAAAATTTTCCTCTTAATAATGATTATGAAGTGTTTAGGGGTAACAAACATAGTCCTTGAATTTTGTGGAAAAAAAAATTTCAAAAAAATTAGAAAATTTTTTTTTTTTACATTTTTTTGATTTTTTTTTCATAAATTTAAACGCTGTTTGCGATAAAATGGGGGAAATGGTCGAAAAAATGTTTTTTTGTTCATTTTCATAATGATTTTGAAGTGTTAAGGGGCAATAAACATGATCCTTTAATTTTTTTCAAAAATTTGATTGCTTGAAACAAAAAAACCGTTCGATAGATCAAATTGAAACTTTACAGGGATTTTGTGGGTATATTGAGCTGTAAAAATCACGCTCAACATTAGTCATTCTGTCAATATTTTTAATTTGGCCGTTGATTTTCTAAAAAACCATACATAGCCCTTTTTCTCCTGTTTTTTCAAATTCATGGCAAGGATGGAAAAACCTCTTTTTTTTTTTAACCATCAACAATTCTTGTAGAGCATTGATTCAAGTTTGTGAAACGCCCCTCCTAATTTCTGTGCGATCATTGGTTGCTGAGATATCAATGGTCAAACAGAAAAGTGTCTTTTTTCGTAAAAGCTCGATATCTCAGCGAAAAATGGTCGCAGCGAGGTCTCAAAAAAGCAAATTGAAGCTAAATAAACAACAAGCTATCCTGTCCTTGTAATTTTTTAGCTGGAAGAATTTTTCCCCAAAAATTACAGCCAAAACAAAAGCGATGCCAATTTGCCAATTTTTTTTTCTTAGTATTTCTCATAATTGCGTGAAACTTGTAACTTCGAATTTTTTTTGCTAAAAGATCTGAAAACTAGAAACTTCAAGCTTCAAAATGCTTTTTTTTAGACCTCGATACGACCATTTTTCACTGAGATACGGCATTGTTAAAAACCACTAAAAATTTGGGAAAATTTTTTGATCCTTCAATTTTTTCCACTAGTGTATTAAAATAATCGAAAAAAATGTTCTTTTATTCTTTACTAAGTTTAAGTTGATAAATTGAAGAGAATTATTATATTTTACGAAGAATTATTTCAAAAATCTTTAGTTTTTAACTGAAACAAAGCTGAAGGAGATTAAATTTAAAAAAAATTATTATACGAGATAAGAAGTTACCGTAGGATTTCGTAACAGCTGCGTTCGCACTCTCGATTGGATCGTTTTTTCTACTGCGTACGTTATTCAAATAATACAAATTCGGTTCATTTTATCGGTTCGCGTGAGTATATATATCAGTCTCGTTTCATCCATTCTCACGATCAGCCATTAATTCCTACGAGTTCCCAACAAGAGGAACAATGTCAAAATTATCGATCATTCTGCGTTTCGTGATCCTCATCGTCTGCGTAAGTGAATAAAATTTTTCGACAAGATTAATTATCGGATGAGCGAGCAAAGTCCAAATTACGGAATTCTAAAATAATGAAAAAATACTTCTAAAAATTTAACAATATGGTATAAAATATTTATTACATTTTATTGCACATTTGATTAATGATTTAATAATTATTAATTTGCATAAGTAACAATCTGTTGTAAATGGCAAATTGCCGATTGACAAAATTTACGCCAAGAAAAAATCATGCTTTGAGTATTATTCTTCTTCGCGTTTTTGCTATTCCAATAAAATAAATAATGCATTCTCAATTAGTGCTAAATTCAGAGAGTTTCCTTGGATTCATTTCGTCATCTGAATTATTATTGCTGTGAATTTTTTTTTCTGAATTGCGAAAAATCGATACTGGAAATATCGTTTGATGAAGTGAATTAGAATTTTTTTTTGTGGAAAATAATTATTTCAAAATTGTAGGGTGTGCGGGCGTTGATCCAATCGCCCTCTTTCGTTTATCGCTATGAACTGTCATTTAATGCGACCGTTGATTTTGCGGCCGTAGAATCAGTTTACACGAGTGAAAAAAAGGCGTGCAATGACACGTACAATAAAATACAAAAGGAAAGCTTACTGAATTCTATAATTGCGTGGTCGGCCCTATATCAACAAGAACAAACGGTAGGACAATGTTTAACTTTCATTAACGAAACAATAACTTTGAGGGGCGAAGATGGAAATTGCAAAATTGCGGTCAAAATAACTTATTTATTTTGAATAAATTTATCGAAAAAATTTATTATTTATTAAAAATAAATTTTTAATTTTTAATTTATTTAAAATATTATTATTTATTTAAAATAAATTTATTTAAAATAAATAAATTTTAAATAAATTGGAACTATTTATTTCAATGAAATAAATATTTTTTCCCGGGTGTGATTGATACATTTTAGCGAGTAAAAATCTTTGCGATAAGACCTCATTCACTCTCATGAATGCAAAAACAGGCTCGGAATAATTTGACGGGCTTGTTCCGGCTGATCAAAAATGACCCAGAGATCGAGGAATCGTCCAGACTGACGGAATTAAGAAAGCTGGCGGATGTTAACGTGGGGGAATGTGCCTATGCTCATCACCAAAATCTCGAATATTACTTGACAAAAATTGACAATGCCCTGAATAGAGCTCGTGGAAAATTCGATCTGCTCATAAAGGCCGAACATTATTGTATGAATGGCACGAATAATGTGGACATGAAAATCACCGATCCCACTATTGTCACGTGCGTCAAGCAAGTGAGTACAATTTCAACTGAAAATAACGAAACTAACACATTTTGGGAAATAAAGATTTTTGCTGAAATATATATTTGTCCCTATAAATATGAACTATTCAGTTCATAGTTCAGTCAATCGGGTGATCGATCATTTATTATTATTATTGTTGTTGTTGTTATTTGTTGGTGTTGTTATTATTTGCCAGGTCGAACAAAGAGAGTTGTTTGAAAAAGAAGAATATACAAGACGTATTCGGGAGCATGCCAAAAAATGCAACGATTTTTATACCAAGCACAACGAAAGTCTCGGTTTTTGCGTCAAGGAAAAAGCTCTCGACCCTTATGAAGCCCAATCGCGGGATATTGTGAAAAAGTGGCGTGAAAGGAATTCATAATTTTCATAATGAAGCGACGATGAGGGCGCTTGGCATTAGTTCTCAAGCTAATTATCAGATTTACGAAATTTAATGAATTCGTCCTTGAGAATTCTGTTTTTATTTATTTGTCACGTATTTTTCCTACCGTCCCATTTCCCATTTCATTTCCAATGAAAAACGATTATTTTCCTTATTGAGATGCGAGAGTTCATTTTTTTTATTATGCAAAAGATTTTAAGAATTTTATAAAATATAAGAATTTGCAATTTTTCCCAAATACATAAAATGATCCGTGATATAACATTTTTCAAGTGGTGAACTTATTTTTTAGCAAGAATGTCATATCCTAGAATAAAATGTAAAGAAAGTTGAATAAAGAAGTTACCAAAAGGACAAAAAGTGTCGTTGTGTCGTGAGAAAAATGTTAAACGATAAAAAAAAAGCTCAAGAAAATTTCCGGGCAAAGGTGGCTTAGGTTGATAATTTTGAGACATTTTTTTTTCGTCTCGACTTATGCGATCATTTATCGAGTTCGATAGCCTGATAATAGCGAGCGAGAATAGAAAAAATTGTTCCAACAAATTCCAGCGTTAAACTCGAACGAAATAGTTAACGAGGTGAAATAAAAAAAGTAAAACATACGAGAGAAAAAATGATGGCTCTCCGAATCAGCCGCATTCGCATGTTTGATTCGATCAATTCTTCCACTGACGTGAAACATCTGTGCCTAGGCCGGTGAATTAATTAATTTACATCACGTTCAGTTTTCGGATACGCGTCTGGCGTATCAGTCGAATTTCAATCGTTGTAAGCTGTTAATTCTAACGAGCCTACGCCAAGAAAAAGAATGTTGAAATTATCGATAATTTTGGGCCTTGCGATTCTCATCGTCCGCGTAAGTACGTTAAACTTCTCGATAAGTTTAATTATCGGAGGAGAAATAGAAGCCCAAATCATGAAATTCCGTCAATTATGAAAAAAGCTCTAAAATTGTGCTGATATTCCCTAAAATATCTTTTACATTTTATTGAACTCTGTTTCACGGAGTTCATTAAAAAAAATTGGAGGACAAAGATTCCATGCGTTGTAATTTTTAAAAAATTTATGATTTCTATTTGAGAAAAATTTACGACATTGAAGTTGAACCGACTTTCACCAGAATAAAATAAAATTATTTTTTTACATTTTATATTAACAATTTTAATTTTATATTCTGCACAATGGGCAGAGAGGGGCAGCAATTTTTTTGTTTTTCAAGGTTTTTGTTTTTTTATGGCTTTTTCAGAAAAAAATACAACAAAAATATTCGACGTGGTTTTGAAGGAGTTTTTTAAGTTTTAAACTTTAAATCGCGTTTTTAAAAGTGAGTGTCAGTGTTGATATTTTTTAAAAAATTTTATTTTAAGCATCTATCGATTCAACACTTTTTAAGACTTGTCCGATCATGTGATTTCCATAATTACTATTTTTTTCGATTTTCGAAAATATTTTTTTTTTGTTTTCATCAATTATTGTGAATACCAATTTTTCTTACTGTATAGTATTTTTTTCCATATTTAGAATTTATTTTGACACTTTTCTTTATTGTTAACAGGTTCTTAAAACTAATAATTAATCGTTAAGTCTGTTTATGATCAATAATAACAATAGATTTATTTATCCACGTATTTTTTTTAAAACCTTACATATACGATTATTTCCTGAATTAGAATATTCCTTTGCCAATACGTTTCCGTTGTTCATTGGAATAATTGAATGAAATTTTTCTGTTTATATATAAATATAAATAATGTTTCTCACGTGTAAATTTGACAGCAATATTCGGTAGACCATTTAGGTTCAATGCCCACTCATACAATTCTTGAACTGTTGTTATTTGCTCATCGATTAATTATTAATTTAAAAAATCTGTTAACAATGAACAAGTGTCAAAATTAATTCAAAATGATTTTAAAAAATACTATACAGTAACAAAAATTGGTATTCATAATAATTTATAAAAAAAAAAATTAATTTTCATAAATCGAAAAAAAAGTAGTTAAGGAAATCCCACGATCGGACTAGTCTTAAAAATTGTTGAGTAGATAGATGTTTAAAACAAAAAAAAATTTCAAAATAAAAATGACACTCACTTTAAAAAAACGCGATTTAAAGTTTAAAACTCAAAAAACTCTTTTAGAAACGCGTCGAATATTTTTGTTGTATTTTTTTCTGAAAAGTTATTAAAGAAGTAATGACCAAAATACCAAAAAAAGAGCGGTTTTTTTGTTCATTTAATATCTTTTGAACGGGAGATCGAAAAATCTCAAAATTAAACAGGAAGGGTCTTTTGATGGGTACTACAAAATATAAAAAAATTGAGAAAATAAAAATAAACGTTTTTCAAACTGTCCGATTTGGGATGGAACGCCCCATATGTTATATTAATACATACAAAATAAAAATATACATATAGATATACTGTCAAAATAAAATATTAATAAAACCATGAAATTAATTTGTCAATTATTATGTCTTCCCATTGATCTCGATGATTAATGTCAATTTCGGTTCAACCCTTTTTCCTTCTTGTTATTTTCTTGAGTATTTCTCGTGCACGATCGTTCGAGGAGGCAATTAAAGTCTCTCCATTGGTAGAATTAATCGAACGGTGGATGGAAATACGTTCCCCGACTTCCGGCGAGGAATTGGTATCCGGCATTAAGAGGGGGGCTCACCCTACCGCCGAGAGAAGTTTCATTCTGTATTTACAGTTTGTGGTAACGACGATGTATATAAATAAGCAGGATGTGGGGCCACGTGCCCCCCAGCTGTGGATGAGGCCCAGCGGGAGCCAATAAAAAAAAATTGTCGAGCGGTGAAGAGGGTTAAAATCGAACCCCCGGTTTATTAATACGCCAACGTGACCACGTGTGGTACCCTCATCGTGAATCCAGAGAAATTATTTATATAATTCAAACTAATTTACTGAATGTCAATAAAATTTTATTCAAATATCCGCCTAATTGGTCACGTTTATTAGGCCGAAATCCATGCAGTGCGAAGAATTTATTTTCTGATTTATTCAAAAATTGATCATAAAAATGGTGCATTTTATATATATATGGGACATTCCATCCCAAATCGGACACATAGAAAAAATTTTCTTGTATTTCCTCAATTTTTAAATATTTATTAGTACCCATCAAAAGACCCTTGCTGGTAAATTTGGAAATTTTTCTGATTACCCGTTCGAAAGATATTAAATTAACAAAAAAATCGCTCTTTTTTCGGTATTTTGGTCATAAGTTCTTAAATAATGGTTGCAGTTTTTTGAGATTTAAACTTTAAATCGCGTTATTTAGAGTAAGTGTATATATATATATATATTTTTTTTTAATTTTTTGTCTTAAACATTTATCTATTCTACAACTTTTAAGACCAGTCCCATTGTGGGATTTCCATAATTACTATTTTTTTCGATTTTTGACAACTAAAATTTTTTTATTATTTAAAAAGTTTTATATATAAAAGTGTCAAAATAAATTCTAAATAATGAAAAAAAAATACTATAGAGTAACGAAAATCGATATTCATAATAATTGATAGAAAAAAAAAATTTATTTTGGAAAAACGAAAAAAATAGTACTTATGGAAATCCCACGATCGGACTAGTCTTAAAAGTTGTTGAATGGATAGATGTTTAAAACAAAAAAAATAAAAAAAATATACACTCACTTTTAAAAACGCGATTTAAAGTTTTTAACTCAAAAAACTCATTTAAAAAGACGTCGAATATTTTTGATGTATTTTATTTTGAAAAGGCCATAAAAAATTTCAAAAAAAAACTTTTAATTTGGACCATTATTAAAGAAGTTATGACCAAAATACTGAAAAAGAGCGGTTTTTTGGTCTTTTGAACGAGTAATCAAAAAAATCTCAAAATTTACCAGCAAGGGTCTTTTGATGGGTACTAAAAAATATAAAATGTTTGAGGACATAAAAAAAAAAGTTTTTCAAACAGTCCGATTTGGGATGGAATGCCCCATATATTTATATATTTTACAACGTCACGATTAAATGAGTTTGAATTTTTTTTTCATATTGGCCAAAATTAGAAGGCTAAAAATAAATTAGAGTAATTTTTTTTTTGTAATTGGACTCAGTAACAAAAATTTGAAAAGGAAAACATTTGGACAATATTCGGAAAACCCCTCGTTCACGATTATCTATGAAATGATTATCGTTGGAATTCGCAAGCGTTTTGGGCTTTTCCCCGTCAAGAATAACAGTGAGAGAGACGGTGAGAGTTTGTTATTGTGCTGAAAATATTTGGATCACACATTCAAAGAGGAAATATATATTCTTGAGGCCGATGGGCGAATGTTGGACCTTCCATAGTCATTGGCTCTCTCTCTCTCTCTCTCTCTCTCTCTCTCTCTCTCTCTCTCTCTCTCTCTCTCTCTCTCTCTCTCTCTTTTACCCGGCATGGTAACCCACCGAGGATATTCTGGTGCGCGAGACCGTTATCTTTCTCTCGATTCTATATAACTTACGTATCTATACACATAAATAGGGGAATGTGGGGAAATATGGCCACCATAAAAAGATAATGCAACTAGGATGCTGCAGATAATGCAAACTCGTTACTTATAATCTAAAAATACCGTTTTTGTTGATTTTATCATACATGCGCGTCGACAAAACAATTGTCGGGGGCAAAACGGCCACCACTTTATTTTTTTTGTTCAAAAATTTAAGTAAACGAGGAACAGCGTTGAAAGAAACGATTTTCTTCGTTTCCAGACATTTTACATCACCTTGATATCCAGGATAAGCGGGACCAATTTGCTTAGCGAATTTTTGCAATTAATTAGACCGTGGAATTCGATTTTAATCACAGTTGCGTTATTTAATATTTTGTTTGCGATCATTGTTTAATTTTTTAACTCATGAAAGGCAATTGTCAGGAAAATGTCACTATCCCGAACTGGCCATTTTAACCCACCTTCCCCTACTCATTTATAAGTATAACCGGCACAAAAGAGAAACGAGAAGAAGCGACCATACCAAAGAGTTCTCTCTAACCGTGCAAATATCACGAATATCAAAACACAATGTCAGAAATATCTTTGTAATAATATTTTGGAATAAGCAAAAATTCATTGGAAAAAATTTCTTTCCAATGTTTCCGAGCATTTTTTTAATGCCTATTTCTAGATTATAGTATACTTTTTTTAGCACATGTTGAATTCCTAATAATAAATAATTATTGTGAATTTTGAAAATCCCTTCCTTCATTTTTTCGAAGAAAATCATGCATCAGAGTGATTTTTTAATTTCCCCTTAAGTGACTTTATTTGAAACAATAGTTTTCTGACAGTAGAAATCATTTGATGAACGATTCACTGAAAATTTTCAAGCGATTTGACGAATAAAAGTTGATTGATTGCATTCTTTTCGCAAAAATCAAGCCTCCCTTTGAAAACATCCGCCATTTTGTTTTTACATGATATTTTGAAAATTTCAATGAATCAGAGGATCGACTGATGTACCAACAGAATTTCTTCGGTCTATTTACTTTCAGTGATCTCGTTTGAAATAGCAAAAAAATCATCCGTAACTTCGTTCCATTCGTACATTAATGCATTAAAAAATTACCGAGTCTTCTTCGGATGTTTGAAGAACTTTCGTGGAAAAATATGATCGCCAATAACAAAAAAAATCCCAAAAATAAGCTTGTTTCTTTTTCTTCCCTGTAGATTCGGTGTAACCCCTTAAAACGTCCAATTGTCAATTACGATCGAGGATTATACGGCATTCTGACCTCGGAATCTGTGATTATCGGTGTCTTGTCCATGTTGTCGTTTATCGGGCTCGGGGGTGACGTAGGACTCGCGCTGGGACTAACGTTGAAGCCCTTGGACTCCTTGGCAGGACGTTGGGGCGAGACCCTGGCCGGAAAGCTCAGGGTTTTCGTCCATTGTGACAAACCTCGCACCATATCGAGGCCGCACGTCTTATCGACGAGACAATCAATTTCGAAAAAAAATTTCGACCAAAAATAAACACTAAAAACGGAACCAACGAAAAATCCTCACGATAGTTATCGTTCTCTGTTACACAAATCGTTTGTTGTTTTACGCTCTGGAAACTTTTCGCTTATGCACTACTTTCCACGCGCACTCCTCGTTCTCGTATCACCCACGCACAAGAATTCGTCGATTTTAAAGTTCAACGAACCGCAGCGTCGAAAGAGGAAAACAAGAAAAAAATGACTCAAAAAAACTTCTCACTATAGGAAATTATTCGATCAAAATTTTCGCAATTTTTCTCACGAATCGCCCTTCGAAAACGTTATTTCTCCCGTTTTCCTTCCAATGTCACTATTTCCGAATTTTTTTCTTCAATTATCCAACTTCCCGTCTCAACGATGATTTTTCCTCGCAATATTTTCCGATGAAAAATATTGAATCGCAAGGCTTTGTGATTTTGTCGAATGATCGGCGAATCGTGCGAATGCGGTCCTTCCCGCAAGACACTCACTGACAAACTGTCCGAGACTGCCCAGTTCACGGAGAACTCTCGATTCGTGCTCCGAGAAGTATCCTCGATGTTGCTGGGATTTAGTCGAGAAACGTGCGGTGGGGATGAGGATACTGCAGAGTGGGGAGAGGGAGAGAAGAGAGAGAGAGATGGAGAGACGTCTTTTCAGGATGAGACGGTGCTGCCACTGCAATCGACAGCTGCGCCCTCGTGAAGCAATTCCCCTTTGGCAATTCTCGGCTCTGAGCCGAAAATCGAAAAAAAAAAATTAAAACTTCCTCAACCCTTTCAATTAATATTTCCCTGGTCAAAAGGCTCGTAGAGGATTGAAAAAAGCTGCGAAGTAAAAAAATATAAAAATGTAGTACGATTTTTTTTTCCACAAGGATCCAAATGGACCATTTTTTAAATTGTCCTCAAATTAACATTTTTTTAATCCAAATTGAATTTCGCAACAATTTATTTTCGTTCAATTTATCGATAATTAGTAGTCATTTTTTAAAAATCTTTTTTATGTCGGGTTTGTGTAATTAAATTTTTTTTTTATTGAATACATTGAAATGAGAATGAAGATAAATGGATTTTCAGGTGCGATATAAAAGTCTTTCGAGGAGCAGCTGTGCGCGGCCTTCTTCGACCTTCCTCCCTCCACCTGGCATTATTATTTCTCTTTTGCGGGGGCCTCCTCTCTCTCTCTCACTCTCTTCGGGGCCCGTCGACAACGACGCCAACGCCATCGTGTCCTGGTTACCGCGTCTCAACGACCCACTCGTTAATTTTCAACGTAATTAATAATTTTTTAAAATCATAAACTTTAAATAACATTTTTCTTTATCCTCTACGTTTTAAATTTAAATCTTATTAAATTCGGTGCACAATAAATGGCGAATAATTAATTGGACTAAGAAAATTAATAAACAATTCAAATGAACCTCCGGTTATTTTTAAGGATGTTGAGACCCTATGAAATCTTTAAATGTTAATTGTTCAATACACAGCTTCTTAATCGTCGTGAAATTTTTGCACGACCTCCTAAATACTTCATGTAAAACCATATTAAATTTTCAGAATTCTATCATCATTACTTCAACCTCCTTAAGGGTTAAAATGAAAAATGATGAGAAAATTCTGGAAATTTTGTATGTTTTTGTATGAAGTATTTGAGAGGTCATGTAAGAATTTCACGACGATTAGGACGCTCGTTATTAAAATATTAACATTTTGTTAAGAACAATTTTTTAAACAGATAAAAAAAATATTTATCAATAAACCTCGTTTTGTTTCCGTTGCTTTCAATATAGTGTAGATATTAAAAAATTGAGAGGTCAAAAAAAAAAACTTGTCGCAAAGTTATATCAGTTTCCATAAGAGTACATTTAATTAAATTTAATTTGTTAATGTTAATTGTTCGATAACGGGCTTCCTAATCGTCGTGAAATTTTTACACGACCCCTTAAATAATTCATCCAAAAACATACCAAATTTTCAGAATTTTCTCATCATTTGCGATTTGGGACTCAGTATCCTTAATGATCTTTTTTTTTGTCCTCAGAGAAAATTTTTCTTCACGTTTGGAGCTTCGCTCAATGAAGTTTTATTTTTATTTAATTTTCAAATATCGACTATCACAAAAAAAATGCTACAGCCAATTAATTTTTACATTGTGCATTTCGACGCGAGTTATTTCGATTTCAAAGAGTTTCCCCGTTTGAAATACGAGAAGGAGGAAAAAAGGACGCTGGATGAGGGTTTTTGAAAGGTTCGGAGGGCTACGTACAGCCCTCGAAAGTCTCATCCACCCCCGCATATACAAAAGCAAGCGGGTTCTGTACCCCGACAATTGGCCCCACGAGATGAGCAACGTTGGCATATGGCAATTCGAGAAACGACATGTGTTCACGTTCAGATCCGTCACGAGATTTTACCATTCACGTACACGCACAAATACACCCTTCAAAGTGCACCCTCGTTTAATCACGCACTCTCGTTCCTGCTGCATGATTTTCTCGACGAAAAAAAAACCCTCGAGGTAATTCGAGACGCTTTGTAAAATTTTTCCATCCACTTCGGAATTCCAACGAGGCTTTTTTTTTTAATTTTTCTCCGCTATCTCGAAATGCGCCGCGAGTATTAAAATTTTTCACCCGCATGCACGAAAGGTCGATGAACTTTTTCCACAAATCCAACTTTTTTTTCCCTCTACAATCTGTATTCTTTTTTTTAACCCTCATGAAGAAAGGAAATATAGAAGGAATTGAGACAGAATGATTGATATTATGTTTTTCGTAAAATCGATCCTAAAAAATCGATCAAAGTTTTTTAATTTATCCTTGATGATTAGGAAATAAACGCACGGATTCTTGAAAACGGAAAAGAAACATGGAGCCTCTTATCGGAATGCAAGTTAAATTACTCAAAATATTGTTATAGAACGTTTCACTAAATATTCCCTTTTTAGTCTGCAAAATTGCTATATTCAATTGATAAATGTTTATCGAGGGGTTTTTTTATGGTATTTACATATTTGCACACATAAATAAGTAAAAAACGCAATATGAATATTTTTCAATTGAGAATAACTATTTTGCAAATCGAAAAATGTTGCGCATGAAAGTAATGAAAATTTGAGAAAAAGGAATATTTTGGTGGACCTTTAAATAACAATATTTGGAGTATTTTTGAATTAAAGTTCCAGGATCCCATTATATATGTATATTAGGGTGATTCGTTTCAGGGCAACTTTTTGTTTTTACCCATCGTGCCCGAAAACCTTTAGTTGGTACCCAAAAACGAAGTTTCCCGAAAGGGGGGTGTTGTCAAACAATATTTAGAGGTCGCGAATCAAAATTGAAGGTTTCCCATTCGATTAACTTTGGAAAAAAAAATATTCTCATTATTAGTGTTACCATTCCGCGAATTTTGATATCGCGATATTTTCCAAGTGGGTTCTTATGAGAAATATAAAACTCTACAATAAAGTTCATTGAGCCATGTCCGTAAATTCAACCGTTTCAGCGGTATCCTTATTTTAAGTGAATATTGTATGAAAATATCTATTCAAACGTCTGTAACGCCTAAGCTATTGGATATATCGAAAAAATTCAAATGAAAACTTTGTAGAGAAAGTAATTTGCTACAAAAAAGTCTAATAAGCGGAGCCCGTAAATTCAACTCTTTCTCAGGTATGAAGTAAAATAAATAGATATTTTTTTGTTTTATTCAATCAAACGAACTCCATTTTCTATGAGATAGCACGTACAAAATCATAAGAAAAACCATTTAACAAATGTTACAAAGAATTCCTTATGCAAATAAATCAATAAAACAAAAACAAAAAATCAATTTATTTTACTTCATCCACTTATAGCTGAGGAAGAGTTGATTTTACGGGCTCGGCTTGTGAGACTTTTTTGTAGCAAATTACTTTCTGTACAAAGTTCTCATTTGAATTTTTTCGATATATCTAATAGCTCAGGCGTTACAGCCGTTTAAATAGATATTTTCATAAAATATTCACTTGAAACAATGATACCGCTGAAACGGTTGAATTTACGGACATGGCTCAATAAACTTTATCGTAGAGTATCATATTTCCTATGAAAACCCACTTGGAAAATATCGCGATATCAAAATTCGCGGAATGGTAACACTGATAATGAGAATTTTTTTTTTTAATCTTAATCAAATGGGAAACCTTCAATTTTGATTAGCGACCTCTAAATATTTTTTGACAACACCCCCCTTTCACGAACCTTCGTTTTTGGGCACCAACTAAAGGTTTTCGGGCACGATGGATAAAAAAAAAAGTTGCCCTGAAACGAATCACCCTAATGTATATGAGTGTATTTTAAAAAATACACAACCGACTTGGTCTAAGAACGATTACCTTGCTCGTCGGGCAAAATCCTGGTTACGACAAGTGGCCTCGACACACCTTTAAAGCAAAACGAGCCGAAAACGAGTCTAGCGAGGAGGAGAGAGGCATAAACGAGCTCGGGTCTCAATGACGCGTATGATTTAAATTTACCGTAATGGAGCATATCGACTTCTCATAATTTACTATATAATATGCAATAATTCCGGATGCGTCGGGACACCTTTTTCCCAAATAGGGACATTTTTCTTCGTGTGGGACACATAATCGGGACAGTGTCTCAAATAGGGACACTCGGAACACTCTTTCCATCGATATGAGACACGGAATAGGGACATTTTTCCACGGGTGGGACACTTGTCCCAAAATAGAACACACAAGTGGGACATCTCTTTTCCAATACGGTAAACATAATCGGGACACTTTTTCAACACGGGACACATTATTGGGACACTTTTACCAGCATGGGACACATAGTTGGGACCTCTTCTTTCCATGTGGGACACTTCATTGGCTCAGGTTTTCCGCAAAACGATTTGAACAATGATTTTGTAATCTCGCGCAGTTGAAAAAGCCAAGTTTACAATTTCAATAAATTGTAAATAATCACTCTGATGTCCCGTCTCTCCGGGAATTACCTTGTGCGTGTGAAACGTTCATTATAAAATACAGGAATTACGTTCAACTCTCATAGTTGCGTCCATTAGCGCATTACAAATTTCATAATTGTCGACTCGACACAGTTTCAATTTCAATGGATCTACGTGACTCAATATAAAAATATTTTCCGTGATAACATTTTATCATTACAGAAATAAAACAAAATCATGCGTAAAAAAAATTCCAAATTTTCCAAATGCCTTTTCATTGTGCTCGGAATTAAAATTTTTCGAAATTTTGGAAAATATTTGATATTGACATTTCGCGCTCATTGAGCCAAAAATATTGCATTCTGCAAGATTGACCTTGAAAACAAGAAGTGGGGGCAATAAAGGGACTGCAATAAACGATGAGGTGGATTAGGGCACAATAGAAGGGAAATAAATTGGAGGAGAAAAAAATCGACTAAATTCAATGTATCCGAACCCTGCAGGCCAATGTCTCGAACCACGTTGCCTTAAGGGGTACGCACTCCAGAACATTACAAAACCGTTCTGGTAGAGTGAGCATTGAGCCAACAATAGCCACAATTACAGACCACAAAAACCCAAACGATATATATATATACAAATATATTATATTTTGCATGTAATGGCAGCATTATACCTGCAAGAGTGATAATTAGGGACCTTTGGTACTGAAAAGTCTTTTTCTATTTTTGTATTTATGACTCCAATAAATATCAAGTATCATTAAACTTATTCGACATAAGCGTTATAGTCAGATCCAAAATTATTTCCGTGCCAATGGACATTGTATTAACAAATTTAATAATAAGCAATACATCTTTTTATAAGAATATAAATTATTATGTATAATAACTTATTCACTTAATAATAATAATACATTATTAAACCCTCAACATTTCTGCATCTGCATTTTTCGATTTTGGCTCAGCATTACTTCTCAACTATGTCGCGGAGAAAAAAAAACCCCATTAACATTTTTTGTACTTCATTCAATTCTCTGATGGACGATTTGTCCAAAAAAAAATTGCACATACAATTAAGGTTGTTTTGACTCATTTTAACGTCAAAATCTAAAAATGGTGATGCAGAAATTTTGAGGGTCATTATTGTTAATATTAATAATATTATTAGTTATTTTTATTATTATTATTATTATTATTATTAAAACGACTTAAAACTATTATTATTAAACTTGAGATAACGCCCTGATGCCCTTATGGTTTTGAAGTTAAAAAAAAAACAATTTTTTAACCATAACAAGTCAATTGAATGATGAATTTGCAGAAAAGTAGAGACATCCTGGTACGATGTAATTTGATCCACGGTGGAAATTGTTCAATTTTTATCTGAAAACGTATAAAAGAGACCTTTCAGCCCGTATCACTCGTACTCAGCTGGTACTTAACCTAAACGAATCATCAAATAGATCGAAAGGAGGGCGCGATTGAGGTGTTAACCTCGTTTCTGGCAAGTCTTCGTTGTAACCCGCTTGTTCGAACGCTGCGTTCGGCGGTTGGGGTCATCATGAGGGTATAAAAATGTGAAAAGTAATCGAGACGAATCAAACAGGATTACGTGGGATCAAGAAAATGGGTTGAAGCCGTATTCATCGTAGGTTTACGTGTAATACATGGAAATCTAAACCTTAAGGGGTTTCCGAGCAGTTTATTGAATTTTACAATTTTTTCAATCCAAATCCCTCGAGCAATTCTTTCCTGGCCAATATCAACCGTTTTCATTATCCAGTGCACTGGTGCAAAAAAAAAATTGAAACCGATAACTGAAAAATGATCAAAGTTAGGGCGTTCCCAAGCGTTCCGAAAACTTTCCATGTTTTTCAAAATTGCACCCTTGAATGAATTTTGAATTTTAACGTATTATTCGTGTTATACATATTATAAGAAAGTGCCTAGGAAAATAAATAAATGCCTATGTTCAAGGGAAAGCAGAAGTTAAACGTCAAAAAAAGAAAGAAACACGCTAAATGTGAAAATAGAAAAAAAAACGTGTGTCTGCCACCTGGATGAAACACCTTCGAAAAATCAGCGCACGTGGAGTCCAGATTCACGATGACTCTTCCTTCTCGAATGATATTTCGCGGCACGAACCAAAACACGTGCATTTTGGAAAATTACCATTTTTTTCTCTGCATAATACGTTTACGACCAATTTTTCACATTACTCTCAAACGTCCAAATATTCCGTACAAATCCTATTTTCTCGCTCCTTAAGGGATTACATCAATTCACAAAAGTCGTTACGCCTAATAAAAAAAATTTAAGAATTTTTTAGCAACGGACGTTTAAAAAAATATCACGACGAAATCAGCGTATAAAAAAAAAATCTCTTGAAAATCTTTTGGAGTTTTCGGTGGTGTAAAGATTGAGTTAACAAAAAGGTACTCGCAAATGCGACTTTATTTAGATGCAAATTTTTAAGGAAAAAATGCAACTTAATTTTTTTATTTGAAAAAAACCGTAGATCTAGAAAAGATCAAGAAAATTTTGGAAACCTCAAAAACTTTCTTGAGCAATTTTATCTCAGAATGGTAATTCGGAGACCGCTTTATCAGTGGACCTAACTTTGTAGCGTCCTTTTTATTTTGTTTCAAAAATGACCCTTACTTATTTGTTTCAAAAAGGACCCTTTTTATTTTGTTTCAATAAGGACCCGTTTTATTTTGTTTCAAAAAGAACCCTTTTTATTTTGTTTCCAAAAGGACCCTTTTTATTTTGCATCCAAAAGGACCCTTTTTATTTTGTTTCCAGAAGGACCCTTCTTATTTTGGCTACTTCGCTCCAATGAGCGAGTAATTAGAAACGGCGCGCTGGAAGAACGAGGGACAAGTGGCAACGATCCTTTTTCCTTTGTTTGCTTTCTCGCATTCTCGATGAAGAGGGCCCATTAATGCCCATGTGGTCGCTCGCAAGGGTCCGTAGGTAAATGTTAAAGAGGAGTTGCACATGGCGCAAAATTTCGGGACTGTATTTTTTTTTGTTATTTTCTGGACTCGTCGAGTCGCGGCACACGTTTTTCATTCGCCAGAGACATTTGCCCCGCGCGAACAAAGAAAGATTTTTCGTTCGAAGATCTCGTTCTGAACGAGAGCACCTGGTAAGAAGACGCGACGCGGGCGTTTACGAACGAGAGAAACGGAGAATCGGTGCTGAAGTATGAAGGTTCGATCGCGAGCGTCAGAATGAAGCCGAAGAGACGAGAAATAATATTGGGAAGTTTGCAGCTGCTGTGACAGCTGCGATACTCTCTTCTCATCGCTCTTTCTCCCTCTCTCTCTCTCTCTCTCTCTCAGCCCTACAATCTGACCCAGGACCACTTTTCTGGGGCCCTTCTTCATTCGCCCCCTCCATACTCTTGCGAAGCCACCTTCGACGCCATTATCATATCTTTTTCGTTCTCGATTCCCCAATTTTGCTGCCTCAAGTTGGATACACCTCCTTCCTTATCAACAATTTTTTAGATTCTACTCCGAAGTCCATTTTGTAATCTACGAATTTTTCTACCGTTCCTTCGTCGAACGAGCTTTTCAGCGTCTCGTTTATAAAAGATCACAAAATCCTTCTGAAATCCTTCCGAGTGATTCCTGATTTTCATCTCAACTGATCCAAAACTCCGTCGCGGGCGAAATGCGCGCGTTAATTCGATTGTAGAACGAGGGCGGTTTCTTTTCAATCGTAAAAGAGTGTGAAAATGTAACGGGGATGAAAAAAAAAATTGGAGAAAAGAACGAAGCCACATGTGTGTGCTCCTGTCGTGATGGATGATGAAAAGATCTTTCTCATCCCCGAAGAGCATCATCCCCTTTCTATGACCATCTCTTTTTCTGCCCCCCCTCTCTTTCATATTCTCTCTTCTCGGTGTATATGCACGCGAACACCCTCGAAAGGACAACGTGTGGAATGCCCAGCATACGGTCAGCTGCGAGCTGATGTGTAAAACTAAACTTCCTGCGCCACGCGCTCACATCTGCTCCACTCTTCTTCTTCTTCTTCTTCTTCTCGTTTCCTTTGGCTTCTGGTCCTCCTTAGTTACACGCCACAAACGAAAATCTTACGAGAAAAGGCTGTGCCGAATGATTCGTAACGAAACGAGACAGTTTAACATTTTATTCGAATCTCAAATTCCCTGAAGCGAGAAAATAAGGTCACCGTGAATCCAAAACCATTTTGAACATACAGTGAGAGAAAAATTACTGAATTTGAGAACATGAATTTATTTATTAAATGAAAGTATTAATTCGATTATTTATTTGTTGAACCAAGAAAATCACTCTTCATTTAAAAAAATATTTTCACGAATCTATTACTCCATTGTATTAAACTCTTATTTAATAGTAACAATTAAATGCACGATAGATTTGATTAAATTTGTATTCATTGGGTTAATTACATTGATCGCATTATAAACATGAGATCATTTGAATCTAAAAAACGAATTCAATACAAAAATATTTTTTTCGAAAAAATTATTTTCTTGCAATAAAGTCATTATTATTTTACTTCAAAAAATATTTTTATTTAAATAGATTTGATTAAATTTGTATTCATTAGATTAATTACATTTATCGCATCATAAACATTAGATTATTTGAATCTAAAATGATGATTATTTGAATCTAAAAAACTACTTCAATACGAAATTATTTTTTTCGAACAAAATTATTTCTTTGCAATAAATTCATCATTATTTTACTTCTAAAAATATTTCTATAGTCTTTTCAATATTTATTAGATATAAAATTGATTGTGATTATTTGAAAAGAAGCTGTAGTAAAATAAATGAGACATTATTTTATTCCAATAGAATATTTGTTTGGAATAATGAAATTTTTATTTCCTTCGAGCAAAGAACTATCATTTCTATAGTATACTGTAATAATATACATTAAGTTGTTAAAAATTAAAAAACTGGTTTTTTAAATGTTTTCTTATATTCGAATCTTCATAACTCCTAACTTTTTTCAAGTGCATAGTAGTAGTCGATAGCGTAATAGGTAGCGTGTTAGGTAGTTAGGTAGGATAGGTATGATGGTAGGTAGGGTCGAGGGTTCGAATCTCGGTCGGACAGAGAAATTAGATCGGAGAATCGGCGCAGATTTGTCTTTTTTTTTCGATTTATCTCTGTTTGGGGTCACTAAACTATGCATATTAAATTATTTGGCAACGGCTATATATTTTTTATAAAATGTTTAGCAACAATTAATAAACACGCATTTTATTGAATCAATCATTTTTCCTGATGATTGGACTAATTAATTTGTTGATTCAACAAATTTTTTTTCTCAGTGCTTCCTCTACTAAAAGACATGCATGTTTTGAATGATAACATGTGTTCTTGATTTTGAACAACATATTACATATAATTGATAAAATATTGTTAGATTCAAGTAAATTCGTTTATTGAAACAGAAATTTATGGAATTTACTGAAAAAAATGAACCAAGTAAATATATAAGGGAACCGATCTAGTATGTTTTGGCAAATAATGAAAAAAATGATTTTTTGCCTTCAAAACTGTATTTCATTGGTTCTAGTAATTTTTTCTCTCGGTGTATTTTCAACAACGATGACAATATAAAATAAAAATGAGTGAGGCTGTCTAATTAAAATAGTTGGCCGGCTTTTTTCAATTAACCTTGTGATATCAATTTTCTATCTTTATTTTTTTTAGTCGTTTTAAAAATTATTATCGGTTAAAACGGGGATGAAAGAATCGAAGAATAATATTTGTTTGTGTTTACATAATTATTTTAAAAAAAAACGCTGAGATTGATTTTTAGTGTCAGAATGGAAAAAAGCAAAATCTTGAATCGCGCCCTAAGTTATTCAACGGCTCGACGCAGGTTCTCGTCGAGATGCAAGCAAATGCGATTCGTATTACGCTATATAAAGTGCCGTATACAATTCTGCAAGGTGCCATGTATGTATAGATATATATATATATATATATCTCTGGTGAAGTGAAAGGATAGGCACGCGATTTCATCTCGCGAGTCTCCGGCAGAGAGAATTTTGTCGCCGATTTAAAACGTTGCATCAATACTGAGTTCAAACTTTTTATCATCGTTCAATCATAATCCTCATTCCAATACGACCCCCATAGTAATTGGTAAAAAAAAAATATATCCAACACTTTTCATTATAATTGAGTCCGATGATTCACGGTTTTAATAAAAATAAAAAAATATTAATCCACGTTAATAAAATTACATGTTACATATTTTAAATAAATGAATACAATTTTATATAAAATATATTTAAAAATTATTCGAATCTGAGAGATTGAAAAGATGATTATTTTGATTTATTCGAAAGAAAAGAGTTCGAGTCGAATGGCAATTAAATCGGATTTGTGTGTAAAATGAGAGTCGAAGACGACGAAACCAGGGCGACATGTGTAACTCAAAGTGCATCTGTGCTGCAACCCGGTGCATTTATACGTGCACTTTAGTGATTGTAACCAAAGCAGAGACTTTTGTATATGTATAAAGAGAGTAAACACGAAGGACTCGAAAGAGAAATACACATAATACACATAGCTATGGATGTATGGGATATTCCGTGTCAATTGAACCAACAAGCTCCCTGAAAATGGTTCATGATTATTTCTACGAATTTGCTGAGCCTTGTGAGTACTCCCTATTTTTTTTTTTACAATTTTTCTTAGCATCCTTAATTGCCAAAAAAATTACTTCAATGAAAAACAAAAGTTTTTATTGAAAAATTTATTTTCATAATAATATTATAAAATATTTATTTTAGTTAAGTTCAAAATTTTATAATTTGTTTCCATCAGACCTTATTTTTTTCCATCAATGTCACCCACATTATTGTTAAATTTTATTTTCCGAGTTTTATTCTCCGAGTTTGTAGATTTCGATAAAAAAATTTTTTTTTTACTTTATGAAACTTTTTTAATCAAACAATTATTTCTCAAAGTAAGGGTTTGGAAAAATGGAAAGATTCAAGTGCTTTTTTCCGCCTGATTGTGAGTCTTGAAAATCGATCTTTGTAAAATCGTAGAAAGATCTTGGATAAAAGGATCAAAAGTTAGTTCATTTTACGTAGAATATTCTTTTCAATTTCAATTTCATTTTTTAAATATTTTTTAGTACCCATCAAAAGACTTTTCCTGTTTAATTTTGAGATTTTTTTGATTACCCGTTCAAAAGATTAAATTAACAAAAAAACCGCTCTTTTCCTTTGTATTTTGGTAATTACTTCTTTGATAATGATCCAAATGAAAGGGGGGAAACGAAAATTTCATTCAATTATTCCAATGAGCAACGGAAACGTATTGGCAAAGGAATATTCTAATTCAGGAAATAATCGTTTATATAAGGTTTTCAAAAAAATACGTGAATAAATAAAAACTGTTGTTATTATTGTTCATAAACAGACTTAAAGATTAATTACTAATTTTAAGAACCTGTTAACAATAAAAAAGTGTCAAAATAAATTCTAAATATTGAAAAAAATACTATACAGCAACAAAAATTGGTATTCATAATATGTAATTTATTTTTAAAAAAAAATTCAATTTTCAAAAATCGAAAAAAATAGTAGTTATGGAAATCCCACGATCGGACTAATCTTAAAAATTGTTGAATAGATAGATGTTTGAAAAAAAAAAAAAAAAAAAAAAATGACACTCGCTTTTAAAAACGCGGTTTAAAGTTTAAAACTCAAAAAACTCATTCAAAAACGCGTCGAATATTTTTGTTGTATTTTTTTCTGAAAAGGCCATAAAAAAACAACAACTCTGAAACATAAACTTTTAATTTGGACCATTATTAAAGAAGTTAGGACTAAAATACCAAAAAAAGAGCGGTTTTTTGTTAATTTAATATCTTTTGAACGGGCAATCAAAAAAATCTCAAAATTTAACAGGTAGAGTCTTCTGATGGGTACTAAAAAATATTAAAAAATTGAGGGGAAAAAAAAGTTTTTCAAACTGTCCGATTTGAGATGGTATGCCCCATATATAAATCTATATGGGCATACGTATATACGAATGTGGGTACATAATGTACGTATCTAGATACATAGAATTTTCAACGAAGATACAAACGAAGGAGGTGCGAGGGCTCGGAGGGAAACGAGTTGCAGCTGTTCTCTGATCAGCCCAGAGCAGCTGCCACGTGAGAGATGAAATATATAGATGGGCCGGAGCATCGAATACCTTTTACTCGATAAAACATCTTCGATACTTCGACTATCGAATAAATTACAACATTTTTTTGTCTCTAAAAATATCGAAGCTTCGTTCAAAAAATAAATAAAAAATAAAAATATGTAAATATTTGTAAATCAATAAGTAGAATTTATCTTTTTGTCTTTGATTTTTAATCGTGGTAATCACAGTAATTTTGATTACATGAAACAATACTTTTGGAATTGTTAAAAAAGCTTCAAGATAATTTTCTTTTAATCGTCAATTTTTCTGAAAATTAGGTCGATGCACTTAAATCACCGAAATTTATTTTCCTTTTGGAATATCCACTTCTAATTAAAATGCCGCTTTGCTCATTGAATTACGAGCATTTTTCGATTTTTTACAGATTTTTCAAAGCGAAAGATCAATTTTTTTAAGTATTTTCATATCGAGCTCCGTCGATATTAAAAGTGTTCTTAAAAAAATTGAGATATCGGAATGAACAAAGCGGCATTTTCGAGTACACTATTGAGAAAATTCAAAATCCAAAATTCAAGTTAGAAAAAAAAATGAAAATCGGTTCATCTGAAGCAAAGTTATGGCTTCAGGACTTTTTTTTTCAAGTTCAGTTTTTCATCCCTTTTTTCAAACTTGAACTAAATAATCATTATTTCAAATATCGAGGAAGCTGCGAAGCATCGAATGGAAAAAAAAAGCGAGACTTACAGAAAAGGCTCGATCGTGCGCGCCGGGAGTCGCGTGATATTTACTAATTCTGGCATTCAACGCGCGCGGAATTCTCGAGCCGAATCATCGCGAACAATTTGTGCATGTGTGTTTTCCCAAGGAGAAAGTTTACGCGTCCCATAAACAGTCTATGGCAATCTATATATGGTTTTACCGAAGAGCGAGAATGAACGATTAGGCAATCGTCTCCCGATGTACAAAATCGTTTCTCGACATTTTCAGGCAACGCAATTCGTGCCAAATCAATGAATTTTCTAAAATACAATTTTTTGTAAACAATATCTTTCACAATTTTCTTAAAACTTGAATTAAATGTCGCATTTTTTCTAAATGGAATTTCTCAGCCTTTTAGAACATTTTTGAGGGATATAAAAGGAATTCGATCGTTTCGAAAAATTGACGTTTTTTGGTTATTTTTCGAAAGTATGTGTTTCAAAAATATTTGGTTAATAATTAGAGCAGTCTGAAATTTTGGTTACATCTATAGTTCGAGTTGGAACTAGAACCGACGAAAAAAATTCAATTTTTACTAAAAAGTAGAACTCGAAATAACTAGAACTAAGTAAACAATTCCTAAAAATAGCCTTCTTTGAGCTTCCAAACTTCTGGAGTCTCTCCCAACGTATCGATTCTCTTTCAACATACTAATTCATTTTATAAATAATTTTTTTTTCATCGAGAGCACCGGATTATAGCTATGTCGATGTTTTGTATTTCGTTCTTAACCGTCCGAAAAATTGTAAAAAAAAATGTCGTCGATTCAATATTAATGTATTCGAGAGACTCGTCGTGGGTTATCGCGACCATCGAGAGTCTCGGTATTCAATAAAAATAGTGACCTATGCCCGTCTCGAATAATAATGAGTCACAAAGGAACGATTGACTATGAGAAAAATTCGTCGTTACATTTTGTGAATTCAAATTTGAGTTTCAAGGGCTGCCCTGACTCGCGATAGCGCGAAGAAGTGAGTAACGACTTTCACCCCGGCTTAAATATTTGAACCGAGACCCCCCGACGCGCCTTTGTGAACATTTTCCGATGTCTGAGTCACACTTTTATAATCCTATGCTCCGACTTTGTGAAAAATCGAGCACGAAAAGCGATGAGATGTACATAAGAGTCGTTAAATAATTTGAAATTCATGATTTTTCAAAACTCCAATTGCCAAACTCTATTTTTGGAAATGAAAATGAATATCATCGTTGGACGATATTTTTATCGCGTCGGTGAATTCGTAAAATTTTTTATAAAAATATGGAAAACGCACACTGAGAAAAAAGTTTAGTTAAAACAACTAAATCCATTTAGTTGAAAAAACTTTGTTGATTCATTACTAATTTGTTTGAAATAATGAATCAATAATTAATTCAACAAATGGATTTGGTTAACCATAAGATATGAGGTGAAAGAAATTATTTGGTCAATTTCCAGATACAGTTTAGTCCAATTTACACTTTACTGAGTTGCTATACAGAAATATTTCGTTGATTTCTAGTATATTTTAACTTGATAAATTTAGCTGTAACAAAAAAACAATTCGTATTTTCAATCACACAATTTATTTGGTACAAAGATATTTATTTGATTGAACTGAAACTTTGCTCATTCAAGCAACGATTTAACCGATTTAACTAAAACTTCCACTGTATCTTTGTTGAATTATCAAAATGATCTCGTTGAACGTCCGGAAACAAATATTTGGTTGAGTTAAACAAATCTTTGCATTTTCAACAAAAAATTTTTCTCAGTGCACAATTACGGTTAAATTTTATTGCTCTGTTTATCATCGATGAGAAACTTGAAAAATGTTTGAATGGCTTCTGAATAGCCCTAAAATTAGCAAAATAAATAATGAGAAAGCAATTTTATAAATGACATAATAGATTATAATAATATGTAAAAAACATTTTTTATTTTTTTTAATTTTGTGCTTGCTTGCTTTTAGTATATCATACATAAGAAATGATGATCTAGAATTTTGGAATTTTTGAATGATAGAAAATTCTTTTGAAAATAACTCACCGGCTGTGACGTTCCGATATCATAATATATCGGTGAATCCGGTTTCGTGTAAGTCGGTTGTTCGCACATTGTGTCTCGTCCAATGATCCAAAACGATCTAAAACGATCTAAAACGATCTGAAACGATCTCCAGCCCCGATTATTAACGTCAAAATTCAATAAAATTCTCGTCACTGAATTCCAAGTCACGTTCAATGAATATAAAGTTGCTTTGGAATCACTAGCACTGAATAAATAAACCAAGAATTGCTAAACAATCCTCATTCACTTACGGATAATGAAAAATTACATTATCCGATCAACACTGAAAATTAAACCGATCGGATCCAAATTCTCTCTTAAGACACGAATCCTCCTTAATATTGGATATTCGATCCAATCGCGAGTAAAAAATGTATTTAATAAGGTTGATAATTTTCCGAGTCGGAGAAATTGGACTGTTTATCCTTCGGATGACCCACGCTCGTCCCCACAATTTTTCACTGATTGTCTCGCGTGTGCATTCGAATGAAAGAGCGTTTGGAATGTAATGGGCACTATGAGCTTCACGAACGAATAAGTTGGAATAAGTGACTAACCGCCTGCGACAAAACCGTGGATAAGTCTCTTGGTTGAGAACCGAGGAGATACTAAGCCGGGTATAAACAGGCGCGTGGCGTACGCCACAAGACTTAGCTCACCTATACCCACTGGTCACACAACGTTCGTTTATACTCGTGTATATTTTTATATACACAAGCCGCGTATTACATTTATAGGTGTGTAGTAACGAGGAGCTGGCACGGTGTACAGAGCGCCTTCGTTAACTACAGTACAATGCGTCGAAACTTGACTCCCCGCCCGAGGTATCAAATTAATTGCCATAAAAATACCGCCCTTGCCAAGAGCCAACTTTTCCATGATCCTTCAAATTCGAAAACGGCAAAAAGATTTAATTTATATGATTAATTCCATAAATTTTATAAGTTAATAAATCTTGAACAAATTTCCCTCAAACTTAGACTTACGTAGGGCCAAAGTTTACAGTAAAACAAATCCCTGAGACTAGCAGCCCATTTTAAATCGATCTAATTTTTATCGAATTATCAATCAATCTTCCTCAAAGACAATTTTATTTTATACGACAACGAGAGAAAATATTCATTTAGTTTAAATAAATTTATTTAAATTTACAATAAAATAAGTTCAAAATTAAAAATAAACTAAATTATTGAATAGATTTTAATGATAAACACTAATTTTAATACCTATAAATAACCTATGAAAGCCTATTTATTGCGCCGATATTCAAATAAATATTTTTATTGTACATCTAAATGAAAAGTCACTCGTTGTAAGTCCAAAAAATTCATTAAAGTTATAAAATTCATCAACATCTGAGAATTTTTTTGAATTGTTTTTATTTATTTAAAAAAAAGAATTATTTTAATGAATTTTTTTTAAGTTTCCAATTTTTATTTTTATTTTTTTTGTTTCATATTTCAATTTCATATAAGCAAACAAACTTTTAAAAAAGCTGCCCTATTTTTCGTAATTTTTTAAAATCAAATAGAACCGCCATTTTGAATTCTGCAAATTTCCCTATAGCTTCGATTGAGATATTCGAATTCGCAAAAGTGTAAGAAAAAACTAAGAAATTGACTTTCACGAATATCCAATTTTTTTTTTGAAATTTTGGACGCCATATTGAATCGTCCATTTTTTTAATTTTTAATGTACGAATTACTTTAATTTTTAACTGTATATATAGATAATATTCAAATGTGATTCGTTTCCCCTGGCATGTCACCGCTGATATATCATATAAATAAAGAGAATTCTTAAGTACTCGGTAGCATAATAGAGGTAGCGTGTTAGGTTGTTAGGTAGGATAGATAGGCAGGTCGCAGATTCGAATCCCGGTTCAGACAGATGAGATCAAAATAATGAAATTGGGTTTTTTTTTTTTAAATTTTTTTAATGCAACCGATTCAGAAAGTATGTAAATAAAAAAATATACATAATAAAAATTTTTGCAAGGAAAAATTTTTTTTTAAAAAACCGTATGAAAGTTACAATAATCACAATAATTTCCTCACGTCCCGACGCTTATATGAGCTTCATATGAGCGCAACCAATTTCGACATGGTATGACATTAATATGAGCTTCATACGAGCACCACAATTTCGTCACGACGTGACTCCCATATGAGCTCCATATGATGTGTTATTGTCAATCATCATATGATGCAAATATGATTTAAAGATGAGCACTCATAAGCGACACACGGCTGTGCGTTGTTCTATGCGTCATAGATGATTGCATTATGATGCCAATATGAGCTACATAGAAAAGACATTAATTTTATTTGAATGCATATTTCGGATTTATTTATTTATTTATATAAATTTAAAAAATATATTTATATAAAATTTTATTTGAACCAAAAACCTTACTCTCGGTGGTCGTAAGAATTCTAAAATCCGTGAAAGAGAGAAGGGGAATGATTGAACTTTGAGATGCTTGACTGTAGGTAATAAAGACCCTCGCTATCTTCGCTGAGGTGAAACTGTACTAGTGCCTCGTATGCATATGCACAGTCAGTCGCTGTCGTTTTGAACGAAGTTGAGGATTTCAAGACTCCCGCAGGACATCCCTCTCTCTCTCTCTCTCTCTCTCTCTCTCTCTATGCCACTCTACATAGTCCCCCCTCCTCGCAAACTCTTTGCCTCATATCTCTCCTTCTTTGTCACTTCCTATGCGCGCTTGTCTTTGGTTCACGGTTCGCATAGTTATGGGTTATACGCGAGGCAGGTGGCGACTTCCACAGGTGAGCGCGGCTGTTCTTTGGGTATTCCGCTTGTATGTGTGCGAGAACGAGTGAGAAACTCTTTCGCCTCTACGCTGACAGGAAGTAGCGGAGACAGGAGGGGAGTCGGTGCGAGGTTTGGCGAGGAAGGTCGGTGGTTCTTTTTCATCGTCAAAATGCCCCGACGACTCGTGTAAACCTCGATCCTGGAGTAACATTATAACGAGCAGAGTCGGAGATAGCGGCGATACGAGGGAGTTCAACGTGGCGGCAGAAAAGTTGAATTAATAATGGAAATTAAGGACGCTGGAATGAAAGAGAGAGATTTTGGTGGATAAGACAATTATATTCATGCCGAAGAGAATAGGTTTCATCCAGGAAGGGAATAAAGGTTTTTGGGGCTTGAAAGACCCCGAAGAAGTAGAGCCAGAGGTTGACCCTTAATTGGAGATCGAGGAGGAGGTTCCCCGCCCGAGTCCGGTTTATTGCCCCGATCATCAATCGCAATTTGTACGTCGATTTCCAGCAAAACAAGTGAGCATCAGTGTGGATTACGCTGCTTCTTAGGCGTCACGGGAGGCTCTTCTGGAGTCTCCGTCGTTGAGGGAGAATGGTTTACGCGCTTCCTCGAGGGTCCTCCCCACCTTTTTTGCCCGGTTGATCCACGCGTAACCAGTCACTTGCACGCTCGCACTATCTCTCGCCTCTTGCTTGGCAACTGCAAGGCAAGAATATACCTCGAGTTTTACAAGCAGCAGAAACGACGACGACGACTATTACGCGAAAAGGAAGGGAAGGAACGATGGTGGGTTTAGCGAACTCTGGCGTGACTCCGGAGATACGCGCTGGTATTCCATTTAGATTGCGATTCGTCGCGCTGATGCTAATCTCCGGATTATTGGTCAACCATGCGATGGAGATGTCGCAGGTGATGATCGGTTTCGGTTGAAAACTCTTCCGCTCTTCGGAATTCGAACTTGGGCGGCTGAATTAACGACCCTCAGAGTCTCAGCTCTGGTTGACACAAAGTTCGTCTGTGTTCTGACCAAACGGGGCGTTCTGTCGCCCGGATAATGATACGGGACAATCACCTTCGCTCTGCTGGTACGATCAGCGATGCAATTCAAAAGATTGAACGCATCCGGCAATCTAAACCACTTTTTCCGTCGTTTCTCAATGTGCCGTCGCGGTTCTCGGCAACGTTTTCCCTCTGTCTCGTCAACGACGACTCCCGACGATCTTAAATTCACTTTTATAGGTCTCAACCATCGTGATGCCTTGCCTTCGTCTTTTGCCCTCTTTTCGCTCATCCTTCGCTCCTTCGACGATTCTACATCTCGCGCCGGTAGATCGTGTTTTGCATCCGGTTTTCTTACCTCACGATCACGCAACTCACCGGCTAATCCGGATTGCATCTCGATAATTCTCGTACCCTTCTTCATGGTCTCCCTGTCCCGATGTTTCTGCTGAATTGGCACGCGAATCGATCCATCCACCGGCGCACTGCCACGAGTTTCTTGGCTTCCAACCTCGGGCCTTTTTGTCTCGGCCCTCTTCGATCCTTCTACCCTCGTACAGGTAACGTCTACCTGCCGCTGATGCTGCCTCGGCTTTTCTGAAACCGCAGGTGTCCTCGAAACGAGTTCAGCTGCTCGATTCGATCTAGCGCCGATTCGATGGTTCTTCGGATCGCTGCAATACGTTTGGACCGAGTCCACGACATTGATACGTCGCCGCGTAGATTTTTCGGGGTTCATTGACTCGTCGGGACGATCGGAGGATTTCCAAAATCTCGGCTTCTCGTGCGAATCAATTTTGCCAGTAGTATTTTTTGGGACTTCCCCAGAATTGGCGTTGAGGGAAGTTTCTGCAGGAGGCTCTTGGTTCGTGGATTTTGGAAATGAAATTTTCGGCTTAATTGGGGAGCTCAATGAAAACCGAAAATAGTCCAGGATGTCGAAAGATTGAGGATCGTTCAGCGACCTCTTTGGCACTTGGACCGAAGCGTCGATCGGAATTCCACGAGGCAAATCGTTATCGGAACCTTCGATGCGGATCTCCCTTTTGATGGGACTTTTGATGGGGATTGTCCGTGATGCGTTTGTCAATCTATCCGTTATATTCTGTGGATTACGGAAGTAGTTCAAAATGTCCAATGGTTCAACGTCGTAAGCATATTTTTTCATCGTTTGCTGCGATGCGCTTGAAGTTTTCACGATTTTACTTCCGATGATCTCGACATCCGATGTGACAAAATTATTGGGGAATTTGATTTCTTCGTGGTCTCCCGTTTGCACGGACACGTTTAGAGATCCTTCGTAAAGTGATACCCTTGATTTCGACTTTTCCGACGAATCGTCCGAATCTTCGATCTCGATCGGTGTTAGATCGGAGGATTGATCGTCCGATCGATCGGTTTCGATGATCAATGATTCACTGGATATTTTCTCGACGGAATATTCTTGAATAACCTCGGATCTTCTCGGCACAATTTTCCTCAATTGATACTGTAGTTTCTCAATTTCCTCAAGATGCGTCATCAAGCTCTTTAGTTTCATCCCTCGTTCGCCCATTCTGATGGGAACGAGTGAAAGAAATTAATGAGCGAAACTTCTTTTCAGCTGATACTGAAAATTTATCAATCAATTTCGAGGGATCCATGATAAACCCTCCTTTTTGGATCTCATCCGACAAATGAATCAGTTTTCTTGTCACGACGGCGGACAACTTTTTTGATGGTTCAGAGTTTGAGTCCACTCGGGGGTGAAGACAGAGACTGAGAAAAATTCTCAAGGGTTGTTCGCCGATTAATTCCGAAGGGTTGATGTTATTTCGTCTATGCTATAAATTCGTGAAAATTGAGCTTTTTGAATTAGACGCGAATAACCACGATCTCATTTTTCCTTCTTCTGTTTTACCATCAGTCGATAAAGTTTTTTTTTTTTAAGTTTGCCTGCAAATATGTCAACAAAAAGATTATTCATTAAGAAAGATATACAATGTACGTATCCAGCGATATGTCGAAGCCAGAACCCAATTCAAAAACACGGATATTCGGGATCTTTGGAGAAATATCAGCGTCTTTAGAGTCGAAGAATATTTCAACAGCGTGGATAACCTCAAAGGCCAGAAAATGGCTTCTAGAAATTCCAATAGAAAGAGCTCCTTGGCATTCTCACGATCGAGAGGCAAACCGGAAGTAACCCTCGACGATGTAGCCGCTGTCGTTGCGGGCTTGAACGACAAAGTTTTGCAACTAAGAAGAGAAATTCTCGCACTTAAGAATTCCCCGATGTCGGAAATAACGGACGAAAGAGCGGGGTAAAGGTCGATGATCGCGAAAAACTTGGTTTTAAACCTCAGTGGACTATGAGATCGAGTGAGTGCGAGAAATAATTTTTTTTTTAAATGGTGAATAAATTTCAATCGCAAAAACTTGAAATGCCTCTTATATCGAATCTCGTGCTCGAGTGGGGTTCTTTTTTATTTTTCGCATCACTCAATGGAGCTCAAATTTTGATAAAGCAGTTCGGACGATGGAAAAATCAAAATGGTGGTTCGAGGAAAGAAAAAAGAAGAAAATACTGGAAGAAAAAAATTTATTCCGATCAGTAGAAAATCGCGAAGGAACGAAGAATCAATTCGGGACAAGGAAGATCGTTCATCATCGACGCCATTTTTGTCCGACGATTTCCGGACGAAACAAAGAGTTTCGAGTTCGCAAAGAAATCGCAAAAAATCTTCGCTGATGCGAAGACATCAACGATCCTCGATTTCGCCCATCGATCGTGAGGAATCTGACCTTTCCGATAAAACTACGGAAGAACAGGGCACCAGTGAATCTTCCGAGAGGATTCGCATGGATTCCTCAAAAGACGAAACCACCCAAACTTTTTTGAACCATAAACGGCGCGGCAGAATTTCCGGTAACGTTCAAGGTGAAAAATCGACCTCAAAGTTAATCAAAAGGGCTGGCAAAATCTTGGACGATCGGAAATATTCATATGAAAATAAAGATGGCGATTCGGGGATACACGAAATTTCGAGTAATTCGGAAGGAAAGAAAAGTCAGCCTCCGCAACGAAAATCAATCAATAACCCGAACAAAACGGCGCTACAATCGAGGGTGGGCATCGATTGTCAGGGAATTCGTCGTGCTCTGGGGATTTCAACGGGTTACTGCGATTGCGGTAAAACCGGAAATGACGTGCGAATAGTAAGAAGAAAGAGAATATCGCGAGGAGTTCAGTGTGACTCGACGATCGATAAGAAATCGATAAGAAGATATCGCGGTCTTGGCGGATGTTTCGCATTCAAATGTTGCACTGGAGGGGCCAAAAAATCACGCCGCAAAGGTTCGCGTAATTTCCACGAGAGAGAAAAAAGTCCGGCATCGTCGGGAATTTATGAGGTTGAGAAAAATAAATATGAAAAAGATGCGATGAGTCGAGAGAATGAATCGAGACGCGATCGAAGGTCCGAAACGATTAAAAATCGTAGAATTAGCGGCGGTGCTGACCGTAGGATTCGAAAAAATGACGTTGCCGATGTTAAAAGTCGTTTGAATCAATGTCTGATCGAATTGAACGAAATTATAGGCGATGTTGGTTATATATTTCACGAAACTAACTGATGCATTTAAAATTTCCTTTGTGGGATGATTATAAATGAATAAAAATTATTTACATAATGTATAAATGCAGCGGAAGTACTCTTTGCCCTGTCGCTTTTCATGGGAATTAATGATGAAAAGTGAATGAATAACCTGTAGTTTTCATTCTAGAATATCGAAAATATTTTTTCCCGCAAATTTTTTATGATCCTTGACAGACATATATATATATATGGGGCGTTCCATCCCAAATCGGACAGTTTGAAAAACTTTTTTTTTTATTTCCTCAAATTTTTTATATTTTTTAGTACCCATCAAAAGACCCTTGCTGGTAAATTTTGACATTTTTAAAATTACCCGTTCAAAAGATATTAAATTAACAAAAAAACCGCTCTTTTTCGGTATTTTAGTCATAACTTCTTTAATAATGGTTCAAATTAAAAGTTTATTTTTGAATTTTTTTGTTTTTTATGGCCTTTTCAGAAAAGTTTTTTGAGTTTTAGACTTTAAATCGCATTTTTACAAGTGAGTGCATATTTTGATTTTTTATTTATTTTTTGATTGAAACATCTATCTATTCAGCAACTTTTAAGACTAGTCCGATCGTGGGCCTTCCATAACTACTATTTTTTTTCGGTTTTTGAAAATTCAAAATTTTGTTTTTTCTATAAATTATTATGAATACCAATTTTCGTTACTGTATAGTATTTTTATCATTATTTAGAATTTATTTTGACACTTTTTTTTTATTCTGAACACGTTCTCAAAATTAATAATTAATCGTTAAGTCTGTTGATGAACAATAATAACAACAGTTTTCATTTATTCACGTATTCTTTTGAAAATCTTACATATACGATCATTTCTTGAATTAGAATATTCCTTTGTCAATATATGTTTCACTTGCTCATTGGAATAATTGAATAAAATTTGTGTGCCCTCTGCGATTGATTTAGCAGTATTGTAAGGCAAATATAAGTTTGCTTTTGCATCTAATGATAAATAGTGTTTCTTAGCTTAAAATTTGATAACAATATTCGGTTGACTATTTGGGTTTGATGCCCAGTCATACAATTCTTGAACTGTTGTTATTTGCTCATCGATTAATTATTATTTATTAATTATTCATTTAAAAAATCTGTTAACAATTAAAAAGTGTCAAAATAAATTCTAAATAATGAAAAAAAATATTATACAGTAACAAAAAATCGTATTCACAATAATCCATAGAAAAAAAAAAAATTAATTTCCAAAAATCGAAAAAAAGTAGTTATGGAAGGCCCACGATCGGACTAGTCTTAAAAGTTGTTGAATAGATAGATGTTTCAAACACAAAATTTAAAAAAAAAATCAAAATATGCACTCACTTTTATAATAACGTGATTTAAAGTTTAAAACTCAAAAAACTCATTCAAAAACACGTCGAATATTTTTGTTGTATTTTTTTCTGAAAAGGCCATGAAGAAACAAAATTTAAAAAAAAACTTTTTATTTGGAATATTATTAGAGAAGTTATGACGAAAATACTGAAAAAAGAGCGGTATTTTTTGTAAATGTAATATCTTTTGAGCGGGTCATTAAAAAAATCTCAAAATTTACCAGCAAGAGTCTTTTGATGGGTACTAAAAAATATAAAAAATTTGGGGAAATTAAAAAAAAAAGTTTTTCAAACTGTCCGATTAGAGATGGAACGCCCCGTATGTTACTAGAAATTTTTAAGGTTATGGTTGTGATTCTCGTTCCCTCAACCGGCTCATAAACCGTGCATTTTTCGATGTATTATAATTTTAATAACGTATTGTTTACGTACAATATACAAAACAGTAAAGCATAGTATAGTATAAGTTTCATCGATTCGCAATTGACGAGGTACGAAATTTCTTGTTCTTATTACAACGTCCGCTCCAAAAATGGAACATGAAGAGTCCAAAAAATTAAAGTGCAAAAAAGTCAATTTCAACGGTAAAATTGGCTGGTCAATCTGGCAGGATGAAAAAAGTGAGGCTTGAAACAATTTTTTTTAAATATAAAAGCTAATACTCGACGTAACCTAACTCGAAAATGTTTATTTTTTCTTTTGTACGGCACCAGATGTTGAATGGGTTTACATAAAAAATACGAAAAACAAATACAAGGAACTTTTTTCATCGCCGATACGTAATTTCATTAAAGAAGTGTTCCTGCCGCAGGGTTTTCCAGACAGTGTACACCCTGATTATGTGCCTTATCAAATATGGGACACCGTACAGGTGAATTTCCATTTATACGCTTTTTTGTCCTTTACTTAAAAAAAAAGTCGCTAGGTTTGGTGAAATTCCAATCGGTCTATTTTCCATTGTTTCCAAGGCATTTGCCAGCACGATACTTGGTACGCTAACGACTCATTCGATAATGCGAGGAGTCGGTGTTGGGGAATCCAGCGCAACTCCATTGGCCGCTGCGATAACATGGATTCTTAAAGATGGCACAGGAATGATAGGGCGCATAGTATTTGCATGGTGGAATGGGTGAGAAAAATTTAATTCTGCACAATTTTCCCATCAGTAAAAATCATACGATCAGGACTTGTGATAGAGGAATTTTATCGAACTCTATCGCCTAATTGCACTTACAAACGGGACCTATTGCTAAAAATCTTGCAGCAGGATTTGAGATACAAATTAATGACATCCCCGAAAAGTTATAAGTGATAAATTTTTGTCAACCCTGTCGATTATAATTCCAAACATTAGACCAGAATTGGACTCACGCTGTAAAAAGTGGCGACTCTTTGCCGATGTCCTTAATGATCTGGCGATGGGACTCGAGCTCATGTTACCTTATTTCTCAACGTATTCAACTGCCATACTTTGCTTCTCATCGGGAATGAAATCATTGGTTGGCGTAGCCGGCGGAGCTACTAGAGCAGCTATAACTCAACATCAGGTTGACAAAGCATTTCCATTTTATTTGCCAAATATTCAGAATTCATCTTGATTTTTCTTTCATACCTCAGTGTAGTATATCCAATCTTTAATTAAGCTAATTTTGAATTTAATATTTAACGTAAGGCACGAAACAACAATTTAGCCGATGTGTCTGCGAAAGATGGCAGCCAAGAAACTTGTGTTAACTTGATTGCTTCGTTAGTTGGTGTATTCATATTGACTTTCCTTAATCCAAGGTAAGTTATTCAATTAAAGAGAACAATATATTGTAACATGTAAAACTGAAAAGTGTGCAGATGAATTTCAATGTTAAAAATAGCAAAAAAAAACAGTTCTTTCGTAGAATTCTACTACGTGGTGCTCGTTGCGATTCACATTTACGCAAATTATTCGGCCGTAAAATCGTTGTCTTTCGACACATTCAATGAGGATCGCCTCGCAATTGCCGTTAAGGAATATCTCATGAGATCCATGATCCTCAGTCCCGATGAAATTAATAAACGTGAATCAGTGTTGCTTTTTCGTAAACCATGTAGGTATAATTTGAATTTCTTTTCTTTTTTTAGACTTTCAATATTTTTATCAGAATTAAATCAAGTTTAAAATCAAGGGGTTTTTTATCTATTGAACTAATATTGAAAATTTGATTGCAGCGAAAGAATTATGTGGTTTTAATATCGTAATTGGTGAATCCCTGGATGAATTTGTCGGGTTGCTTAGAACTGATGATAAAAAAACTTCAATGATGGTGCAAACGATTGACTCCTTTCACGACTGGAGGTCAATTTGTATCGCTCGCAAAGACATAAAAATATCCTTTTCTCTGATATTACCGGATATCGAAAATCGAATACTTCACGTCGCAATTTATCATGAATCGAAGCCAAACGATATTATAAATTCTTACGTGAAGGCCTTTCTTTACGGTTGTTATTTTAGCATGAAATTGAATTTACGTCCGGTAAGAATTTTTTTAATTTTTTTCGTCGATGAGATGATGTCTAATTTAAAAACGCAACGGAATTTAAGAGTTGCATTTTTAATGGAAGTAAAATAAGGAAATTTAACTCAATGAAATTAAAATTAAAATATGAAATTCTAATTAAATAAACATTGAATAATGATAATAATTAAAAACAAAAATTACATTTAATCTAATTAAAAAATCAAATCGAATGAAATTTAACAAAAATTACATTGAATGAAGAAACGGTCGTAAAATCGTGATTGTTTCACCAGGACATTATCAAAGAAGCTAAAACGACTCTGGGACTTTTGTCAACATTATACAAAGAAGCGATAAAGTCGTCTGGAAACGAACTGACAATCGACATAAATGTGGAAAAGTTGATCGACAATGAAATCGCAAAATGGACGAAACTCCTCGAAAACAGCGGTACGAAATAACTTTTGAAGATCAGTACGAAACTATTTTCGTCAAGCTCTGGTTAAAATCTTGTTTTTTTTAATATTTCAGAATGGAACGTGCAAACGAATTTATTATCAATCGGGCCTTACAGATCATACGGTGATCTGAGTGTTCTGTACCATTGATACGCTCGACTGGGATTGGAAGACAATCGTTAAAAAACAAAGCATGAGATAATTTAATTTTCTTCTCTTACTTAACTAAGAATTCACACGATCGTGTTTTCAACCATCCATATTGAAAGGGAAAAAAAATCATCTCCAACAGCGATATATAAAAATATAATACCATCGCAGAGATCGATGCGATCTGTACAAAATAAAAGGAGGAAAGACAGAAAAAAAAACGCCGAACGACAAACCGAAGACTACGATTCTTGATCGGGTTTCGAGCCCGTTTGCGATAAATGTTTAACAATGTCGTACCAATCCCATCCCCGTGGTTTGTCGCCTTTTCCATCAGCCTTGTTCCACTGGCGGCGTTTTTGGGCTTTCGTCAATTGCTCCTTTTTCGGTTTCTTTGCCAATTCCTCCTATTTTTCGATAAAAAGAATATTTTTATACATTTTTTAAATGTAACTTTTAAGTAAAATGCATTGTAATAAAATGTATCGACCGATTGTGCAATTAAACAATTTAAAAATATTTCCAATGTTTCGTGTATTTCGATTTGCCAAGCAAAAAAATCGTTAAAACCAAACTGTGTCTGATTGGAATAGAAAATATTTTTATGGTTTTTGTATTTTCATCTCGAGCCATGCTAGTGCACGATTAATAGTGTTTTTTCCCCTGAAAAATTAAGTGTCCAATAGGAAATAGGGAAACAAGATTTTTTTTTTAATATACCTGTTGCGAATCGTCAGCTATGCTCAATTTATCCGTGTGGCAACTGAGATCGCTTATAGAAGTTGGTTGATGCTCTAACAGTTCGGAAAGATGCTCTTGAACAGATTGAAAAAGGGTGTAAGTCATTGCGCATCCGAGCCACTGCTCCGCTTCGCCCTCCACGTGAGCCACTACCTTGTCCTTCACCGATTGTACGCTGAATTCAATTTGAAAATGACCAAATTATTGCAAAGTCCGATCCAAAATTGTGCGGTACTTAATTTTCATGCCGAACTATAATTTTGCGCGCGTGAGATACACCATATTTATATCTCGGCAAAGGATTATTTACATGTGTCTGTTGTAGAACGTGTCCATGCCGATTGCGGGCTTTTCCGTGGGGTACGTAGGACCCCAAGTGATGTCGAGTAAAAATGATTTCGGATCGTTTTCCTCGCCATACTGTACAAATTCGTTCCGTTAGTAAATTGCCAACAAAAGACATTTTTTCTTAAAAATAATTTTTTTCTTATAAATAACATAAAAATTTGTAACAATAGTAACAATAAGATTGCTATATTTTAGGTGATTTTGCCAAGACTAGAAAACCGAAAAAAAAACCTTGTACTGATATGTCGTCGGTGAGAGTTCCTTGAAAGCAGCGTCACCATCGTAAATTGATAGTAAAACTTCACGTTCTTCCTCTTGTAGCTCGGCATCGCTCATTTTTCGCTCTCAAACCTGTTATAATATTATTCACTATCGGACTAATATTAATAAACAGTGGGCTAGACTTCACAATCATGCGGTGATGTTTTTTCGAGGCTAGAATTTATATCACAGCTGACAGGGAAAACAGCTGATCGGGACCCTCCGCTAATATCGATTTTCTACTACTATTATTATTATCAAGAATCTCGCCTTTTCCTACGGCCAACTTCAGAGATATTCCTTGGAAAAACGGGAAAAAAAATTCAATGAAAAAATCCGGGGGATCAGTATTCAGTCGATCAGTGATCCCGGAATAAATTCGTCCGTCAGAAATTTGACAGTCGACGTACCGTCTTGCGAAACGTCTGCCGTTGTGACTTCTCCAAAGTACTACAAAAGGAGTGAAATTACGACGGAAAAATAAAAGTGACACACCTTGTGGAACGAAAGTAAAAAAAATTTACCCCTTATACAGTGCAGTGGTGAGCGTTGACAGTCAAAATCTCGTAGAATTTCTTAAAAATTTTTTTACGAAATTAAAAAAAAGTTATATATTTAAAGCAGCACTTAGTCCTTCGCAGAGTCTTTGCTGCATCAATGTTATATAAGATTGTCGAAGAATCCTTCCAATAGTATCTTGGATTATCGGTGCATTCCCAAAGATTAAAAAAAAAAATTTCTTCCCGGGGTAAGCAATGCTCATAATTGTTATAATCAATTGGACAAACTATATTATTCACTTTCCACCATTATCTCATTTGTACGTCTCATTGATAGTCGCAATAATTTCCAGATATGATTTAATTTTGTTGAAAAAATAAGGTTATCACCGGCATTCGCCATGGCCTCGGCAGCTGAGCAACATCAAACTACTCTGGAATTTTATCAGGCGATGTCTGATTTTAAAAATATGTTCCCGCAGATGGACGACGATGTCATTGAAGTGAGATCGTTTGAAAATTATATAAATTATGGAATATGTCAAATATAAATAATCAAATATATGAAATGTCAGTTATAGAAAAAATTAAAAAAATTTATTATCGTTGCCATCAGTATTATTAGTAGTTACAATTATATCAGAGATAGATTGCATTTACGTTAAAATATTTTTCAGGCTGTACTGCGCTCCAATCAGGGTGCGGTGAATACAACGATCGATCAGCTATTAGCGATGAGTACGGACAATGAGAATGAAAAGATACGCAGTGAATTGGAGGAGAACGAAGAGCCTGGAAAATCGCCGAAAGTCACAAAGCCAGAGACAGGAAAAGTATTGCGCGGCGTACAAAAATGGCAACCTCCTCTGTTGGGTCCTCTGCCTGATACTTTTCTCAGGCTTCCGCAACAATTGTCCGAAGGATTGGAGAGCGTCGAGTCCAGTAGCGTACCCGATAGTTCGATGCTCGAGGACGAAAGAATCGCAATGTTTCTGCAGAATGAAGAATTTATGGCCGAGCTTCGCTGGAACGAGGACTTTCTCACTACATTGGAAAATGGTATTTTTGTTTCGGACAAATATTCATTTTTTTGGTAAATGATGAAATATTAAATGACGATAATTGTACATTTCTTTAGACGTAAAATTACAAGGTGCGGAAATCGAAAAATGCCGAGGTGTTGCAACACACGACGACGAGGATCTCTTCAAGGAAAGACTGAGAAATATGGGTAAAGGTAAAATCGATTACTTTTTTAAAAAATTTCCAATCTTTTATAATAATTTTTACTGTTTTTCAGAACAAATTATTTAAAACAATCGTAAAGCCCGAGGACGTTGATTGATTATTAATTTTTTCAGTATCTCGACGTAAATTTGCGCAATTAACGAAAGTCTTTACGCGTAGCAAGAAGCGCAGCGGTCGTCAATTGTTACCGCCAACGGCATCGTGTGACGATCTCTTGGATCCCGAGGAATCCTCGAGATCCCAAACATAGAAAAAAAAAGTCGAAAAAAAAAAACAATCGAAAAGCGCAAATTTATCTCACGGAAAAAACGCACCTCGCAGGATACTGGAAAGCCTCATTGAGTAAATATAATTGAAAAATGAAAATCATAAAAGAAAAAAAATCTATAAACTCAGAAGTGAGATTCCTCGTGCTATTGTTCACGAATTTAATATTTCGTTAGGCGAATTCTCGTTATACCTTTGCTAGCGGAGCGTCAATTTACAAAAACAAACGAGAACTAAACGAATAACTGAAAAATAGGAGAGAAATGAAACTTAAAAAAAAGAAATTAGTTATTAGAAGACACTTTGGAGACTGATCTTTACGAAAAGTAGATTCCCTTTAGAGCGTTGTTTGTTATAAAACTTTTTTTTTTGTTACGTATTTATTTATTTGTGTTATATATTTATATATATAACACAATATATATATATATATATATATATATATAGATATTGATGGGAAATTGATTGAACAGCGAGGATTTTTTTTTTTCAGTAATTCCTCGTACGTTCCAATTTTTTACATATTTATTTACGAATTTGCGAAGAGTACAAGAAAGTGTCTGATCTTATTTTTTCTCAGGATTCAAAGTGCACTCCAGTCGTAAAAAAAAAATTGTTCCGCATCTAGTCATCGATTCTAGCCATATATATATATATGTCTCTTAGTGATCGTCGTCGTCAGAGCGTCGATATCTTAAATATCGTTATCGTCAAGTATTTATAATAAATGACACTAGGCTTATAAAATATTACGGTTGAATTTGATCGAGTTGATGAAACGCCATTGAGGTTGAAATTGAGAAAAAAGTGTGCACCGAAAATTCCAAACAAATCTTTCAAAATCTCGCCTGCATTTAGATCCGAATTTGAAGATTTTACTGTAAGATAAATTTTGAAAAAACAAATTTCGAAAATTATTTGACAATGAGAACTTTTAATATTTCGATCAGAATATTTCAATTTCACGATCGGAATTTCGGAAAATCGCGACTAAAAAAATTAATTTAATTATTGTTCGAATTGCGTCGAATGATCGTTTATGATAAGATTTTTTTTTAATTTTATTTTGTTATTTTCAACATTTAATTCTAGTCAAGTTTTTGTTATTACCAAACGAAGGTATCTCCGATATATAATGCATTTTATCACGATGAATAAATGGCATTGAAAAAACGATTATCCCGTTCAATTTATTTCGCCGGAATGTTTAAATGTATAGGATTAAAATTTAAGAAAATAAGCAACTGGATTAGATAAATCAAGATAAAATTTTCGACAATTTAAATATTCACCCAATCACTTGAGATGATAACTTGAAGAGTTACAACACCCCAAAAATATTATCTACAAAATTAATGAAAAATGAAAAAAAGAGTTTACATTTTGGATCATGTATATCGACCTTATCGTGGAAGTTTGCGAAAAAAGACATTATACGTTCTTTCTGTAATGGAATTTCATATATTTTCGTAATAATTATATAATAGCTTTACATTACATACCAATTAACATCGCATCCGATCTTTTAATAAATTTGCAATATAAACGAAGATACAAGAAAATCATGATAATTAACGTTTACGTATTGCGCTTCTACTGTCCACTTTGCCTGTGCTCTTAATTAATAATAATAACATGAAAGTTATTGAAAGTGCTCGAGAGGAATTCCTCGATTTTTTTCTGATCCAATTACAATTTTCCTCCGCCGAAATTTCGCTGATATGATTGCTTCTGAAACCGTTTGAATAATTTTTTTTATTATTATTAGAATTTTTTCAAATATGGCAATCACACGTATCCGGGAAATGATTCTTCTCCAGTGAAATTTATCGAAAGGCCGTGTATAGTAAGAAATTGATTAAGGTCATGTACCTCAATATTCAACACTTTAATTCGAGTGAGTAAAAATTGTCAGAACTCGAAGAAAATTATTCATCGAATGAATTTTCTTCATGATTAAATCCTCATTATTTTGCACATTTACATCTCTACTCCAAATTTCTTTATCTAAATATATTTAACCGGAATCAACGTTGCATAAATAATTCTTATCGTTTCGAGTAAACAAATTTCTGATAGAGATGTAGGTGTGCCCCTTTTTTTTCTTCGACTTCTTTGTCGATTTTTGCATCCGCCGAAGAATTAGGAAATACTAGCTTTTCCCTCATCGCTGGCCACTACGATGAGATAAAATATTTTGCAACTAATCGTAATGGAAAGAAAACAGAAAAATCGTTACGTATCGTTTTGTTTGAAAAATACTCTTGCCCCGGAAAGACTGTAATACAACAATTGGAATTCAGCGTTTCTCTCGTTCAAACGTTTGAGGGTGAGTGCACGAGTTTGTTGCAATTTTTCATCCTCGGTGTCGTTTTTACCCTCAGCAATGAATTTTTCAGCGTCGACGTGACGCTGCACCGTCTCGAACCACTGAAGACAATCAAGTTCGTTGCTCTGATCGAGGAGTGCATTGATATAAGCAACGCCCATGGCGAATCCATCGTCCGTAAAGGCAGCACCGTCCTTGTTCTTCTTAACAATTTTTTCCTTGTTCGACAGCGCATTGTCTACGAAGCTCAGCGTAAGCGGAGGCACGATTGCGTAAAATTGTTGCAAGTGATGGGATTTTTCATCGCGGAAACCGGCTGCGAATACATCAACGAGAAGCTTGAAATATTGTATACCTTCGGTGAAATTTTTCACCAAATTACCAATATCATCATCGAGACGTTTAGCCGCCATTCCCGTCGTGCTCGAATAACCGAGATTCTTGAAATTCTCCTCGAAGACCGTCATAGCACCGATGTCGGGTAAAAACGATACGGCATTTGCGCAAGCGTGCAAACCTCCTGATCTGATCAGTCTGACGTAGCCGAGGGCATTGCCAATTTGCGTGATCAATTGGCGAAAATGATCGAGATAGCTCAGCCCATCGTTCGTCATGCCTAATTTTCTGATGCCCTTTTGAAATTTTTCTGCTCTCTCGTACGTGTAAGGAAGCGCATCGTTGTCACGTTGAATCTTGATGAATTTGATGTCCCTCGCTAGACGCGATTTGATGTGCTCGTCGTACAAAAATTGCGAAAAAGTGTGAAGCTTGATGCGCAAAAATTGATAAACGAAATTAACGGTCGTGCTCATTATTCCAGTACCGTGTGTCCTTATGGAATTTGCGATGTGACGTATTCCGATCGTATTCAAATGTTTGCACGTACTCTTGTGCTCGACGAATGTCTGGGTATTGAGATTGTAGAGATAACGCGAAACGAAAACATGAATATTCCGCATAATCTCAAGAGCATCGAGACCCTGCTCGAGTGTCTGAGTCGGCAAATGGTTTTCCACGGTATCGAGATTAAATTTGTAATTAGCCATCGCGTGCATCGTTCGATACGTCTTCCAATCGTGGAGCGCGATTGTCGTTAGATTGTAAAACATATCGTCGAGATAATGTTCGACGTATCGTTTCGCGCTCACGAGTTTTCCAGCGATGGGAAAAGGCGACGCGCTAATCACGCGTCCGCCATCTTTGGCACCAATTTTAAAGGGATTGCTGGAGTCTAATTTCAGATGAGCGTGAACATGAAGTCTCAGACTCGTCTCGATCTCTCGGCAAGCCGGCTCGAGAATATTCTTCACGAGAATGTTTCTCATCTCGTTGTTTCTCGTTTCACCGATGATCGGACAATTTTGTCGCACTATAGCGCTGTTGTAGGCATTTAAAAAATGCGTTACGTGACTCATGTCCTGATTTTCGTCGTTGATCGAGGCGAAATAAGCCGGTATCATGCTATGATGATGCAGCAATATCGAGTAATCGCTGATTTCCTTTATACTCGTGTGTAATTCTGCGATAGCATCGTAATCGTTTAATTTCGAGCGTAATTTAACGGCATCCTCGTCCTTGAACGTATCAGCCAATTGTCGGGCGTAAGAAAGAGCGCATCTTACGATCAAACGACGATCGGCACTTGCCGCACCGCCGATCAATCTTCCGCTCAGTCCCATCAGTGACAGCGCATCCAGTCTCTCCCTGCTGTAAACCTGCTCGCGCTGTATCAGACCTTTTTTCGCGCTCTCGAGTATAACGAGGATCTCGTAACTAAGACACTGAAGAGCTCGTCCCTGTGCCTGGACCACAACCGGACCGAGAGTATGGAATGTCGTTTCAAGAGTCTTTTGCACTTCGATCAAGCGACAAATTATTTGCACCGTACTGCGAGACATCGGCTTTGCCAAATGTCCATGAAGATTCGTGACAAAGGTAACGGTGTCGTTTATCGAAAACAACAGATCGATGAAATCTTTGAGCAGAGTGCACTGTTTCTTGATATCGGATATTTGAAAATCCGATCTCGTCAGCAAGTCACGTGCCTCTATGCACCAAAAAATTGATCTGCCGATCAAATTATTCGCGGTCGTTGACAGCTTTTGGATTCTGGCTGTCAGCGTCTTCTCGCCGATCGAGCTCGAAATCGAGGGTGCCTCCTTTGGCAGACAATCGTGCAAAAATTTGCCGGGTATCCAAACAACGTTGCCAACCAGAGTAAGAGCGTAGAAACGTTTGTTAACGTCAGCGAGACGACGCATCAATTTTTTGTCGCTTATCCTGAAAAACATGGCCGCAACGACCATCCCCACGTTCAAGCGAGACCAATTTTTGTTGTTAGACGCCGTATTGCTCGTTGATCTTGTCTCGACATCGACAATCGTGTTTCTCATATAAGTCAACAAATAATCATTCATATTCGATGTTTTACTCACCGATTGACATTGCTCCAAGCAATTGAGAAATAAATTTTTACCGAGTAACTGGGATTGCAGATCTTTCAGTAATTTATCCAGCGTCGATAGTTTTGATTCGGAAATACCGAATTTTGCAGGATCGTGCATGACCGAGCGCACCTGAATTCTTTGAGTCTTCCAATGTTCGGTCAGAGATGGATAAGAATCAACGATCTCGTCCAGTGTCACGAGAATCATAAATAAATCCATCAAATGTTCGATCAACGAAGGAAGATACACTTCGGCGGAGCATCGCGAGAGACTGGACAATTGATCTAGGGTCAAACGAGCTACGCCGACGATTCTATTTACGTAGATCGACGTGTCCTGCATATCCGAGAATAATTCGGCGAATATGCTCGATTTTGAATCAGTTTGAGCGTCTCCGTGCAGCATAAGCTTCGTGTAGAAATTATCAGCCTCGGCTCTCAGCAATCTTATCTCTCGGCAAGTAGCGGCAACGGCGATCAAAACTTTGGACAATGTTCTGTTTTCCATTTCAACGAGAGACTCGATGTCGGCTTCCTCGTCGACTTTGTAAACGAGACGCAGAGGTCCTTCTCGCAGATACTCCAGGGACGAGACATTTTTCCACCATGTAGAGGCGAGATTATTGAAAAATTGTCCATATTTACGAAGCTGGACGTTACCGGCGGCTTTGTGAATTTCCTTGTCTCTGCTCGAGCCCCATCCCGGCGATTCGATCATTATGTTTTTTTAAATTCTTCAAATTTTCTCTCGACGTTCAACTCGGTTTTCCGAAGTCAAAATGTTTCTACACAATCTCATCGATTCTCAGACTTTGAGGTTAGATACATGATCCGCGATTTTTTTAAAATCGTATCACGATTTTTCTCATCTTATTGTTTTTTTTAAATACGATTTAAAGTTGAATAATTTTTCACTCGATTTTATCGAGTCTTGCAATTAGCGCGGAGACTTTAAGACGAATATTTACATTTGACGTTGTTTTTTGACAGATCGGGACTCCCTGGATTTTGGGGGGGGGGGGGGGGGGTGAGGTGTTAATGCTGAAATTGGCCGCTGGGGGCGCTGGCTGGATTCATTCGATGGAGGAATTCGGGAGACTCGCATGGTAAGTTTTGCATCAACGTTGTTCATAACAATCCTAACAATTGAAGAGTTATATTTCGTATAGAATCAAAGGTTTTTTGTTCAATTATTGCACATAATTTAATTATACACGGTTTCACATAAGTAACGGGACGGCTGAATATTTCCTCAGCTAAGATATTTTTCAAAAGGTCAAGGTCATTCTTGTAACTTTTGACGATGAATTCAATGGTGACATTTTTCGACCTTGACGATCATCTTCAAGGTTATTTCAAAGTCAACTTTTTTTCAAATGGAGGTCCCCTTTTTTGACATCGGCAATCGAAAGAGCGGAAAATTTTACGTTCAAATATGTACTTATAGGTCATAAGTACGCTTTGACCTTGACGGTCCTCTAAAGTCATTTAAACTTAAACAAGTTGTGGATACCTCTGGGAAACAAAGCTTTTCACATTCTTTTGTAAGGACCAAAGTTATTAATTTTAACAAGGCGCATTTAGTAGTAACCTTGACGATGACCTTTAAGGTAATTTCAAGGTCAACTTTTTAAAAAATGGAAACCTGTATTCTTGAGTTCTAAAATCAATAGAATGAACAGTTTTACATTTACATCAAAAGATTCGAAAAAAATACATCAATTCTTTCGAAATGAGTTTGATTACAGAACTCAAAAATACAGGTTTCCATTTTAAAAAAAGTTGAAGTTGAAATTACCTTGAAGGTGATCGTCAAGGTCAAAATTAAGGTCACCATTGAATTCCTCGTCAGAAGTTACAAGAATGACCTTGACTTTTTTTACAAATATCTTAGCTGAGAAACTATTCAGCCGGTCGGTTACTTCCGTGACACCCTCTATATTAATTTTTGAAAAAAAAGCAAATATTGACAGGATTATACTTCATGAACAGGATTTTTGAAAATGAATATTTTTTTAATCGTCTCTAATGTACTGAGAACAATATGAAGAAAAAAAAACGATTATTGATATCAGGAAATTAAAAATAAGATGGAAACCGATTGAAACAAGATAATGCAGTTTGCACCGCGATCTGCCACAAAAGGGTCAATTTCTCGGTTTTTATTCCTAATTTCACGTGACCTTGTCTGTAGTTCTGTCTCAAAGTCATTTCCAGACGATATTTTTAATCCCTTTTATCGCTGTCCTTCGAAAGGACCATGCTGAGAAGCAATTTACCTAACGAATTTACTTATTCTTCTGTCACACGCGATACACATTGGGAACTCAATTCCAAAAATCTCATTATCTCTTCAGAACGATATGTTTCAGCTCGTTTGATAAAATTGGACTCCTTACCGTCAATAAAATTGACGGGACGACGATTCGACAAAGATATCAGTGAACATAATTGATCCGGCCCTCTGAAAAAAAAATTCGTCGATATAACAGTGCACTCTCTTATCTACATTTTTTTCTTTTATTATCCTGCTTGAAATGCAAGGCATCAATTTGCACTTTTGATTCATTACAATTTTTCACATTTATACATGATGATTTAGGTAAATAAAATTATAAATAAACTGTTTTAACAGCGAAATTCCAATTTGGCAAACGTCCTCATATCTTTTTGGTCGCATTTACAATATTATAAATAATAAGGGCTTTCGATTTATCTTGAAAATAAAAGTAAAAAAATATAGTAAAATTCATTATTTTTCCTAGAATTTCACAAAATCTGGAAGTATTTACAAATGTTATTAAATACTACGTAGAAAAACAATGCATATGGAATGAAAGTTATTCATGAGCAGGACTAGTCAAATCATTTCTATAGAATGAAACTTCTACGCCGATCTCATTGATCGTAATTTTTAACGATCGAGGAACGTATTTTTCGAAAATTTGATTTTTTTCGAAAAAGAAACGCACAAATCGTGTGTAAAAAAAAATTGAAATTAAGTAGCTGACTAGCCAAAGATAATTGCACTATTTGTTCGATTTTTCGTCGTTCTTCATTTCCTCCAATACGATCGTTGATGTCTCGGCTTTTTCCGTACCGGAAGTCTCTTCGACATCGACCTCAATGATGAAAATCGTTTCCGCAGGATCGTGGAACTCTTCATCTCTCGTATTATCCGTCGTCACGACGAATGATTCGTAATTATTGAGATCGGTTTCGGAAATATGAATTTTCGCCGATTCATCGGAAAGATCGTCGTCGTTGGAATTTTTACGATCGTTAATCGTCACTGTCGGATCGATAATATCGGATTGCCGATTTTCACTGGTATCGGGACTCGCGTTTTGACTCAGAAAAATGTCGTACTCGTTTTTTTCACTCGGCGTTGATCCTGGACTGAGAGAAATCGGTTCGCACTGAATTTCCGGACTCGCCGTTCCCGATCGAATCGGCGTCGACAGAGCCGATCGATCGGTTGCCCGACGTAACAAGCTCGTTCTCGGTGTTCTCATATTCCCCGGAACGAGATTTTTTCGCGAATTTGGTCTTTGCGCGATACCGATCGAGCCACGATGCTCCGAAATAACGCTCAACGGACGATTCGTTTTGATCGGTTCGACACTGCTGGGAAACAACAATCGGCAAATGAAGCTCTGAAGAGCAGCCCGAAAATCTTTCAGATGATAAGCATACAAAAGTGGATTACCAACGGAATTCAAGTGTGAAAGTATGATACAAGAATTGAGAATTATTTGATCGACCTCGCAATCGGGACAAAATGCCTTCACGCAATTTATCGTGTAGAGGGGAAACCAACAGACGATGAAGAACACGACGATTCTCGAGAGATTCTGCGTTGCTTTGACGTCTCGTTTTTGCGCCGCGCCCAACAAACGCAACATCGTACCGGTCGTTTGATTATCGCCACGACGTCCGGGATTCATAGTCACGATTTGTTGCAACTGGAAAAATAAAATTCATATCTTCACAGTTGTAACGACGATACGATGTTTATTTTGTTCACATGGGTCATTCCTCGACAAATCGACCAGGAGTTGGAATCGGCCCCTTTCAATTTCGATGAAATTTGGTCGGAAGTTTTCGTTTTTAATAAAACGAAGTTCCACCAAAGGAAAAAAATTGAAATTTTTTTTTTCGAAAGTTATGCAAGATTCCAGATTTTACAATTTTTTAAATCTTTCAATTTTATTTTTTAAATATCTCGAAAGCTATTATAGTTACGAAAAAATTGGTTTGAGTTTGTAGTGAAGGGTATACTTGTGGCTACGGAAAAAAAAAATTATCCGAAATTTTTTTTTGAAAAATGATGAATTTGGAGAATTTTGAATTTTCAAAAATCGTGAAAATCCAAGTTCAGTATGACATTTTTGGTTCAATTTTTTAAATATTGTACTGATCTTTAAAGATCCTGACATTTTCAGGATGGTGTTTTTTTGTTTCAAAAATATAAATTTTTGAATTTTAGTAAAAAAAAATTTTTGTTTACCTCTCAGTTAAGTAAAGTTGAGCCACCATCTAGTTTTGTAATTTTCAGCAGTAAAAAAAAGTAAAAGTAACAGTATTTTGGTAAAAAAAAAAATTTTTTTTTACCAATATTCAAAAATTTATACTTTTGAAACAAAAAAACCTCATCCTGAAAATTTCAGGATCTGTCAAAACCTGTACAAGGTATTATAAAAAAAAAAATTAACTAAAAATTTAATGCTGATAATGAATTTACGCGATTTTTAAAAATTCAAAAATTTATATTTTTGAAAAAACAAAAAACACCTTTCTAAAAATTTCAGGGTCTTCTAAGATCAGTACAAGGTATTTTATTAAGAAAATAGAACCACAAATTAAATACTGAACTTGGATTTTTACGATTTTTGAAAATTCAAAATTCTCCAAATTCATCATTAAAAAAAAAATCGGACTGTTTTTTTTTCGTAGCCACAAGTAGACTCTTCAAAACGAACCTAGAACGATTTTTTCGTAACTATAATAGTTTTCGAGATATTTAAAAAATAACGTTGAAAGATTTAAAAAATGGTGAAATTTTGAATCTTGCATAACTTTTGAAAACAAAATAATTTTTGTTTCCTTTGGTAGAGCTTCGTTTTATTAAAAACGGAATCTACTGACCAAATTTCATCGAAATTGAAATAGGTCGATTCCAACGCTTGGTCGATTTGACATGGAATGACCCACATGTGAAAAAAAATCAAAAAATCGTTTGGCGAATGCACGAGCTGGTGGATAGTTTTCTCAGTTAAATTAGGAGAATTGG